>JACEVL010000021.1:532500-867500 GCA_020284085.1 Aporrectodea caliginosa | reverse complement strand
GAGGACGAAGAGGGGTATTTTTTACCCCAAAACAATATTTAATATCTCAGCTCATAGGTAAGGTACAATAAAAATGAAGTATCAATTCTAATAGTTCTAAGGTCAAGGAATCGATCTATCCTAGTGAGAATAGTCTGTCAATACCACTTTCCAAGATGGCGGCCAAGATGGCCGCCAAAACACAGAAATATGCATATTTCGGCTCATCGGTAAGCTACAATGATAAATGAACCCTCCACTTTCATAGTTCCGAGGTCAAGGCATCCATTTATCGTAGTTAGAATAGTCTGTCAATACCACTTTCCAAGATGGCGGCCAAGATGGCCGCCAAACACAGAAATATGCATATTTCAGCTTATATGTATGCTACAATGACAAATAAACCCTCCAATTTCATAGTTCCAAGGTCAAGGAATCCATTTATCGTAGTGAGAATAGTTTGTCAATACCACGTTCCAAGATGGCGGCCAAGATGGCCGCCAAACACAAAAATATGCATATTTCGGCTCATATGTATGCTACAATGACAAATGAACCCTCCAATTTCATAGTTTCGAGGTCAAGGAATCCATTTATCGTAGTGAGAATGGTCTGTCAATACCACTTTCCAAGATAGCGGCCAAGATGGCGGCCAAACACAGAAATATGCATATTTCAGCTCATAGGTATGCTACAATAACAAACGAACCCTCCAAATTCATAGTTTCGAGGTCAAGGAATCCATTTATCGTAGTGAGAATGGTCTGTTAATACCACTTTCCAAGATGGCGGCCAAGATGGCCGCCAAAACACAGAAATATGCATATTTCAGCTCATAGGTATGCTACAATAACAAACGAACCCTCCAATTTCATAGTTCCGAGGTCGATGAATCCATTTATCGTAGTTAGAATAGTCTGTCAATACCACTTTCCAAGATGGCGGCCAAGATGGCCGCCAAACACAGAAATATGCATATTTCAAAACAGAGGTACATGTATGCTACAATGACAAATGAACCCTCCACTTTCATAGTTTTGGGGTCAATGAATCCATTTATCGTAGTCTGCCAATACTAATTTACCTCTAAGGGATGGCCGCCATCTTGGAAAGTGGTTGTGAACTAATGTTTTGCATATATAATGAGCACAGGTGTTCTTTAGGTTGATATATATATAATGTGTATCGATTGTTAAGCGTTTTAGTCTTAGGCCTTAGTTGCGCTGTCGGCTCGTGGGCGCTTGGCCTAAAGTAGCCTAAACATTGGCTGACGGTAGATTCTCTTTACACGTGCAGTTAGCGCGCCAAACTTAGAAACTGCTGATGACAGTGAATTTGAACTATACAATGTAGTACGTTTGTTTTAAGGCAAGAGTTGAGTTGTTGTTATTAAACTGTGTTTGAAGAAAGAAAGAAACATTCAAAGAACTGTGTCAATTTAATTCTTAAACAGTTAGAAGACGTTGAGCAATTTATATGTAGAGATAAGGAAAGTTCTTGAGGTAGGTCACAACTAAGAAAGAAAAGAGTTGGTGACATATTTGGTGACAGCGGTGGGATTCAGAGGAAACAACGTCTGGGATTTGTGGGGCATGGGGCACCGCCACAAGTTCTGGCCGATCGGGTTATGACTTTAGAAGGGAAACCGTTTCGGGAATTTTGTAAGCCCTGTGGGATAGTTAAGCTAAGAACATCTAGCTACCGCCTTAGTGGGAATGGCTTAATTGGGTGCTTTCCCCAGGCCCTGGGAGCCATTATGGGGGAGGTAATAGCAGCCATTAAAGGTGGTTGGGTCGAAGTTCTTCCCATTGTCCATGCCGCCTCGATGACGAGAGACCGTTTGATGGAACGCTGTGGACTCGTCAACTACCGGCTGCGAAAGTCCGCGCACGCCCGCCCGTTTATCGCACATGTCGATAAACTTCGTCTCTGCTACGACGAGGGCCTGGATGACGCGAGCAACGACCTGGCTGCTGAAGATGATTCAATGGACACGGTGCCGGCTATTGCCGCGAACGCTGAACGACCGAAGCGAACGGTGCGGTTACCCGCCCGTTATCGCTAGACTCTGATCCAGAACGATGCCAGCCTTGAACAGACTCTGGATGGACTCTGACTTTTTAAGAGATTCTTTTTTGTGTGTTGCCGAGAAACGGCGATAGTTTTTGATTGTTTGTTGGCCGATGGCCGCTGCATTGTTTAATTTTGTGCGAGTTCTTCGGGCCATTGGCCACGCATAATTGTTTTCAGAGACTCTTCGGGCCATGGGCCACTCGAACTGTTTGATTTTAATTTAGAGACTTCTCGGGCCGCTGGCCACTTGATTCGAACATTTTAGGCAGAGACTCTGCGACTTTTAATTTAGAGTATATGGCTGCTAATCAGCCCTCGTTATCAGACTTTGGGGTTTTAGCCGTGCTGTATTTTCGTGCTTCGGACTTTGGGATTTTAGCCGTGCTGTGGACTCTGGGGATTTAGCCGTTAGCCATGCTTTGTTTTAGGGGTTTTGCCGATGATTGTCTCCCCGGGAATGGGGACATTCCCATTAGTAGTGGGGGGAGGATGTAGAGGAATTTAGGGGTTGCCCTCCCCGGGAGCTGGTCTGGCATGCTTGGGTTTCTGAGTGCATATTTGTCACTGTGCCTATGTGTCGTGTCTCTGCCGTGACACTGTGCCTATGTGTGCATGTCCTGTGTTCTGTCCCTTTGCTTGTCCGTGTGTGTCCTGCTTGGCTTCTGCACGAGGTATCCCCTTCCCCGTCCGGCTTCTGCACGAGGTATCTCCCCCGCGGCTCGGCCCTTGCACGAGGTATCTCCTTCCCCGTCCGGCTTCTGCACGAACTCCGGCTTCTGCACGGTCGGCCCTTGCACGAGGTATCTCCTTCCCCGTCCGGCTTCTGCACGAGGTATCCCCATCCCCGTCCGGCTTCTGCACGAACTCCGGCTTCTGCACGGTCGGCCCTTGCACGAGGTATCTCCTTCCCCGTCCGGCTTCTGCACGAGGTATCCCCATCCCCGTCCGGCTTCTGCACGAACTCCGGCTTCTGCACGGTCGGCCCTTGCACGAGGTATCCCCTTCCCCGTCCGGCTTCTGCACGAGGTATCCCCTTCCCCGCCCGGCTTCTGCACGAACCCTGGGCCTTGCACGACTGGCCCTTGCACGAGGTATCCCCCCCTCATTAGTAGTATATATAGAGGGCGCTTGTGTGTAGTATTTTGTCTTGCTGGAGGCTTGCTGTGGTGATTGCTGTGTGCTCTGACTTGAGGTTCGATGTTCGATTGTGAAACTGTTTGCCGTTGCTGGTCTGTGTGACCGTGATAGAGTGTGCTGACGTTTGTGCAGCAATATACGGGTTCAAAACCTAGTGACTTTACTTGTCTTGGTTGATCTTGGTACGTCGTCAGCGGCGAGTGCCTTAAACCGTCTGCTATACTCCAGACGCCGGACTTGCGCTCTTTCGAGCGACGCGCGAGACTATTTGCCTCCTGGGCAGAAACCTCTACCCTCGCCTCAAGAAGAAGGGTTCGAATCGTCTAACCAGACGACTGAGAGAGGAGGGGGGTTTTCCGCCACAATACATACATACAAAATAATGTACTAACTTACTCAGTAACATATAGTTTCTGTTTTAACCTTCGCAGTACCAAGAGGGGTAAATAATTAGATCTGCCCCAGCGGTTTTTGGATGTTGATTGCGGAGCAACTGTATGGAGTTATAATTTGACGCTTCGTTTGTTAAAAGTTATGACCGCAGACATATTCTGACAGCATAACCATTATGAAGTCATGTTGTGGGGAAAAGATTTTTGAGTCCAGATGGTCATGGGGTAAAAATTTACCCATATTGGTCCTCGACGTCGTTATTTTTTCGTTCATAAAGAAAATATATGTTTTAAATATCTGAACTCAGAAGTAACCTAAAATCTGGAATAAAGTGTTTAATCAACCAAAGAATTAATGTTTACCAGCTGCATAATTGTGAAGAGGTTAATTTCCAAGATGGCGGCCAATATAAAAAACATAAAAATATGCATATCCCAGCTCATAGGCAAGCAAGAATAACAAATGAAGTGTCTAATGTAATATTTTCAAGGCTAGGGGTTCGATCTCTCGCTGCGGCAGCTGTATGGGAGTGTTGCTTCACAAGATGGCGGCCAAAATGGCCGCCAAAACATAAAACTATATGTATCTCAGCTCACAGGTAAGATACATTAACAAATGAAGTGTCAAGATTAATATATTCAAGGTAAACGAATTGATTTATCGTAGTGGCAATAGCGTGTGAGTGTTACTTTCCAAAACGGCGGTCAATATGGCGTCAATTCCCAAAAATTTGTATATCTGAGCTCATATTTTCCTTTTGGCGGCCATAATGGACTCCATCTTTGATAGTATCGTTCCCATACTATTGCCTCTACGAGAAATCGAATCCTTGATCTTAAAACTATGAAATGTTATTCTTCATTTGTTATTATAGCTTATTTTGAGCTGAGATGTAATTTTTTTTGCTTTGGCGGCCATTTTGTCCGTTATCTTGGATAGTAGCATTCCCACACTATGACAAATCGATTGACTGAACTAAAAAATTTAAATTCGACACTTCATTTGTTACTGTAGCTTACCTATGTACTGAGATATACATTTTGTGTTATGGCGGCCATATTTGCCGCCATCTTGGAAAGCAACACTCACGCATAATTGGCACTACAAGAAGCCGATTCGCTTACCTTGAAACTATTTAATTAAACACTCTATTTGCTATGGTAACTTACGTAGACTATACGCTGAGACATACATTCATTTGTGTTAGTGAACATATTGACCGCCGTCTTGGAAAGTGACACTCGCACACTATTGGCACTACGAGAAATGGATTCCTTGACCTTGAAACTATTAAATTCGACACTTCATTTGTTACTGTAGCTTACCTATTAGCTGATATATACAGTTTGTGTATGGTATGGCGGCCATTTTGGCCGCCATGTTGGAAAATAACACTCGCACACTACTAGCACTTCAAGAAATCGATTCGCTGGTTTGCCTGCCGCAACAGCCAATCCTACTTCAGATGGGCTCGCCATTATCATTCGGGTACTTTGCGGATCTCACCCTTGGCGGAATGGTGGAGACGGTTGCAGCCAATGTCAGTTCATCGAGAGAGCCTGCTCTACTATGGGCCTGGCGCTAAATCGCTCCAAATGTGAGTAGTTTACACAAGACAATAAAAACATTGGCTATGACTCTTTCAGAGAGTTTAGACTAATCGATGTGGAAGAAGCCCAGCGGCTCGGCGCCCCACTTTCATCGGAAAAAGCGCTGCGACAATGTCTGAAAGACCGAACCAGAGAACAACCTGAGCAAATTAACTCTCATAGGCAGGACGCCCTTTTGATTCTGAGGAGCTCACTGGGTGCGCAAAAATTGATTCACATCCTCCCTGTGACAAACATCCCGAGTTGGAAATCTGCGACCTGACACAACGCCACGGATTGGAAAAGATTATGAACGTTTCTTTAAACGATCTCCAATGGACACAGGCGTCACAACCCATCAAAATGGTTGGTATTGACGTATGGAGAGCGAGTTCGATGGCACTTCCGGCCTTTTTGTCTTCAGCTGCGAGCACTCTTCCTCTCCAGACCCTCATTCTAAACTCTCTCAATTTCACACCGGACACACACTTTGAAGCCATGACGTCCGAGTGGCAATCCAAGACGGAATTCAATTATTCAGAAAACATGCCAACAGTGAATCAAGTTCTAGGCCCTATGGAACCCCTTTGGAACAAACTGAAAAGACACTGTTTCAAGACACAATAGACCCATACAACACCGCGCGATTGAAATCTGTTTCGTCACCTCACGCCAGCGACTGGCTACATGCCTTACCAATTACAGCTTGTGGATTGAGAGTGGGGCCACAATATGTGAACATACTGTATGAGCTTTTGGCGCTCGAATCGACGCCAGAGGCAGCCATGTCCTGACCTGTTCTCTCGGCTTCGGTCGAATTGCCCGACAAAACATAATCAATGACATTATACAGTATACACCGCTCCCTTTCGAAGGATCAAGGCAGGGATCCCATCGATTAACCTTTATTTGCCCACTATGCCTTTTAGGTGGAATTTTGAGATTTCCCTTAGATATGTGTTGTATGTTGATGGTATTAAAACAGAAATGACAAGCTTTTAGTGATATTTCACATTTAAGGTCATTTTTGGGATGTTCCAAAAATGGAACGTTGGGTCATTCCCACTAGCATTTTTTTACAATGGCAGTTCAACATGAATAAACGATACAATATTAGTTTATGCACAATTTATTGAAAACCTGTTTATTTAAAGGTATGAAAACTTTCAAAACAGTTCACTTGAAGTATCTTGAGGCACCTGACACATTCTTTGGTTGTGTTTTTCTTCAAAAAATGAAAAAAACAACGAGCCTGACTAATGAGAGGAATGTATTGCTCGATCCCATCGCAATGTGTCATGACAACCTTTGACGTGCCTGAGCACTTTTTCACAGGATTTACAGTATTGATACTGCTGGAACATGCTACTACATTGTTATCTGACTACCTAACAACAACAATTTTGTCATGACATGTGTATTCAAATGTACCTCTTTCTTGTTTTGCAAACATTTTCTTGTCATTCAGAGGTTCTGTTCCAGTTCGACCATCACGGACGTAATGGTCGAACTGGAATAGCACCTCTGAATGACTGCTGCCCCACACCTCAGCTTAGATAGAAGACTGTAACTAGTAAAAAGATTGGCAAATAATAGCATGTGAAATGGTTTCCTATGATGAGGCAAAATTCATCGCAACGCGCTCACCAAAAGTGGTTACCTATGTGGGTCGCCTACTCCTGCCACAATAAATTGTTGCTTGATATGAATAAACATCCTATTCATGAATAAGACATCCAGATTTTATAACTAAATCTGAATGACCTTACTCTTATAAACATCTCTAACCCATGATGCCCATAGTTAGGCACCCACCCACTCATAAATGCTAAGTTTGAAATGAACAATTCCAAATTGCAAAGATTTGTGTTACTGATCATATAGTGCACACTCTGCCATTATAGAGATCTCTCTTGTCAGCTGCAGGCATGGCAGTACATCCTCCTATCATGGATTTAGACATTGCAGTTGCTATTAGAGTGCATCAGGTACTCA
This sequence comes from Aporrectodea caliginosa, assembly GCA_020284085.1. Taxonomy (NCBI): domain Eukaryota; kingdom Metazoa; phylum Annelida; class Clitellata; order Crassiclitellata; family Lumbricidae; genus Aporrectodea; species Aporrectodea caliginosa. Next base: position 860,334 of record JACEVL010000021.1, on the reverse strand, counting down.
ACTGTGTTGCAGTTATTGCGTTATTTTCTAAAACTCCAATTTAAAATATGTACTAATTATTACAAAATCAGTGTTAAAACATGGGCATATAGAAGGGGTTTACGGGGTGGAGTCACCCTAAATAAATTGCCGACATTTTTCTCTATTTTCTCTTATATGCGAAATACAAAAAACTGAACTTTTTCGACCATTTCCAATGAAAACCACAGAAAACTTACCGTCCCCCCCGAAATTTTTTCCTGGCTACGCCCCTGGTTAAAAATAAATTAAGTGAAACATAGTATTAAAAACAAATTAATGATACATGCAACAATCCAACAGTATTATACTGGCAAATTATGAACAAGGAACACAATCACCTCATATTGGAATTATACTAACGAGAGTGCACCAACGTTCCAAAAATGGAACATGCTTCAAAACTGGGTTTTTTCTTCAAGAGTTTTGCTTCTTTTTCAGTAATTTTGATTTTTATCACTGACTTTAGATAGCAATCAACAAAATACAACGTATCTCACCTGTAAAATTATGACACAAATATTTATTTCAACTTTCTAAAAGATTTTTTTCAAAAATCACAAAATTCGTCAAAATTACGCATCTGTAGCACAAAAATAAATAAAGTCAATCAGAAAATTACCACTGTTTTACATTCTCCATTCTTAGATCTTTCATTTGATGTGCAAATATAATAAATTTACCAAGGCAAAATTATTTTTTTAACATTACAAAATATGTTCCAAAAATGGAACGTTGGTAAAATAAAGGTTAAGGAACCACCAGGTCTACTACGCACGGACGGCAGAAGACCAGATGGCTTGACAATGATCCCATGGCAAACGGGTCGCCATCTGGTGTGGGATGCGACGGTGGTAGATACCCTTGCACCATCATACATCCAGGCCACGGCAGCGACGGCGGGAGCGGCAGCCGAGATCGCCACGGACAGAAAATGATCCAGTACAATGCACTTTTAAACACGCACTGTTTCGTGCCTATTGGTAAAATGAGCAGTAGCCTAAAAGGCACCATGCAGGCTGTTATACAGTTATATTCGACTCATGTTAAGCTTATTATTATCTATTACTAGGCTACTATATCATGTAATCTTACAACGTACTTAATTTATAGGCTGATTACACCCAGTTTGAACTCGTGTACCGGTACATCGCCCTTTCCGTCGGCCTCGGCTGAGCTACGCAAATCGTTTTATTATTATGAGCAGAACAACGCGTGTGTGAGGCCTACATAATGTGCGGGCCTCACACAGAGCACACAGGCCCTACGACGATGGATGGTGTCTGGACCAGAGATCGAAGTGTTTCAGGCATCGATAAAGAAACCATAAATGGAATCTGATCTGACATCATGAACAGATAAAAAGCGCGCAGGTAACATTTTCAACTAAGTTAAGACTCTCTTAACAGTGTGATCGAAGAAATGGGCAACTCGTTCATCTACGACAGCAATGACCTACTAAGCTTAGTCCTGGATACCAGAAATCCAGTTGATACAGTATAGGATCAGCTCAATGCAGAACTTCGAGAAAACTGGACAAAGGCAGTATGAAACACTTGTCAACGAACGTCTTGCTGCCCAATCGCGACCTGCCAATGACCAAATCAAACAAGTCACGAGCAAAGCAACAGTCGTCATATCATAATGACGACTGTTGCTTTGCACGTGACTTGGAGAATAGTGAACAGTCACTCTTCACATATGACTCAATATTATGTGAAGAGTCACTCTTGAGTGGCCGTTCACTGTTCTCCAAGTTGTTTATCTTCTGCCTAATATGTGAAGGAAACCTCGACGAATTCATTGCACCTGAGAATCAGTCATGCCCACAATCACTCTCGAATATCGGAATATGGACAAACCCGCGGCTTGGAACCAAGTCAGACATTGTCAGCTGCCTAGAAGAGTTGGTTCCTACTTCAAAAGATGACGAAATCGCAGAAATCCACCAAGACCCTTCACTGGGTGCACCTAATGCTGCTGCTGTTATACTGGATGGAGCACTCATAGTCATATGAGTCATATGTGAAGAGTGACTGTTCACTATTCTCCAAGTCACGAGCAAAGCAACATGTTGAAGCATGCACCTTCTCAGATTATGCCTTCCATATTTTCTTGCCCTGCATCACAGGACAACTAGAGCATGTGCATAGGGTAGATGTGGATGTGGTATGGGATGAATATGTGCATGACAGGTTGAAAACACTAGCACACGCAGTGTGAGGTGTAAGAGAAGCCGCCGGCGCGTTGAATATTTCCAAAATAATGCCCCTACATAGAGACTGGCAGGAGTTTCTGAGGAACGACGAAAATAAAATATAGGCTGACTTCATATGAATAGGGACCCATTGTATATGGCCATACAATGTATGCTGGCTATACTCAATAGTCTATGTGCAGCCGTGTGTGAAAAAAGTTTTTGGAAGGTATAAATAGCAACAGGCACGTAGCGAGACTTAAGCTTCGCAGGACCAACACATTTTACGCTACGTCGAGGTCCAAGAGGGCTATTTTTTACCGCACCAAAATTTCTAATATCTCAGCTCACAGGTAAGCTAACGTAACAAATGAAGTGTCGATTTCAATAGTTTCAACGTCAAGGAATCCATTTCTCGTAGTGCCAATAGTGTGCGAGAGTTACTTTCCAATATGGCTGCCAATATGGCCGCCAAACACAAATAAATGTATATCTCAGCTCATAGTTAAGATGCCATAACAAATAGAGTATTTAATTAAATAGATACAAGGTCAGCGAATCTATTTCTTGTAGTTCCAATAGTCTGCGAGTGTTATTTTCCGAGATAGCGGCCAATATAGCCGCCATAACACACAAACTGTATATATCAGCTCATAGGTAAGCTACCGTAACAAATGAAGTATCCAATTTAATAGTCTCAAGGTCAAGGAATCCATTTCTCGTAGTACCAATAGTGTGCGAGTGTTACTTTCCAAGATGGCGGCCAATATGGCCGCGAAAACACAAATAAATGTATATCTGAGCATATGCGTAAGTTACCATAACAAATAGAGTGTCTATTAAATATTTTCAAGGTCAGCGAATCGCTTTCTTGTAGTGCCAATTGCGTGTGAGTGTTACTTTCCAAGATGTCGACCAATATGGCCGCCGTAACACACACAGTGTATATCTCAGTTCATAGGCAAGCTACAGTAACAAATGGAGAGTCGAATTTAATCATTTTAAGGTCAGTCATTCGCTTTTATCATAGCACCAATAGTGTGGGAATCATACTATCGAAGATGGCGGACAAAATGGCCGCCAAATACAAAAATATGTATATCTCAGCTCAAAGTAAGATACACTAACAAATGAAGTATCATATTTAATAGTTTCAAGATCAAGAAATCGATTTCTCGTAGTTGTAATAATGTTAGACTGCTACTATCCAAGATGGCGGCCAATATGGCCGCCGAAACCAAATATCTATGTCTAGCCTCATAGGTAAGTTACCGTAAGAAGTGAAGTGTCGAAATTAATAGTTTCAAGGTCAAGAAATACATTTCTTGTAGTGCCATAGTATGTGAGTGTTTCTTTGCAATATGGCGGCCAATATGGCCGCCAAGACACATATATATAATAGGGTGGTTCATGGGCAATGGTGAGAACAAAATGTCTTAAAAGTGCAGCTCTCACCCTCTCATTCTGTTCCAAATAATTCATAAAAAATTGTGACCAAGTTTCAGTTGATTCTGAATATGTTTAGAGGTGCCTCAACAAGGTTGTAGTAAGAGAATAGAGATGTGAACTTCTTCTATAGGCCTATATGGCCGGGAAAGCTTAAGTCAATCATCTGCCTATATTGATATCTGGAACAGGCATTGCTCAGCTTCTTGCAGTTCCATACCTACCAAATGAGAGAGGAAAAATAAAAACGGCCGCTGCAGCTATCGAAGATTGGGTTTCAAGTCACGCATCAGAGGCATAGCTTTCGACACCACATCGTAGAACACAGGTCTTAAATCATGTACTCTTCTCGAGGAGAAGTTGGGCTATCATCGGCTATCTGTTGCTTGTCAGCATCATAAATTTGAATGTCTGTCCACTGACATTAGCTGCTTCTTCTGGAGCAGATAATTATACAGAAGTTCAAACGTTCCCAATCCTGGGCTGATATTAATCATGCTGCTTTCCGTCCAGATTCCGATTATGTTGAAGTAACGAGAAAGATCACACCAGGCAAAAGACCTGAAGTTTGGAACTTTGTTGAGCAATTACTTCAGGAAATTCAGTCACTTGAAGAGTACTAGGAACTGCTGATTCTCGTCGTCATATTTCTTGGAGGGATCCTTCTGAATGGAATTAATTTCTGTGCCCCAGCTGGACGTCACCAAGCAAGATTGATGGTGCACTTGTTGTACGGATTCAATATCTTCATGTTTGGTCGCATCCACGCAGATGATGGCCAGTTCAAGCTGACAGCCAAAGAAGAGCATGGTCTATGTGAGCTTCTCTGCTTTGCCCATAACAGGTGTACACATCCAAGCATGGTTTGCAGCGTCGATGCCAACTTTGGCTCCGAATAATGACCTATTGTTTCTGCTTGGGTTGCAGGAGTACTCCGCAATAAATAAGGTCTCGTCTGATGGTGCAGTGCAGAAATAATTAGGGTGCCTATGAAATCTGAATGAGAAAATGATATGTCTTGCACAGTCTGATCCGTTTGTCACTCTTGAAGTGAAACGAGGAATGGTGAATGCAATGAGGAATGAGCATCCTCGAAACAGCAATCCATCAATACGAATCGCAATGACGGGTGGTCTATAAGCAAACAGAAATCTTTCTAAGCTCTTTTGTCACTCAGCAGAGTATTCAATTCTTCACAGCAATGAGATTGCCCATTGACTCCCTTCAGATTCAAAACAGCGCTTTCAAGTCATTGAAAGTCGTAAATGACAAGGCGGAAATAGGCGTGGCTCCGATTCAGAAGTTTAATGCCGATCTGACCAGAAACGAAGAACAGTTACTCCTTCAAGTGATTGCATGCTGAGCATATAAAGCTGTTCCAAGACTAGGAAATCCACAGTTGTGGCCAGACTGAAATGCTAGACATTAGCGTTTAACACTAGAAGCACCGAAGGGGTCAATCTGACCCTTTTGGTTTTTAGCGGATCGCACCTCGGCCCCAGATATAGCCCGGGTCCTGTAATTTTATGACTTTTCCTAACTTCGTTGGGTATACCCTCTGCCAAAATTTGAACTCGGGGGGATTCACAATTTCTGAGATTTTTGCTGTTCTACCTTTAAGCACCAAGGGATCAATCTGACCCCTGTATCAGTACTTGCATATTAGGCTTACGCATTTCTTGTTTTTTAATCAATAATATTATATATCAAAGCTAATTACGTAATAAATGTGAGAAGAGAGGAGATCTGGTGAGAGGAGAGGATATCTGGTGAGAGGATAGGATCAGATCTGGTGAGAGAAGAGGAGATTTGGTGAGAGGAGAGGCGATCTGATGAAAGGAAAGAAGATCTGGTCAGAGGAGAGAAGATCAGAGGAGAGGATAGGAGATCTGGTCAGAGGAGAGGAGATCTGGCGAGAGAAGATGAGATCTGGTGAGAGAAGAGGAGATCAGGTGAGAGAAGAGGAGATCAGGTGAGAGGATAGGAGATCTGGCGAGAGAATTAGAGATCTGGCGAGAGGAGAGGACATTTGGCGATGGGAAAGAAGATCTGGGGAGAGAAGAGGAGATCTGGTGAGAGGATAGGAGATCTGATGAGAGGATAGGCGATCTGGTGAGAGGAAAGTAGATCTGGTCAGAGGAGAGATCTGGCCAGAGGATAGTAGATCTGGCGAGAGGAGAGGAGATCAAGTGAGAGGATAGGAGATCTGGCGAGAAGGATGATTTGATGAGAGGAACGGAGATCTGGTTAGAGGAAAGGAGATCTTGTGAGAGGAGATCTGGTGAGAAAAGAACAGATCTAGTGAGAGAACAGGATATCTTTTGAGAGAAGAGTGTATCTGGTGAGAGGAGAGGATATCTAGTTGGAGAAAGAATATGTGGTCAGAGGAGAGATCTAGTGAAAGGATAGATCAGGTGAGAGGGTAGTAGATCTGGTGAGAGGAGATGAGATCAAGTGAGAGGATAGGCGATCTGGCGAGAAGAAGGATGACTTGGTGAGAGGATATCTGGTGAGAGGAGAGGAGATCTGGTGAGTGGAGAGAGATCTGGTGAGAGCAGAGTAGATCTGGCGAGAGGAGAGAGATCTGGTGAGAGAAGACGATATTTGGAAAGAGGAAAGGAGATCTGGTCAGAGGAAAAAATATCTGGTCAGAGGAGAGGAGATCTGGTCAGAGGATAGGAGATCTGGTGATAAGATAGGAGAGTTACTGGTGAAAGGAGAGGAGATCTGATGAGAGGATAGAAGATCTGGCGAGAGGAGAGAAGATCTGGTGAGAGGAGAGATCCCGGTGAGAGGATAAGAGATTTGGTGAGAAGATAGGGTGAGGTCTGGTGAGAGGATAAGAAATCTGGTGAGAGGATAGAATATTTGGCGAGAAGATAGGGTGAGATCTTGTGAGAGGATAGAAATTTGGTGAGAGGATAGGAGATCTGGTGAGTGGATAGTAGATTTAGTGAGAGCGGAGGAGATCTGGCGAGAGGATAGGAGATCTGGCGAGAGGAGATATCCTATTATTCTATTCCAACTTACTTATTACACTTGTTTATGCTCATGTAATTTATGTTAATAAAGTTGATAGTCAATTTAATTGAATATACAATTGACTTTGCATTCTAAATTATTTGGGGTCAAAATGACCCCATTGGTGCTTCTAGGAAGTTCGATTTCTCGGTACTTCTAGTGTTAAAGGTAGACAGTGTGTAGGCCTATTATCTGATTTTATGTTGAAGGTGATGTACGACTAGAGCCATTTTCAGAACTTTCTTTTAAATTCTTTAATTAGCCGTTGAATATACAGTGTTACTGCTTTTGGTTAATAATGTATGCACTGCTAGACAGTAGATATTGTTACACAATGAATATAATGTGTTCACTGTTTAGATTTAACCGATAACACTAATTAGCGGCATTGTACGAATAGGACATTCCTATGTAAAACTATACTTGCCGTGAGGCACCTCTAAACATCATCCTAAAAATCTGAAACTTAACAGGAAATTTTATTTATTTATTTGGAACATTCTGAGAGGGTGAGAGTTACAAAAATTATAAATTTTTGGAGCCACCCTAATATATATATATATATATATATATATATATATATATATATATATATATATATATATATATATATATATATATATATATATATATATATCTTAGCTGATAGCAAATGAACTGTCGAATTTTATCAATTCAAGGTCAAACAGTAGTTATTTCCCAGTAGCAATAGTGTCGGAATGATACTATCTAAGATGGCGACCAACGTGGCCGCAAAACACAAATTGCATATTTCAGCTTTACGTTTAGCTAAAATAACAAAAGAAGTGTCAAATTTAATACATTCAAGGTCATCATATCGATTTCTCGTAGTGGCAATAGTATGGAATGTTGCTATTCAAGATAGCGTCCAGTAAGGCTGCCAAAAGCAAAATGTGAGCTGAGATATTAACATTTCTGTGTTTTATCGCCATATTGACCGCCATCTTGGAAAGTAACACGAGCACAGTATTGCCACTACGATAAATTAATTCTTTGACCTTGAGTATATTAAAATTGACACTTCATTTGTTAATGTATCTTACCTGTGAGCTAGATACACATAGTTTTGTATTTTGGCGGCCATATTGGCCGCCATCTTAGAAGGTGACACTCCTATACTATTGTCGCTACGACAGATCGAATCCCTGACCTTGAAAATACTAAACTCGACACTTCGTTTGTTATTCTAGTTTGCCTATGAGCTGGGATATGCACATTTTTGTTTTGGCGGTCATATTTCATCCGCCATCTTGGAAAGTAAACTCTTCACAATTATGCAACTATTAAAACCTAATTCTTTGGTAGATTCAACACTTTATTTGTGATTTTAGGTTACTTCTGAGCTCAGATATTATAAAAATAGTTTTTCCTATGTACGAAAAAATAACGACCCCTTGATACTTTGGACTCAAAAAACTTTTCCCCACAACATGACATCACGGTGGTTATGCTGTCAGAATTAATTATTATGTCTGGGGTATTTACTTGTAAATAAATAAAACGTCAAATTATAACTCCCCAAATTTGCTTTTCAATCAACATCCAAATACCGCTGGGGTAATTATTTACCCTGCTTGATCCTGCGAATAGGATAGGATATGATCCACAGTTTAACGGCAGCTTATGACAAAATAGGCCATAGCCGCCGACAAAGATTATTTTTTGGCATATTACAGGTTAAATTTAAGAGGAGGCACTTCACAGACCATTGGCAGAATCCTGGTCATTGGGGTCATTTAGTCAATCGAAGTTCCAGTATATAAAAAAACAAGAGGAGGTAACTGCCTAGTCGTGCCTCAATGTAGCTACGCCTATGAATAACATGCGAGGATTTAACCCTCAATGGGTCCATGTCAAGAAGTTACGTTCCAGGTCCTTGGGGTTCAAACTGCACCCCCTATTTGTTTGAGAATATAAATGAAGGATACGCGCTGTCTACCGGTAATCGAATACCATGTATTTTATATAAACATACTGTTTAATGTTTTCTCCAAATGACATATCTAAATCGTTCAGTTACATATATTTGTCAAACAATAGGCCTACATTTGATATATTGACAGAGTGTGCCGGACAAGCAGGCCTACAGCACTTATCGCATAATTTGCGCGTATTCCTGTCAAACTCGCGTGGGCACAGCTGACAATAACATCCCTGTGTCCTCTTCACTTTAGCTGGTATCTCAGTTCCTGCTTCGAATTCTCCAGAGTCAAGTTCTATAAGTTGGATTGCATCCATGATCGGTCTTTTGAGCAGGGCTGGCTTGTCCAAACGTCTTCTTATAAGTGGCTCGGCAAGAGACTCCCGAGACTGACGAATTCCTCGGACACATGATCTTCGTTATCAGAGGCAGTATATATATCAACTTCAAGCAAACAATCTCAATCTTCACTATCATCGGCATCACCTTCAGCTACACTGTCTTCATCAACTTCTGTATCCTCTTCCATAATCAGTCGAAGAGCTTCAGCTGTGGAATACCTAGCCATGGTGTTATTTATTTTATACTACTTGAAATGTAAGCAAAACAAAATAAATGAATTCTAAAAAGGTCAAACTAATAAAAAGAAGTGTTCTAAAATATAATAACATAACAAATTATTGCAGTAATTAGCACCAATTACCTGAATTTGTTTATCATATGAACGTCATAATTTGGGGGTGCAAATTGCACCCTCGATGAACCTGTGCTGGCAAAAATTGACGTCAACTCTTTTTTAATCGTTTTATGCATGACTATAGCAAAAAATGATACACTGACAATGTCCTAGAAGATAACTGCTGAAATGGTAATAATAACACGTGAGTAGCCATAGAAACGGCCAGGGGGTGCAGATTGCACCCCAAGGAACCATTGAGGGTTAAACAGAGATATTATAATTATGCATGAATGCAACACTATAAGGGGCCGTCCATAAAGTACGTCACGCTATTTTTGACCATTTTTACCCCCTCCCCTGTCACAAACTGTCACAGAACTCGGACCCCCCTAAAGTACGTCACACTTTCGATCAGTGATTAAATAGAAATAATAATACTTCCGAAAGCAAGGCTAATACATAAACAAGGATTCGCAACAGCAATATTACTAGCGCTCCTAGCGAAAGGAATCGTGAAAAACACATTGAGGAGATATGCATTTCATGCTATTTTAACATAAAACTAATTAAAATGTTTCATAAAATTTTTGAAAATTATTTTTGAAGCTATGAAATTCTACTAAAAATAAAAAAATAAATTATAAATAAAAAAAATGTGTGACGTCACACATGGCCTGACCCCCTCCCCTGTCACAAACTGTCACACTTTCTTAAACCCCTCACCCTGGAGCGTGACGTACTTTATGGACGGCCCCTAATGCTCCTGGAATAGTCTTTTTCATTTGTTTGTGTGTTTAAACCTGATCGTTTATTAACCTGCAAAGTTATTATAGTAACATTATACAGCGAGTAATAGGCAAATGGCTGGTGGTGCTCAGAGACTGGCGATGTCATGCACCACTACACAACTTAGTGTGACGTCATCATAACACGGTTATCAAGAATTTGATGAATTTTGTCGCTTTGAACGTTTTTTGGCTGGAAGATCAACACGAACATTTTTTCGCAATAAATGCCAAACAAAATGTAATTTATTCCTGGCTTGATAGGAAAGTGGATTGCAAAAACGACCGATAGTGTGATAGAAAAACACTGAAGTCATGAAGCGAATTCATGAAGACATCGGTAAATTAACCCATGCTACACAATAATTATGCTAATAATGGTAATTGGAGCGGGGATGGCAGAATGGTAACACGATGGCATGATGATCAGCATGACGCGGGTTCGATACCCTCTAGTCGTATAAGCCTTCTATTCGCCACCTAGCTTGGGTGAAATTAGCAGCAGCCTAGGACAGGACAGATGGGCACCTTGCAGGCTGCCATACAGTTAAATTCGACTCCTGTTTGGCTTGTTATCTATTAGACTATTACTACTATATCATGTAATCTTACATCGTACTTGTCGTATAAGCCTTCTTTCTATTCGCCACGTATAAGCCTATTGATTGATTGTTTGTTTGATTGATTGATTGATTGATTGATTGATTGATTGATTGATTGATCGTACTGGTCAGTTTCAATTAATTAACGAATATTATTATTATTTTTTGCTCTGTAAAATGCTCTGTATACATATGGACGGGCATCGAAAAAGGTGAATAATTGTCTAGCGGGTATCTCGTTGCCTCTTTCACACGGCAGCCCAAATAGTCCGGTGACGTTTATGGGGCCCAATGTTTCCATGGCCACTGGGAATTTTATTAATCTTAATAATAATAATAATTATTATTATTATTATTATTATTATTATTATTATTATTATATTATTATCGTTATAGAAAGTCGCTAGACATGCCTATAACATACCGTGAAATACGTATAATTTCTTCTTTGTTTCTCTATTACAAAGTCCCAATGTCTACAAAACAAGACAAATGAAAACTAAGCAATCCTCGTAAACGATAATTGCCTAGCATTCCTGTGTAGAAAATTGTGTTTAGCCTATTTACAATACCATCATGGTCTAATTTAAGTCTTACCACTGTTACAGTAGCACTTCTTCATTATGGACTCTGCTGATCCTCGTAAATTGAAACTCTTGTTTTGCATATCTTGCGAGCGCATCGATTTGTATAAAACTCCATTTCTGGCTATCTTCAAACTTCAACGGTATTTAGACCTAGTTGTTGATCGTCGCTCGCTCAATGATTTTGCGTCACAGGAAATTAACAGATCAATTTTCCAAGGGCTTCGCTTGTACTTTCGATTTCAAATCTTTACTTGCAAGACTAACCAATTCAATAAAATTTATCGATTACATTTTAGGACCTATTGACAACAGAAGCTATCAATTGCAAGACAGTGTTCTCAACCATCGTAAAGCCTGAATTGATTTGTAATTGGCCTCTTGCGTTTAACTATATCGTCATAATAATTATAATTGGCTAACCTATGACGGCCCCACCCATGGCATCGGAGCAACGCCGCATTTGCAAAATTCGATCGCAACTAGTTTAAACTCTAAAAATCACAGTAGAATATGTGAGCGATAATCAGCGATTAAATCACTAGACAATAGTTATTTCATGAGTAGTCCTACAATCAGATGAACGTTGTCTTACACTGTGTCCTCTCCTACAGAAGTTTTTCTTGACGTGAAGAATCGTTATGCAAATGACAGCGTGACCCAATTTTACGGTTGAGTGGATCGGTGGCTATTATTGCTTTGACTGGAATCCTGCGCTCTGCATACTAATAGACTTTGGCAGAGGCCTCTTCACTGCTTAGCTCAATTTAATAAAGAGAATAAAGAGAATGGCAGATAATTATTATACTCTTCTGAAGATTGGTGACTCTGATGAGTTGCAAACATTGCACGTTATGACTTGTCGTAATCGTAATCGTAAACTCGATCGTCGTTAAAGAGCTACTCTAAAGCTAAGCTCAGGGCATCAGAGGACGTCCATTAATTATGTCAACAAATTAGGGGAGAGGGTTTGGAAAAGTTTGACAGTTGTTGACAAGGGGAGAGGGGTTCGGTACAATTTGACGGCAACAATTTTTTTCCAATGAATCAACACTTTAAAATGGTAGCAAAACATTAAGTAATGCTTAAGTAATGCTGTTGGTCGACAACCCCGATCATCGGGCGAACCAACGACGCTACAATAATAATCATAATCTGTTCTTTATTGAAGCGCCTGACAAACGCACTGCGCTGTACATTTACATGCTAAGACTTATGCAATTTAAATCTTAACTACTAACAGAACAGACAGCCTGCAATACACTTCTGTTGGCGCATCAGAAGAACACCATAGAGAAATATTGCATGCATAAAATTGCATAAAATTGTTCAAACTGTGATCCTAAACGATTTGCCCACACAGCAGCGGCACATCTAAAAATTAAACCGTTGTGTGTGTTTCCTTTTTAACGACTAGCTGTGTGGTAACAAAGACCATTAGCGTCGCCCTCCTCCTTTATCCAGGCTTGGGACTGGCACTGTCAGAAAGCGAACAGTGGCGGAGTTTCAAACCGTTGTGTGTGTGTTTCCTTTTAACGACTAGCTGTGTGGTGACAAAGACCATTAGCGTCGCCCTCCTTTTATCCTAGACCTGGCTATATGAGGAGGGCTACGTTCAACAAAAACCAGCAAACCGATGGAAATGTATTAGTTAATGCAAGATTGATGTTCTCGGTGTAAACAGCCACAGGATATTGATAAAAACAATGAATAATACAGTAATCTACTGAAACACCGTTAACACCCAGGCTATCGATGATATAATTTCAACAACGTCGTTTTATTGCTGGAATGCTTACCAAATTCTTTGACTCGTTGGGAAGGTCATCGTTGACGGTCCTTTGCGGCCACAAATGGTGATATACAAATGAAAACTGCCTCCCATCTGGTAGTGCCAGTCCGAAGACTGGATGAACAGGAGGGTGATGCTAATCACCTTCATGTGAACAGAAACCAACTCCAGGATGTCGCAGAGCAATAAATAATACAGTGATCGTCCTAATAACCTTTACGACGGAAATGTATCAACTGCTTTTAATTGCCAGTATAATTTATGCCATAGGAACGGTGAGAACTGGAGAAAATAATTTCTGTCGACGTTGAAACCTTTCTTCTGATAAGATGTAGTCAAACTCTGGATCCATCAAATTGCAACGGTCGAACAAAACATTTTAAAATCATAGAGTAAGGTCAAAGTTAACGGCACTTGGCGAACACTAGATGTCACTTAACAACTAATGATTCAGTGCACGCCTTAAACACCTTCGAAACGATTCTTTCAGACTCTATAAATTCAGCAATTGCGTTCAAACGCAAGACTAGAGATCCCGAGTGGCCGAGTGGGCAAGTAGCCCGCTCTCCACGCCGGCGGCCAGGGTTCGATTCCCGGTCGGTCGGTTTATCAGAGATTAATTTCTCGGATCTTTACTGCGGGTGGCTCGGTCGCATTATAAACGTGGAGTACTAGGTTGCACTCTGCCTCCGACACTAATCATCTTCGATATGAAAAAAGTGTCGTTAAGCCCAAGTACAACAAACGCAAGACTTTTACTAACTCTACGTCGTAGAATAATAATTATTATTATCAGCGTTAACGGTCCTTCTCGTCCATACGATATTCATAGACAATGGAGAACTGCCTACCTTCAAGTGGTGACAGTCCGGAGCCTGGATTAAGGAGGATGATGATTCTAAGTACCTTCGTTAGTTACGACACAGCGTCGTTAAACAGTACCTACCTACAAGAATGAACACCAACGCCACTCTCTTCTACTCCGGTGTTCAAAACCTGTGTGGCCTGAGAGATGGACATGGCTTTAAGCAGTTGCTACTGTATGTAGGCCTATAGTTTTGTGATATGTTCACCCGATGAAGAAGATGAAGCCGAAGATGAAGCCGAAGAAGAAGAGCAGTCCCTTAAGATTTATTGAGTCTCTTTCCTCTTATCTCCACCTTTGGATGACTTACCAATTGTCTCTAATAAAACATTTAAGAGACTCGGTTGATCGGGTTTGGTATTCCCGACGAGGTGTAGTCTGGCTAAGGATTGACACGATAAGAGACTGTTCTTCAATCTCCTTCAAGGTCAACAACCGATAAAGAGGCCTCCGTAAACCACAATGGACGGAAAAAGACTGTGAAATGGACATACTGGCAAACAGGCAGTCAGACAGATGGACAGACTGGCAAACAGGCAGTCAGACAGATGGACGGACGGGGAGACAGCCAGAGGAAGTGAGAAGTACGGTGAACATTGCACAACTAATGGACGCGGTACGAGGCAGGGAGAAGTGGAGGAAGCTGGTCATGGCGGTCGCTATAGTTTTATGAACTGATGGCACAAGGTGACAAGGTGATGTTGTAGTGGTTAGAGTGATGGACTGTGTTGCCCTTGCCACGTCATGCAGCACGGTTGTAGGAAGGCCGAGAGACCGAGGGACGCGAAGGGCATACATGGAGCGCGAGCACACCCCAATATTCCATCAATATGTGTGCACGGATGTGCCAAGGTCTTCTCGTATGGTCACTCCCAGGATCTTCACGAGTAAGTGGTCCATGAGTGGTTGTGTAAAAGTCGGATATATGTACGCCTGGACCAGTATCCGCGAGACCGCGACAGAACTGGCAGGATGGAGATGGGCCTGAAGTCCGCTGGAACCTTGGGTTGATCGATCTTGGCGATTGGATGGATGATCGTGGTCTTCCATTGGCTGGGTACGTGGAATTCAACGAGCGAGCGGTTTCTGAGGTACGAAAGGGCCCCCGAGTAGACCGGGACCGTAGGCCTCAAATACCACGTGGGCAGGCCGTCTTCTCCATCGGCTGTATGGTGGAAGTGGTCCAGAAGATGAAATATCCGGCGCTCAGAGGTGATGGCCCGGTTTGCAGACACCGTCTCTCGATAGAGGGGTGGCTCCTCGTATCCTGCTCTGTGTTTGGTGTTTCAGGCGAACGCTGGTGCTCTACGGGACAAACAAACAGTCTGGCGCCCTTGTCAAAACTCTGTCCGGCTCAATGGGCCACTCCTCTTCACAGCATATAGCGTCCAGACGTCATGAGACCACTTCCATTACCCGCCGCCAGGTGGAGACACTGCTTGATCAGTTTCCGTTAAAGGAATCGTTTGGATTTGACCTGGATCTGAGGGACATGGTACCCGATTGGATAAGTTCTTGCCTTGAAGTGCGGAGAATACGGGTTCGAGTCTCCTCCTCTGCGATGGTTACCGTGGTGGGACATTAAGACAAATATTTTGTGATTTTTCGTGCGCCAATCCCTGAATCCGTAAACAATCAATGATACAGCGCTGCCCTTGAACACCTTTTGCACGCAATCTCCTTATGCTATAAATTCTGCACCTTTGTCAAATATATATATATCTTCGTTTAATAGAACAAACTGACAAACCGCAGTGAGTTACATAATAGAAAGTCAGACAAATCTAACATAATTTTATGGGGTACAGTTGCTGAAGGTTCTTTACCGTTCATTGAAATCGCTATGATGTCACTCAGATGTCCGTATCATAGTGAAGGTAGACGTTAACGGTCCTTGACGGCCACAAAATAATGATGACAAACAACGGAAGAACTGCCTACCATCTTGTGATGCCAGTCCGAAGGCTGGAATAAAGGAGGAGGGCGACGCTGATAATTTACGCTGTGACACAGCGTCGTTAAACTACGTATGCACATAATATTATGCAACTCTCGGCCATTGCCATATCCTCCGATGGTGGTGCCAGTCTGAACTCCGGATGAAGCAAGGAGGGCGACGTTGATGAACTCTATTTTGACGGATAGTCATAAAACATGAACTAAGCCACGCGTGGAATATATCTAATTAGAATATAAGTTAAAGGTCGACGTTATTGACCTAGGCGGTCACAAGATGTCGCTTAACAATTTAAAATTAGATGGAAACCAAATGGGCTTCTACTACGTAAAATGAATTATTTCACATTCGACGACGGAACGATCATCTGGCGATATAGTAGGTCCCTAGTAGTTTCAGTTTAACGACACTTTGTGATAGCAAAGACCATTAGCGTCGAACTCCTCCTTTATCCAGGCTTGGGACTGGCACTGTCAGAGTGTAAACAGTGGTAAGGTTTTAGCTGGCGATATTTATTTTTTATTTAACCACAGTTTAACGTCGTCTTATGACATCAAAGGCCGTTGACGACTAAAAACGCAACTGTTGAATTTATTAGATCGGTGGAAGTCGTTTTAACCCATTAGTGCCCAAACCTTCCCCCATTGGCCAATCTTTATGATACATGGGAATATAACTAATGATGCTAGGGTAAGGTTCTTGGAACTTGTATTTATGTGATTCCGCGATCAGCCGCTAGATGGCGTGCTGTTCCCATTTGGGAACATTGGGCACATAGGGAGTCTGTTCCCATTTGGGAACACCACACAAATTTATTGCAAATAATCTGTTAAATTTACGGTTTTCAGTTACTACAGTAGTTTAACTTCATGCACAGCACAAGCTGCTTTGCTAGAGCAATAAAACTACACATCAATGTTGAAGTAACTAGTTTCCAGAAGTTATAAAGCAGTGCCAACGATAGCATTGCCATTCCTAACAATCTAATTCTGCGACTAAGCATAGTGATCATACACATCAGCATATTCCAGGTATTTCTCTACAATGCCTTCCAGGAGACTGGCAGTATTCTGTCTTAACCCTCGGGCTACATAGGGGGCTGCCACCCCCCTAGGTTTTAGTTTTCATCTCAAACTTTTTCAGTATGGAATAAAAATTTGACCTTTTAGGTAGCTGTAGGGGGTTCATTTACACACGTTTTGAGGTAAAATGTGAGATGATATCTCACACCATTCAAAAGTTATACCCAATATACCCGAGGTACCAGGGGGGTGGATACCACCCCCTAGATTTTCGACTATATCTTATCCGTCATTTAATATTAAGAGACACAAATTATACCATTCTATGGAGGGAATGTGGGGCTACATTTCTATGGTCACTGAGTTCACCTGAGACAACCGAAAGTGCTCAAAATAAATTAAAATGTATGAAACTAGGTTACACTTTCACAAATTTTTTATGTTTTTTCGATTATAACGTATTCATAATTTATTTTTGAAGGAAAATAAATTATGCCGTTGCATAGAGGACACGTAGTGCTATTTTTTCATACTGATTAATTTGTTTTATGATGATCGGAAGTGTTCAAAATAAATAATAATACGCGTAATATGCGTGAAAAATGGCTGAATGGAAGGACTCCCCCTTAGTTTTTTGTCTGTAGCGTATTCGTTTGTCTTCCTGGAAGAGAAACAAAGATATCATTCTTTAGAGGGAATGTAGGGCTTCATTTGCATTCCTATATCTTTGTCTTTTGAATACCGGAAGTGATCAAAATAAATAATAATACGCGTAATCTGTGTGAAAATGGCTGAATACGGCATTACAACGTAAACCGATATATGTATGGATATAATATGTATGGATGTACATTTATACTATATAAACATGTGTAGGGATGATTGTGTGTATCTTTTATACATAGATCAGTTTCAAAACACACATAATCTTATATTTGTTTATCCAAAAAGTAAAAAATGTACGCAATAATATAAAATATCACTAATTCCATTGTTAAAAGTGATGTAATTTCGAGGTGCATTCACATAATGTACAACTAAATATACCATTCTGTGCAGAAATGAATGCTGAATCCATTGCTATATTACAATTTATGATATGTGAAACCAAACACGAAATCCAGAGGGGTGGTAACCACCCCCCCCCCTTGGTAGTCCGTGTTACAAAAAAGCTTGGTAGCCCTGTCTTAAATGCGATGATATGATACTACTGCTCGTAATGTAGATGAAGTGGAACCATGCACCTTGTGCAGTACAGCCTTGTATTCTTCTTACACAATCGACGTCTTCCCTGTCTTGCACTTGGAACGCAGACGATGATCGACTCCATCGTAGCGAATGCCACTGACTGAGCTGTTGGAGGCTTGTCCAATCGTTGTATGGTATTGTTCCGAATTTGCCGACGTAACTCCAGGTGATCAGATAATTCAACGTGCAGACTCCAGGCAGCAACAAGAGTCGAAGGCATTAGGGGATCTTCATCCACACACTATTCAGTGGACTATCTCTGGTGGCATAACTATTTCAACACACTCTCTCAATAGCAGGCACAGCATCTGAAGCCTATGCTAGGTGAACAAGCTGCTCAGGGTTATCAATGTCTTCATCTTCATCAGACTCTATGATAATGGTGATCGCCTCAGACAAGGAGAACTTTCCTTACCCCTGAAAAGGGTATTATATATAAGGTGTGATTGCTGTGTAAACTAAAAATTATAATTTATCTCATATTCTTTTATAAATATGGACAGTAGTAATGCACTCGATGCAGAGTTTTCAATAACTCAATGAATTTCTGCACCATGTTCCCAAATGGGAACATACTACATTTGTGCCCAATGTTCCCATTTGGGAACATAAAAGATTTACTAAACATTTCTACCCCAATACATTTAATTTTTAAATGCATATTTGGCATAACAGTAGCTACTTAATGTCTCACTTAAATCACATAAACACTTTTAAAATTTAAATTCTCTTATCTTATATGCGGACGAGAAACTGGAAGGAGCCGGATTTTGAAAAAACCCGAAACTTTAAAGATGGCTGCCGCCCTCTAGAAATTTTTGCAAACTCATGATTAGGCTAAAATATCGTAAATGGACTATTTAACAGTCAAAAGCTGCCCACGGTTACTAAATAACACGATACATTTATTTTATGCTTAAATTCATCCGCGTGTTCCCAAATGGGATCATTGGGCGCTAATGGGTTAATGGTGTCTAAGGAAGACACAGATTGTCGGGCTTTTAACGCCATCTGGCGACCAGCGTTCAATGGTTTGTAAATTATGCGTCCCAATTTGACAGAAATCCTTTCCTGATCAGGAATCTAATGCAGAAAAATTACGCATAGGCTTTATAAGACGGATTAGCTCCCTCGATCTTCCCAATGACAGTGTATGCTATATTGGCTGCATTGTCATTGCGAGGATTTGAACCTTCAGTCCTCTCGGTTGACAGTTCATCACTCTAACCACTGTGGACTTAACTGTTCTCTGACCCAGACCGTGACGCCGGTTGAGAGCGCTAATGATTTGAGCGGCGCTATATAAATATTCGATTACATTACATCAGCATTTCTGCTTAACGACGCTGCGCTACACAAGAGTTGATTAGAATCGTCCTCTTCCTTTACCAAGGATTCAGACTGGTAACGCTCGATTACACGGCAGTGGCGGAGATATTCTTTCATGTATTCGTGATTTAAGGATGTTGTTCAAAACGTAATGATTCTAGCGATTCTTTCGGCTAGTGGCTGATTAACGACACTGTGTCATAAGAAAGAATGATTAACATCGGTGTTCAACTTTATTCAGGCGTGGGACTGGCACTATACCAGAGTACGAACAGTTACTGAATTGAGTTTGACTAGCGATTGGATTGGATTCACAGTTTAACGGCAGCCTTATAACAACTGCTCATGACAGCTGCTCCTGACCGATGGTTATCCTCAAATCGCCTCCGTCTTAACCAAGACAAGACTCAGTACATCTATACGTTTCTTCCTCTGTGGTCTTAGTGTCAGACGAAGGATGCTCTTCAGAGGACGACGTTCCTTCCTCCACCATCTTGTCGTTGACGCTATCGTCACTGTACAAGAGATTCAATCTTCGGCTTCTGCCTTTGCGACGAGGCATTTGTCGTCAACTGTATATCGAACAGGAACGCACGATCGGTCATAAACCGTAACAAACGAGTCGACACGCTCACTCAGATGTCGTTATCCTCCTAATTCCAGAAGGCGGGTGCAGAACTTTTATGCTTACCGAATCAGACTGGCGATCGCATAAAGTTATTTAATTTTCCATCTCATCAATCACTTCAATAATTATAGCGTAGGGGGCCCTACGCCACAGTAGCTCAAACCAATCAACCAATCAATATTCGTGTAGGCCTAATCCAATAAGTCCAGTTGTCATGAACGCAACTGATTACAAGTAACACCAATTATCTGTAGAGCCGAACTTGAGTTAGTCACTGAATACAATATTATGTGATTATACGACATGTGGATAAATAGGAGGGCATTGCTAATCAATATTCGTTTAATCCAATTAATCCAGTTGTCATGAGCAAACGTTAACTGACAATTTTATAAATTCGTGAGACATCGTTTAAAAGGTGTCTAAGAAGAGCATTAAATTGCCCAGCGTGTAACGCCATCTAGCTGGTTCTGACATTTCTATATGTTACTGTTCATCTGTTTATATGCTATTTTTTATTGAAATGTTTCAATTTTTTTTACTTTAATAACATGCTACTGCAGTAACTTCAGTCATGTTTGAAGTATTTCCATTTATAAAAACCTGTGACCGGTAGTGCCCACCATCCCTTTTTTAGGGACAAGAATTTCTATGCCTATATTTCTATTCCCCAATGTCGCAGAAATTTTTCCACATTTTCCCCTTCATATCATCCCCATTATCTACCAAACCAAAGAATTTCATAGAGTTTTGCCACCATGGCCATTAAAGGTTTAAGATAAAATTGAGTACATGCTGCTAGAATTATTACTTCTATGCGTAGCATCAGGATCTAAAACTCACAGCGATTTCGAGTAGGTATACCCATATGAATGTACGCTACATGCAAATGCGTCATTTGCCATTAAAGCATTACTCTTAAACTACTCTACAGTAAGGCTGCTTACGTTAGTTTCGAACAATGATATCACCCAGTTGAAAACATATGAGAAATTTCAATTGGAATTATAAAATTTCAGCGTATTAAATAAATATATTTCGTTTTGAAAAATTTAAGCATGTGCAATTTACGTCATGCAGCTTATTTATTTAGAGGTTAAGAATAGAATTAAATGTAACATAAAACTTACGAAAGACAACAAAACACAAAATATTCAGGGTATATGACAATTAATCTTGATTACAGATTTATCTTTCGTAATGACAAAGCATAACGTCTAACACTTAGGCTAATCTAAGCAGAATAAGCAAATGAATAGACTACTATTACTTAATATAGTTTTATGAAAACGACACAATTACTTTATCTAAAAAGGTCTCACAAAATGATGTAAAGCAAATCACTCTGTTAAATATCTAGTCAAGAATATCTAATTCCAAATGTTTTCAACTGTGATAACGTGGAATCATAAGTCAGCACAGGTCAGCAAATAAGTCGTCAGGTGGAGAAAATCGATGGCTAAAACAATGCTCTAGAAATTCCTTCTCTACTTCAAGCATAACGTCACATAAACCACATCCAAAACAATTTGACAAAGACATTTTTGCATCCAAAGGAGATTTGAATT
This sequence comes from Aporrectodea caliginosa, assembly GCA_020284085.1. Taxonomy (NCBI): domain Eukaryota; kingdom Metazoa; phylum Annelida; class Clitellata; order Crassiclitellata; family Lumbricidae; genus Aporrectodea; species Aporrectodea caliginosa. Next base: position 838,651 of record JACEVL010000021.1, on the reverse strand, counting down.
TGCCAATATACAGACATTCTCCACCTCTCTTCGGAAAAGGAACCGCAATTTCACTAGAATCCGGTTGTACGTTCGTTGAGTAACGTTCATTTCCTTTATCGATAACTCCTGGACTACTGAATCCGATTAAATGATCAGAGAGGTTAGCAATTACTTCACTTCCCATTTTAAGATCCTGTTGCGGTGTTCCTGCATGGAATTTAAACTGTTTCGCTGTAGAAATGCTTTTTGTGTAAGGTTTGTTGTGCGAGTGTTGCTTCTCAGTTGCATGAGTTTTTTGTGACTCTTTCGATGTCCAATATCTGTGAATCCTTTATTACAACCCTCAAGTATGTATGGTTTTACTCCTGTGTGGGTTTTCATATGCATCGTCAAGGTCCCTACTCGGATAAATGATTTCTGACATAACTGGCAGCTGTATGGTTTTTCACCAGTATGTGTTCTCATGTGCGTTTTCAGATGACAACCTTCATTAAATGATTTCTGACATAGCAGGCATCTGTATGGTTTTTCGCCAGTATGGGTTCTCATGTGCCTTTTCAGACTACCACCTTCATTAAATGATTTCTGACATAGCTGGCATCTGTATGGTTTTTCACCAGTATGGGTTCTCATGTGCTTTTTCAGATGACCACCTTCATTAAATGATTTCTGACATAGCTGGCACCTGTATGGTTTTAAACCAGTGTGGGTTCTCATGTGCGTTTTCAGATGACCACCGTGATTAAATGATTTATCACATAACTGGCATCTGTATGGTTTTTCGCCAGTATGAGTTCTCATGTGCGTTTTCAGAGTACCACCTTCATTAAATGATTTCTGACATAGCTGGCACCTGTATGGTTTTAAACCAGTGTGGGTTCTCATGTGCGTTTTCAGATACCACCGTGATAAAATGATTTATCACATAACTGGCATCTGTATGGTTTTTCACCAGTATGAGTTCTCATGTGCTTTTTCAGATGACCACCTTCATTAAATGATTTCTGACATAGCTGGCACCTGTATGGTTTTAAACCAGTGTGGGTTCTCATGTGCGTTTTCAGATTACCACCGTGATTAAATGATTTATCACATAACTGGCATCTGTATGGTTTTTCGCCAGTATGAGTTCTCATGTGCGTTTTCAGAGTACCACCTTCATTAAATGATTTCTGACATAGCTGGCATCTGTATGGTTTTTCACAAGTATGGGTTCTCATGTGCGTTTTCAGATGACCACCTTGATTAAATGATTTCTGACATAGCTGGCACCTGTATGGTTTTTCGCCAGTATGGGTTCTTATGTGGGTTTTCAGATTACCACCTTGATTAAATGATTTCTTACATAGCTGGCACCTGTATGGTTCTTTGCCAGGATGTATTTTTGTATTCTCCATTGGGATATGCACTTAATTGTTAATTTCAACGTTCTTCTCAGTATCGGTTCTTTGATGAGCTGTGAGATGAAATAATTAACATATGTTTGTTTTTAAATGATTCGTATGTGCTTCCTCCAATCACAAGATTCTATATAACTTTTGACAAGGATGAGTGTTGATATGCGGTTCAAAGCAATTGCCTCTGTAAAAGTTTCTGCAATTGTTGTCGTCGTAGCCTTTCCAACACCAGCATTGTCCAGTTTCCCACATTACTGATTACTCATTTAAGTTTGCATTTCAGATGCTTACAAGAAGAGTTCATGTTGCGTGTAGTTCTTGCCGATAAAATAAGAAATTATTGACACAGAAATCTTCATTACGCAATACTGAAGCTATCCCTCCATAATGGGGTTAAAGTGGGTGGGAACGCGTGGGAACGCCGTTCCCACTGCTCTCGAAATTCTTTGCTTGCGTTCCCACTGCTCACAATGCAATGGAACCCTGGGAACGCATGCGTTCCAGTAAAATTCTTCTTCGGAACGCCCGCTCGCGGCGCTCGGTAACGACACCAGGTCTGAGTCAGAGTTCTCATTGCTTCTATAAATAACTATTCCAGCGTAGTGTGTCCACAGTCCGCTTGTTTAGGCCCCTCTTGCCAACGGTATACCTCTGGTAAGTCACATGTGCGTGACACTTTGGCTCTCCCCACTGGTCAATCACATTCCTCGTCAACCCCACTGGTTAGCCAGCCCGCCGTTGGCTGGCCCCCAGGGACGACCGGTGCCAACTTCTCGACCCTGCATCTACCCTTCATTTGCATCCCTCGCAGGACTTGATTAACGACCGAATTAAATCGGAAGTCATTGGTTGAAATTTCTGTGCGGCCCCACCGTTTCTAGCCCCACCAGGCCGCAACGGTTCTAGCCCCACCAGGCGCCCGCTACTGTGCCAGGCTAGTAGCGGGTGCACATGGTGCTAGAACCGTCGTTTGCGCGTCGCGTGTTAATCTCTTTCTTTTGGGCTTTGTTCTCCACGTGTGAACAACCAGATATGAATAGATTCAATAGATTGAAATTTAGGTGTTGAATAGGTGAGGGACTAAGACCGTAGACGGCAGATAATTACCAATTTTAAAGTTCAATAAGAATGAAAAGGTATTTATTGCCAAGAAAGGCAAGCAATGACGACCATCCTGTGCAATGAACCAGCCTCCAAAATCAAAATTTTGGAGTGGCACTGCGGGCTGAGATTCATGCCCACAACTTGAAAACGTGAGTAGCCTACAAAATTACTTTAGCTGTACAAAATCTCAGCAGCAACGTCACAGGGTCCAACGGTCCAACCACGGTTCATGACCACTGAACAGTAAGTAAGTAAGTATATTCTTTAATATAACCAGCTGCCAAACAGCACTCGGGTGAACAAGCATGAGCAAAATAAATTCAAATAAACATCAAAACATCAACATCTTCTAGGACCCAGTAAGATTGCGCGACAGATCTAATTAGTATGCCAACAACATTACAACAGAACCACGCATGAACGTAGCGGGAGCGGTCTAAGGGTAGGCCTACGGGAGTAACATGCTCTAGCTTTTACATTTAGTGGTTTAGATTTTGTAAATTAGAATGTATGCGATTTCGGATTTGATAAAAACTTGGTGGATGGTGCTTAATATTCAAATCTGTCAAAAGTTTAAGATTCTAGGTTTTAGGGGGGGTCAACCACAAACTTACCCAGAGATGAGGCTCTTCAATTCTTTCTCACAGTGGAGCCTTGTTTTTAAAATACCCATGAATTTTATGTAACTAATTGATTGTAGCCTGCTCTGAAAACCCTTTTGTATCGGCTGCCTGTATTTAGTTTTAATATTATTTGTAATTTTTGTTCTTTTGTTATAATATTTTTTTATTTGTCTGCATATCTAAATCTAATTTGTATAGGTTTGTAGAACAATATATGTTATGCCCTGTGCACAAGCTTGCATTATAATATTTTGATTTATTTCGCTTTAATAGTCAGGGTGATCATGATTCATGATGGCTCGGCATTCATGATATTATAATTACGTTGTATTTCTATTTGTTCAGTCATGTTATATCACCTGATTCAGAGCAACCAAATTTTTCAGAATGGTCAAGAAACTGACTAAATCCTGATTTCTTTAAAAAAAATTAGGACTCAAGACTCATGTATGATGCCCTGGAAGAGTTAGCTGATGTGTCCTTTGCATTACATAAAGCTGATATCACTCTTCCTGTTGCTCATCACCTCCTGACAAGACAAACAGTTTGTTGTTGATCAGGTGGTTCACCATTCAGACTGTTCAGTCAAGATTTCTTTCTGTCATCATTGATTCATTGACTGAATCAAATTTCTTTCAGTTTTCTTTCTAAATTTATCTGACTGCATGATATAAAAAGATAACATTATTAGGTTTTGGTATACTAGATTGTGTCTGTGGATCTTTAAAATTTACATTCAGAAGGATAACCTGCAATGTTTCTTGTTTATTGCACACCACTTACTGTATCAGAAGTCCTTTGTAATTTTTCTTAGAATGTTGTGACTGCATTTTTGTGACTGCAACTATTCAGTTATTGAGTTAAGGCATTAGTTTTGCTTTGTGAAATTATTGCATTTATTCTGGTAGTTACATTGAGGGCCAGCATGCAAGTTTTTTCATGTGTAATGCCCATCATAGACTGAATTGAAATGCCTCTGCTTTTTTCTAGTAGAATTTTGTAGCTGCTTAAAATTTAATACCATTACTTATTAAGTTATATATATATATATATATATATATATATAACATTACTTATATATATATATATTACTTATATAGTTATATATATATATATATATATATATATATATATATATATATATATATATTAATATATTAATGCTATTGGTTTCTGAAATGTTATAATCAATTCGTTGCGTTGAACTCAAAAGTTGGAGTTCCCACTGCTCACCCAAACCACTTTAACCACTGCCTCCATTGTGTAGTAGCACTCCTCAAATGCTATTATTCAGGATATATTTAGTGAAGATATAAAGTTGTGGTAAAACAAATCCACTGCAATATTATTAAGATGAAAGCCTTGTCCTACAACTAGATTTTGAAGCTCTCAAAAGAATGTTGATCGTCATTTTCATACACATCCTAAAAATAACACAAAAACGTCAAAATTTACCATGTTTATAGAAAATAATTTCATTTCAGCTCAATGCAATGGAATGCCTGTTCATTCAAATACACTCAAATATCACCATACACACCAGAGCATCACAATATCACTCCGGTTCTTAAATCACTTCATTGGCTGAAATCCTTGAGTCCATCGACTTCAAAGTCCTGTCACTAACCTACAACTCTTTGCATTACTACCAGCCAAAGTACTTTCGCACACTCTTCACTATCCCAGTCTATCCGTTCGTCCTCATATATCACTCTATCCCATCCCCAGTCACAACTCGCCTCAAGTTCTCCAACCGATCCCTATCCAAACTGCACCTCAAATCCGGAGCAAACACCCTCAGAATCCCCAATATTCTGAGTTCCTTTAATAAAAGTGTCAATCACTCACCGTCACGTGCCTCAGGCTCCTCTACTTATCACGCAACAGGTTTTCCAAACTGAAGCCTCGCCTCTTCTAGAAATCATACCCTGATCCATCCGATCCTCTGCTTACCAAGCTTTCTCGTCCTGAACGAAATCCCCAATAACAGTTGATCACTCCATTGGTCTCTGGTCTGTCTGGCAACCGGAATCAGACCTCCACTGGACATCGATCTCTGATATGACGCAGCGCTCATGAATAAGCTGGTGCTGTCTCAAAATAGAAAATGACGCATGTACCTAGAAATTCACCATTCCATGAATAGACAACTAAAAATCAAACCAATTTTAAATCACGCCATCTCAAATCTTCCATGTCAAGACAGTGCACAATAATGGTCATTTTACTACTACAAACTGTGATTCCACAGTTGCGTTACATAGTTAGGTTCAAGCCCAGCCTTTTATAATATACTATATAAAATTAGTGAATATGTATGATGGAATCTGCTTGCGAATGCTTAAAACACTACGATAATGGAAACAACTACATCAATTGAACTACAAGAGTCTCAAAAGCAATTATTGCTGCCGTTTATAGTATTTGAGCTGCTCTTTCCAATGGTGCTAATTTCACAGCTGTTTCACCTATCCCACATGCCAATATAAAGCCTTGAAAATGGTCATCAAAACAAAAAAAAATCAGTTTTTGTCAATTTCAGATGGCCATATAAATGCAACAGGTACACATGATAAAGCCAACCTCTTTGCTTATTTGTGCACACAATGTGGACTATTACTGCAAGTGGTGCACAATTTCTCTGTTAATCAACCCATTTGGTCATAGTGGAGCAGTAAAGTACTGACGCCAGCCAGGGTCGTTGTTTTTTTCCAATTTTCAATCCGCAGCTAGAAAAATTATCCATCAGATATCTCGTTCTTCAACAGCCCTTGATTAGCACCACGCCACCAAGCTAGGTGTCCTGCAAATTTCATCAATTTATCTGCAATAATAGTGGACTTACGGCCTACTGAATATGGCAGATTTCCAAATCGCGAAAATCAGGGTCACGCATAATAATTTAACAACCTAAACTACGAGTTTACCAATTTTTTCATTAAAATTTAAGGAAAGTTGGATTGATTAAAAAAAATTCTCGATGAAATGGAAGCTGGATTGGTGGTAGTTATCATGGATATACGTAGACTGCTTACTTACCAACGTCAAGTGCAGCATTTAAGACATTAAAATAATTTGCCAACCTAAACTACGGGATAACCGGCTGATTTTACATGAAATGACTAGAATCTACCACTGCATTTAGTAAATGAAGATCCCATCCAGTTGATTCTACTAGATCTTTGCAAAAATTGCGTGATGAGACTTGGTAGACCTACACATTTCACAATTATTCACCAGATGAAACAAACACCATTAATGTTATGCACATATCCAATCACATGCAAAAACTAATGGTAACAAATTAATGCTGGGTGTCATTTGAAGTCTGTACGAATTGTGAAACAGTTGTAGAATCTAACCGGATTTGGCATTAAACTCGAATTTCTCCGGTCATCTCGTTCACACCGTCATTAGCACAAAATGGCGACGATTCAAGTGTTTCTTTGCAACGACATAAGCTGGAAAATTCAAAAGTATATCCCGTCATCTACCGAATAGATTTGGACATGCTAGATCAACTAAATAATTTAGGATTATGAAAGTAAAAGCAGTCATTGATACTCAATTATTATTATGACTTAAATATGATTTAACTAATAGTATCCCGTCATATAGCGAATAAAATTTAAAGTGCTAGATCAACTAAAAATATGTTCTGATTATGTAAATAAAAAAGTCCTATTTTTTAAACTCCTACTTTTGGCATTTAAATAATATTATGAAGAAAGAAGTGAACAGACTATTGGAGATATAGCTCACTTTAGCGCAATAACGAAATATGCCGTGTGTCAAAAAGCGTTATATCATAATCTCCAGATAGCCAAGGCGCTACTTAAGGTGAGACGTTGAGAACAAGCTGTATAGAAGCGCTGCGTCTTCTTGTGCACACGATTCTCCTCTGTGTCTGATCGTATTCTAGCATCGACATCTCGCTTGTCTTGCACTTGGAACCCAGATGATGATCGACTCTATCGAAGCGAATGTCACTTACTGAGTGGCTATCTTGTAGAGTTGTTGGAGGCTTGTCCAACCGTTGAATAGTATGGTTCACAATTTGCCGCCAGAACTCCAGGTGATCAGACAATCAATCCACAGACTTCCACGTGAAGAGGCCAAGCAGCAACAACAGCCATTCATGTTCAAACCGTTGATAAAGAGTGGCACCACCACTTCTTGGATCGAAACACGAGGTGATAGTTAGACATGAATGGGTCCAGAATGCCAACAACACCCATGTGAAGAGTATACTTTCTAAGGACAGCTATTTGATTTTTTATCAACCACATACTTTTTGGCTGAGCTCCAGCTTTTCAAATGGCTCTACTCAGTGGCGGCAGACATTTTTTGTAACCAGGGCATGACCAGGGCTATCAAAATTAATGTTTTAGTACTGTACGTCAAACATGTTTTTACCCATATTGGACAATAGGGCTCAAATGGTGCTTGGCATGCTGGTACAGCATTAAACCGTATTGTTCCCAAGATGCACCCAGAGGGGTGCTTCTTGAGGTCACCCTGTTCCCAAGAGGCACCATCCTTGACATAAGATAAATTGAAGCATTTAGCTGTTACAGCACAATATTTGTTTTATTTGACAGCGCATATGCTTTGAACAATAAAAAATCATACTAAGTGCATATTTTATATTTTTATAATGGTATAAATTATGATGCTACAAGCTAGAAACGAAAAGGGGGTGCGCCTTGTGGCACTCTCCCCTATCTAAAATTCAGCTGAAAGTAGATGAAAAAATATAGATGTGAATTAAACAATTTCATCGTATTATAAACAACATTTTCCATTTAAAGAATTATAAGCATGTGCAATATACGCAATGCAGCTAATTTATTTAGAGGTTAAGAACAGAACTGATGCAACATAAACAAATCACATTTAAGACAACAAAACACAGAATATTCAGCATACATGACAATCTTTCATAATGACTAAGCATAGCGTCTAACCCTTAATCTAAGCATAGCGTCTAACCCTTAATCTAAGTGGAATAAGGTAATTAATTCTATTAACTATTATGAAAACAACGACAATATTAATAGTCTAAAATAGTCTCAGAAAATGAAGTACAGATAACAGCTCTGTTAATAATCTAGTCCAGCAGAAGTATTTGTGGAGCTAAATTTAATATTTAACAGTAAAGTTGTCAAGTAGAGGAATCTAGAACGAAAGACTTTACAGCGTCTTTATTAACTACAGCATAAAATATCATTTTGATTGCATGCAGCAATTCTAGTCTTACACTTATAATGTCAGAAATATGCAACATCTTAGAGATGTGGTGCATATCAGTAACCTCTGGAAGGCATCCTGCACTTCCATAGTGCTTATCTTTTCACTAAAAATCTCTAATTCTACATATTTTCCACTGTAATTACGCTGAATCATAATTCAGCACAGGTCAGCAACTAAGTCGTCAGGTGGAGAAAATCGATGGCCAGAACAATGCTCTAGAAATTCCTTCTCTATTTCAAGCATATCGTCGCATATACCACATCCAAAAGATTTTGACAAAGCCGCATTTGCATCCACAGGAGATTTGAATTTGCTAACATACAGACATTCTCAGTAGAGTAAATAATCGGCGGTTGGGCCAACCACCCAGACGATTGGTTCCATTTGTAATAACCACCCAAACTATTAGTTATTATTACAAATTGAACCTATAAGAAACCACATTTATATATAATACCCAAGTTCTCGCTATGACTCATCGATCGAAACTATCGGAAATCCCCAAGGTATCGATCGATGAGTCAAAGGTCGCGGAAGTTCCCAACAGTTTCGATCAGTCGTCACACGGTCGTTAACTGTTATCTCATTTTGACTTAAAGAAAAATCTTCTGTATATAAAATGGAATACAAAACGAAAACAGTAAAACAATTACGAAACATTGCCAAAGAGAATGGCTTGGTTAGATATTCGGGACTGCGAAAAGCGGATCTCATGACATTCCTATCATCGAGACTTTTGCAAAGCGTTAAGACTGTACATGAAAGCGATCTGCTAGACGCTCCAGTTCCAGACATCAAAGTTCCAACGCTTGTTCCAGGTAAGTATACGCCTCCTTGGAAATCTCGTTTTGATAATGGTTGGACTGAAGTAAAGAACAAGGTTAGGTCGAAACTTAATTCTTTTGCGGATTGGGTGGTTAATTACGTAGCTCCTCGAGAAAAGAAACCCGTGAATGAAAAATTAGACTCGTTGAAGTCAAAGATTTCGAGTATTTTTAACAAAATCAATGAAAAGAAGTTCGAGATTCGAGAGACTGCGTCGGCTATTAAGGGATTTACCAAACAACACACGATCGATGGAATTGACGGAATCGATACCGAGTCTTTTCTTAAAGCCGTAGAGTCGCGTGTAGTTAGCCTACTCTCTCGGAATCGACAAATAAAGACCAATTTAGTTCTCACTTGTACTATGGAGCGCGTGAATATTAAAACAGGAGAAGTAGATTCGGATAATATACCGTTTCGCACGGCGACGGAAGTCGTTCTAGACTCTACCGACGTGAATGAAATATATAACAAAGCGAAAGATAAAATCATGGAGTCTATGGCTTGTTTTCAAATGCGTGGTAGTAATTGGAGATTCAGAGCTGTAGTAAAATTAGACATCAATACGGCAATATACGAACCGTTGAAAGGTAATTCTTACATTCGATTACCCGCAGAACTTGCTAGTAAAAAGGCAATTATCAATCCGAAAAATAAAGACGCTGAATGTTTCAAGTGGTGCGTCACTAGAGCGCTGAATCCAACGGATAGTCACCCTGAAAGAATCTCGATAGAGTTAATTAATCAATCGAAGAAACTCGATTGGAGTGGAATCGAATTCCCGGTTGCAACCGACCAAAACATAATAAGTAAGTTCGAGAGAAATAATAATGTCAGCGTTAACGTATTCGGGTATGAAACAGTAATATTCCCAATTTACGTGTCAAAACAGCAAGACGTTAATGCGCCGGTCGTTGACTTATTGCTTATTTCCGATGGAGATAAGAAACATTATTGCCTTATTAAGAACTTTAACAGATTGATGGCGACACGAACGGACCAGAACCATAGTTCGAAGCATTATTGCAAAAGATGTTTAACCGGGTATACACGAATAGAATACCTTATTAGGCATACCGAGTACTGTTCTGCCAGCAGGAAAACGCCCAACGAATAGTTCTTCCCATCCAGGAACCATGCTAAATTTTAAACATTATTTCAAATCCATGAGAGTTCCCTTTATCGTCTAATCGCCGATTTTGAATCGTTCATTAAGCCTATAGACTCGTGTCAACCGAATCCGGCAGTAAAATGATATCAAGATATGATGAGGGAGCTTAAGAGCCCTGCGCCGGCCGCGCCGCGCCGTCGCCGCCGACTTTTCTTGCGCGCCGCCACCGCCGATTTTTGTTGGTCGGCGCTTGCATACCGCCGCCGCCGCCGCCGACGAAATTTGTCGGCGCGCCGCCGATGCCAATCTGATGTACGTGTTTAATTCTTTTTGTTGCACTTTGCATGTTTTTGCATAAAAAGGCTCTTTCTATTGAACGTTCATTTCTTCTAGGCAAAAACGAACTGTAAAATGCCAAAATCATTTCTGTCGGCAGCTAATGATCTTTGTTATCACACAGCTGTCGTTAAACTCTGAAACTATCTAGAGCTGTACTATGCCAAAATAATCTTTGTCGACGGCAACGGCTGTATGTTGTCATAAGCAGCCGTTAAACCTCGCCCCATTCATTAAATCGCTAATATCTCTGCTGGCTCTAATTGCATGGAAGGTGAAGTCGACTTGAAAGGCTCTGGTAGCCAAACACAACACTGTAGTTAAAACACTGTTTACTGCAAATCCCTTGTCTCAAGTGAATCTAACTTCGAACGTGATCATTGCCTGCCTATCGATGTTGTTTGACTGGGCGCCTGTGAATAAACTCCTTCGCGTTACTTAGCTTACTGTGGTACTGTTTAAATCTAGCCATCACAATTTTTATTAATATCTTCTGTTGATGTAAGGTAGATGTTACCGGTTTTGGAAGCCGTAAGATGTCGATAAACAATGGAGAAGGTGATCGTCTCGTTAAACACCTTTAAAAGGCTCTCAATTTCGGATCTAAATATAGAAAATGCGTATAATGCCAAAAATATATGTAGAGCACAGCCAATATACTTAAAAACTAATCTTCCCATTCGGCGGCAACGGCCTATGATGTCATAAGCTGCCGTTAAACTGTGGACACACACAATCGCAAATATTGTAATAATATGTTCAGGGAATGGTGTAGAGAGTGATTGACTTGAAAGGTTTTGGTGGCCGCACATAACACGTGAAAGCTACTAATTAGTAGCTACTAATTAGAATAGCGCCGCGTACGAAGTACCATACATACATACATAGTTACATGCACACACATGCAGCTTATACATACTGACAGTTGATCTTTATTAATACTTCGGTTGATGTCTTGTGCATTGGATATCGGCGCCAAAGGAGTGCTTTAAATGTAATAGCAGTAATAATCATACAACATCGCCCAGTATAGTTGTTTGTTTACCGACTGGTATGAACTATTGCTGAGCCGAATATACATTTTTTTTGGCCAGCAGTATAAAGAAACTACAATACTCATTCAAGAACGAAAGAAACGAACTAATGCCTAATCCAATAAATCTAATCTAATGCAATGACTTCTATTGCGCCAGTATCATGACGCTCTGTCATAATAAAAGGGCGATTGGCGTCAGCCTCCTCCATAATTGGAAGATTATCCAGATAATTCGGTTATTGGTGTTATTAACCCTCATGCGACCAACTGGGGTCCTTGGGTACCCCAGCATGGCATCGGCTTGTGCTACTTTTTTACTATCCAATATTTTTTCACGGTATTTTACGACTTTGTCACTTGGACATCGCTCACTGTTTTGGTGTATTGAAATCCAGTTTTGCTTTTAAGGTTATATTTTAAAAACAAATATCCAGTGGGGTACCGCTGGACCCCAGCTTCAGTAGTAGTCCAGGCAATCTAGCTCAAATATACTTTGAACCTGGGCAATATTACTTCAGAAGCTTTCTAAACGGTTTCCCGCTCAGTTTTCATTGCTGAATAACATATCCAAAATTCCAACGGTTGCTCCGCAATCAGCATTCAAACACCCCTGGGGTGCATTATTAACCAAGATGGCGTCCATATGGCGGCCAATACACGATTAATCAAGTATTAATATTTTTCATCGCGCATGCTAATCGCACATTAATTGCATTTTAAAGTTTCTTTTTAATGGTCACAGAATTCAAATAATTCAATCAATATTCTAAATCAAGTATTTCAAATTCAAATAATACAAGTAGGGTGCAATTATAATACGACTTACTAATGTTTGTGCTTCTGTTGTCAAAAGGACAACCCTAAAGAGATTATATAAACCACTAGTCTAAGTCTATGACTGTCTCCTTAACACTTGAAACTGCAACAATCTAAAGCTGCAAATGCAGCCATTTGCTCAAACAAACAAGTTTATCAACATTGTCAGTTGACAAGGATGCTCGCTTCTTGTTCAAAATGTTCCCGGACAGAGAGAACAATCGTTCGCATGGAACAGTTGTGGCTGGAGAAGCGAGAAATTTCCTTGCTACAGTAGCTAGGACTTTGGGGGCACGTTTCTTTGATGTCCAACAAAAGAATGAAAAAGAACATGGCGCCGGATGACTACCACGGTATAGTGCTGGGTGACTCAACAGAAGTGGGCGATAACCCATAACCGATTATTTGAAAAGTACTGATTATAGATCTGAATTTTTAATTTGAGCATTTTTTATTTTAGACTTTTTAAACGGAGATTTTAACGCGTTATTTTTGCGTTAAAATAATTAATCGCAAATTTTTTTAACGCGTTAATCGCGGGCGTTTTAACCCTATGACGCACACCTGGGGTCCATTGGACCCCATCGATCAAACTTCCTTGAATAGCTGCGTTGATACAAATAGTAAAAATCTGAAATAATTCAAATTCCTCAGCAATTCATCCCCCTACATCTATGGAAAAATTCGAAGAGTTTAGATTTCTTGGTTCGATGATACAAAAATAAGAATGACACTAGGGCATATTTAGCACACCTGGGGTCCAGCAGACCCCAGGCTTTAACATTGATATTCCCATCGACTATGACATATTCCAGGCTGCGTTACATACACAAATACACACATACATACATACATACATACATACATACATACATACATACATACATACATACATACATACATACATACATACATACATACATACATACATACATACATACATACATACATACATACATACATTTATACACACATATATACATACAAAAATACATCCATACATACATACATGTACATGCATACATTCATATACACACATACAAATATATACATGCATAAATACATACATACATAGATACATAATTATATCCAGACATGCATGCATACACACATACATATGCGCATATATATACATGCATACCAATATGTACATGCATAAATGCATATGCATTATGCACACATACAAATACATACACACATACGTACATACATACACACATACATTTAGACATATATACATACATACATTCATCCATACATGCATACACACATGCATACACACACATATATATCATATACACATGCCAATATACATCCATACATATATACATGTACATGCAAACATGCATGTGCACAGTACTACACACACATACATACAAGTGAATACATGCATACATATATCCACACATGCATGCATGCTTACATGCATACATACACATACATCCAAACATATATATATATATATATATATATATATACAGATATTCATCCATACGTATATACATTAGCACATACATACAAGTACATTCAAGCATACACACATACATAATTATATCCATTCATCTATACATACATGCATACTTACATACATACATACATACATACATACATACATACATGCATACATACCTCCTTACGCATGTGTATACATAACTACATACAAATATACATCCATACATATATGCATGCACAAATATATACAAGTACAAACATGCATACACATATACATATATATCCATCCTTCCATACATGCCTGCATGCATACATACATACATACATACATACATACATACATACATACATACATACATACATACATAAAAATACATCCATACATATATGCATAAAAATATACATGCACAGGCATACACACATACACATACATACAAATACATGCATGAATGCATGCACACATATATACATCATACATAGATCCATCCCTGCATACATAAGAATACATGCATACATACATACATATACATACATACATACATACATACATACATACATACATAATTCAATTCAATATTTTTTTATTGCATCCGAAAACCACTCATAAGATTACATTTGTGACAATCAATAAATGACAACGTAATTGTAACTGAGAACGGTAATGACACATGAGTTATATTGCAAGTAAGTGAGGAGGAGTAATTAACGGGAGCAATGGGTGGCTCCTAAGGGATTGAAATCCCGCTAGATGGAGACACCCGACCACGTCAAGTATCATAGTTTCACAGATGGCTGGGCTGAGTATTCCCATTCTAAAAGAAAGGAAACGAAAGCAATAAAATTGGGAAGCTTAACTAAACTTATCTAATATAGCTTAACTAAAAAGCTCGAGGATCAGTGCAACGTGCAAACAGGTTTAGGTTGATTTGTACATATATTTTATAAATGATATGGATTTTCATAGCGGCAATTGTTATTCATCTATGAGAAAGAGGCGTAGCCTTTTTTTAAATTCATGTCGAGTCTTGGATGAGCGAATTTCTAATGGGATGGAGTTCCAGAGTAATGGCCCGGCAGCTCTAATGCTAAATTCTCTTGTATTAGTCCTCGCTTTTGCTGGACGGTATGATGTAGCCCCCCTCGTGAAGTAGCCATGAATCTGGGATCCAAGAGTGAAGTACCCTGCAAATGAAGAGGGTAATGAATTGTGTTCGTAACGATAAATGAATTCTCCTATTTGCAGACTTCTTATCTGTTTTAGGCTTAGCAAATTCAGTTCTCTGAAAATAGGGGCGGTATGAGCGTCTTTACGGGCTCCCTGTATTAATCTAATTGCCTTTTTTGGAGGATTATTAGTTTATGGAGTCGAGAATCGTAATTTGAGGCCCAGATTAAGTTGCAATAATTTAAATATGGGAGAATTAGTGAATAATATAAGTTTAACCTAATTGTTTTTGGGAGTAGATACGAGATTCTTGATACTATTCCTATGTTTTTAGCTATTTTTTGAGAAATGTAGTTAATGTGTGTTTTCCATGATAAATGTTGATCAAGAAACACCCCTAGAAACTTGGTGGAGTCTACTTGACGGATAAGGCTTCCTTCCAGAGTTAGGGCCAAGTTTACTGGTTTAATTTTCCTATATGATTTGAAGTTTATGAAGTTAGTTTTATCTACATTTAGCGTAAGTCTATTGGCAACGAACCATTTACTGATTAGGGTCAGTTCGTTATTAACAATTTCCATAAGGGAGGTGCAGGAGCGGTTGGAATAAAATATGTTAGTATCGTCGGCGAACAGGATAAAGTGCAGGGTTGTAGATACATTAGCTAGGTCGTTGATATACAGTAAGAATAGGAGTGGTCCGAGATTTGACCCCTGTGGGACTCCATATGCAATGTGTCCCAAAGGCGATAGTGATCCGTTACATAAAACTCTTTGTGTGCGTTGACTGAGGTAGCTATGGAACCATTTTAGCTGTAGGCCTCTAATACCAAAATTTGACATCTTTTTTAAGAGGATAGAGTGATCTACCGTGTCGAAAGCTTTTGCTAAATCTATAAAGATTCCGATCGAGTATTCATTATTATCAATTGCTTTTGAAATTTTTTCCTCCATATCGAGCAAAGCCATGAATGTGGAGTGTCCCGTCTGAAATCCATGTTGAGACGGGTGGATTAAGTTAGCTTTATTAACATAGGAACTAAGCCTATCATACATAACTTTTTCTAGGAATTTTGCAAAGTAAGGAAGAACGGAGATAGGTCGGTAATTGGCCAGGCATTCCTTTTCACCTTTCTTAAAAATTGGGACCACCTTAGCGCTTTTGAGTTGATCAGGGACAATTCCTTGTGCCAAAGAGCAATTGATGATTTCTGTTAGGGGTATGATTACAAGAGGAAGATTAGGTGTTGCTATGTAGGGATCGATACCGTCTATACCTTTAGTGTGGGTTTTTTTTAAGTTTCTCCCTATATTCAAGAGTTCTTCTGGAGTGGTCAGAGTTAGTCCCATAGAATTTAAGTTAGAAGGTGGCAAGTAATCTTCAAATGGGCAGGGTGGATCTTGGAGCTTATTAGCTAAGTCATTGGCTATGTTAATAAAATAGTTGTTAAAGCTGTCAGCTATTAGGTCCGCATTATCAATTTTTGTCCCATTAATTTCTAAGTGATCTATTTTTGGATGCTTATTATCTAGGTGCATTGCCGAACGAATTAATTTCCAGGTCATCTTTAAATCGTTATGGTATCTGCAAAATTCTGCAGCATAATAATTTCGTTCTGCATTAATTCGAATTGACTTAAATTTATTTCTATAAGCAGTGAATTTTTGTTTATTATCGGCATTAGGATTCTTCAGGTACTTGACATATAGTTTGTTTTTTTTCCTGCAGGATTTTAATAATCCGGCCGACATCCAGGGTTGGGTATAGTTTACTTTTGGTTTACTAGAATCGAGTTTTAATGGAAATGCACTATTATAGGCCCAACTATATTTAGCGATAAAACAGTCAAATGCTTCATTTACTCGACCAGTCGTGCAGTGACTCAATACCGGCTCCCAGTTCATGTCTGCAAGAGCCTTTTCAAATTGTTTCAAACCCGAGTCAGTGATAGGTCTGCTTTCCCTATTACGAAATTCGTGCTTAGTTGTAGCCTCAAGTGTAAATTGTGCGTAAATAGGCAGGTGGTCAGATAGATCTGAAGTGATGATAGAGGCATAAAGCAACTTGGACCATGCAGTGCAGAAAATATTCTCAATTAGTGTTTTGGTGTCAGAGGTGATTCTGGTAGGTTTTGTAATAACTGGAAGGTACTGATTGGAGATTAGACAATTATAAAAGATATTAGTTTCTTTATGCTCGTTTACCTTCAGTAAATCAATGTTAAAGTCTCCAAGGAGTATAATCTCTGTGGAGTTACTTTTTAGGCATGATACTAATTCTTCGAGTTCACCATTAAAATCCTTTAATCGCTGACCAGGGGGTCTGTAAATTATACCGATTATAGGTGCCGTTTTCATAAGTTTAACTCTAATGAAAAGACTCTCAAATGTTTCCGGTTCACTCTTTCCTTTGAGCGGGTTATATATTTGAAAGTTGAGATTATCTTTTATTACAAAACCCACTCCTCCTCCTCCTCTCCCATCAGATCTGGACTTGCCAACAAAATTATACCCCGGTAAAGTAACAGTATCAGGAGAATCATTATCGAGCCAGGTCTCAGAGAGAGCCAGAACGGAAATTTGTAGTTTTACAGCAAGTTCATTAATTTCTGCTATTTTGGAAGAGACGCTGCGGCAATTTATATGCAAAACTGAAAAATTTTGTTTCCCAGAGATTTCTTCATCTCTTATCTTCTTTTCAAGAGTTGATGTAGATATGTAATCACTGTACCAATTATCGCGTTTAAAGTAATTTTGGTCAGGGTCAAGGTACTGGCTATTGAGAATAGTTTCGGTTTCTAGTTCGTCCGGGAAAACCATTAGTTCTGATTCCTGCATATAATCAAGCGTTTGAGCGCGTTTCGAATTGAGTTGCGATACTTCACTCTCAAGACCCATATCATCATCACCCGAGGAGGATTGGTTCTTATCACAGAGAGAGCAGAGATTGGGAATAGCTTCGCTTGTGTCATCATTTGAATTGGCTATACATTGCCCATGAATTATACTATGACATGAAAAACATCGTACAACGTCCTCTAACTCTTGAATAGGTTGAAAACACCTGTTGCATCGAGCACCTGATCCCCAAGTAAGCGTACTCGCCGACAGAATAGATGGTTAGTTTCCGCCGCCACTCCTTTTATAGTGCATGGTTGACTAGCTCAGCACAGGTTAATGCCTTATAATGTAATGTACTGTAGGGAGTAGAAGAGCACGGGACAGAATAAAGTAAAATAAAATAAGATAGACACCTATCGAGGATGTTAAAGAAGGAGAAAGGAAGACAGTGAGGTAGTGAATAAATCAAATTCTGGCAAGAGTCTCTTTCTGAAGTTAATCTGGAGTAACCCAAAATAGAGACCCAATACATATCAAATTAACAACTAATTCGCAATGTATAAATTACTAATTAGTGGTAAGAAACAGTGATTTGTGACATCATTTAAATGGCAATGAGTCTAGATATATGTAGAACGAAGAAATAAGAAGAAGAAGGAAGGAAAGAGAGTTCAGTGAAAGAAAAAATATAAACGCCTTGTGCTTCTATTACTGAAACTTTACCTAAGTTCGCTATTAAATGTCTTAAGAAAAGATAGGCTTCGATTATGCAACACAGGTAACAAATGAAACTGAAAGAACGAATCAAGTTAAAGTAAACGACCTTTAGTTCAACAGCCGATAAATGAACCAGAAAAAAGAAGAAAAAAGAAAAGAAATTTGTCAAAGCCATTAAGTGACTTATAAGAACGTTTCTTCCCTTCCCTTGGCTCAGCAAACAGAAGTCAGAAGTCACAGTCTTGAAAAGGAACTCACTTTACTTCGATCCAGAATTGGCCCAAGGATTGAACAGTAAGAAGATGGCTTATGAGATGGACGTCTTCCGTCGAACTGCCAATGAGAGGTCAGCCGACCAATGTAGGTCGCGGAATCCGAGAAATCGCGGAGTCTAGGGAGGACCCACGGCTGAGGAGAGTTGAAGAGAAGAGTTCGGAAGGGGGAGCAGGTTGTCTAAATCCATCAGACTGAGTATGCGCAGAGGTTTACTGCCCTGGTCTTCAGACAGACGCAGAAATATCGCTCCTCCAGCCGTCCAGGTGGCTGTGGCCTTGTTCTCCTTGATGAGTTGACGTGTTTTTGCATAGATCACGGCATTTCTTTCTTCTTTCTTTCTTTCTCCTCCGTCAAGTATTCGCTGACGATGAGGCTCTAACAAAACTTCTCCATTTCGGTCGGTCTCTTGCGATTCTATTGCCCTTCTTAAGTCCCATCCTCTGTCTTCTATGTCCTCCAGTACGTTCACGGCATTGGTCATGGTCAAATGTTCATTTATGAATATTTGAGATTTCTTCAGCAAAGAGCGGGCTCCATAGACCATTCTACGAGTTCTGAGTGAGACAAATTTCACAAGAATGGGTCTGAGTTTCTCTTTCCCTTTACGTGGTAGACGGAACGCCGTTGAGATATCTTTTTCCGAAATGGATAGTCCAAGTGTAGAGGTACAAAGGTTGAGAACGGCTTGTGTAGCCTCGGATTCAGCCGCTTCCTTGCTTGCAGGTGGATTCTCAGGCTCATTGAGGCCGTGAATCATGAGGTTAACTGCTCTTGATTCCATTTCCATAGCGTTCAGTCGAGATTTCAACTTGTTATTATCAGTCACCAGTTCTGTAATTTGGTTCTGCAGTTTCTCTTGTTGTACCTCAACATGAGCTTTGACTTTTAATTCAACGATTGGGTTGAGTTTAAGGAGGACCTTTTCTATTATTGAGTCCAACTTTTTCTCAATCATCTCCTCCATCTTCTCAACCAGCCATTCGGCGACTTTTTCATCTTTAAGAAGTGCGACCATATCTTCTGGTTTGCTCGATTTCTTAGACATGATCCAAGATGATGAATTCTTTATTGTTCGAAGGGAGTAGATGAAGAAAGCATAGTTGAGGAGCTCTTACTAGTCCGTAGACAGTCCGATATCAACAAACTGTTCTCGTGTAACTTACAAACAAGGTGTGCGCATGCGCGAGATCCTGACTGACAACGTACAAATTAGTACAGCTGCTTCATGGATGTGCGAAACAGGTAAGACCATCCCATCGAATCAACACGATCAAACTTTCGTCTAAAATTCACTCCAATCTTCGATTTTTTAGAGAGAAAAACATGTTTCAAGTGATCCCAAGACTGCTTATTAGTACATTTGATAATTTTCCGTAAGAAAATTGATCCTGCGGCTAAGAATTTAACGAAAATGTAACCGAGTGACGACGTACCGCTCGCACCTAGTCGACAGCCATCTCATCGTCGTCGTCTTTATCATCATACATACAAACATACATATACATACATACATACATATATGCACATATACATAGATACATATATACATACATACATACATACATACATACATACATACATACATACATACGTGCATATATACACAGATACATACATATGTACATACTATTATACCCGTGTTATCGGCGGGGTCTATTAGACCCCAGGTGTGCTAAATGTGTTGGCCGGGAAGGTGTGCGTCATAGGGTTAACGCGCAGCCCTAATTGAAACATAAAGCCTTGAAAACAATCACCATTCGACATTGAGACAAGCTATCATTAGTCTTACCCGGATCACTTGAATCGGTATCAAAGTGACATCTTGCTTTGATGAAAATTTAATGTCCTGGCTATTACTTACACAGCATGAAACTGAACCCATTATCACCCACTTACTTTTCCGATCTACCGGTTCTCTAAATCGTTAACATTATCTCCTGCTTCAGATTGTGACCCCTTTATTGGAGTGGGAGCTTTCAACAAGTACATCATCAACAGCAACATCAACAACATCATCAACAATATCATCATAAGTCGTCACCATCCTCATCGTCGTCGTCTTTATCATCATCATAATCGTGTGCTCTCTTGGGCGTTGCCCTTTCCACGACTCTACTTAAACCATAACGGGGCTTGTCTCCAGACTGTATGTAGCCCGTGTTTGTGCGTGTTTGTGTTTGTGTGTGCATGTGTGTGTGCGTGCGTGTGTGCGTGAGTGTGTGTGTGTGTGTGCGTGCGTGTGTGCGTGTTTGTGTGTGTGTGTGTGTGTGTGTGTGCGCGCGTACATTTGTGTTTGCGTGTTGATACTGCAAATGTCACATAATTTCTAGAGACATTTCAGCTTCTTATCTCGGATTTCATCTATTAAAGATCCACGATGAAAGAGAAGCATTAGTCAAAGAGAGCAAAGAGAAACAAAACAAAGAAGAGACGGGGGAATGGATTTACAAGGTGAAGGGGTGGCCTGGATCCATGAAAATCGTGACGATAAAAAAAAGCAACAATGAGAGAGACAAGCGACGAGGAGAAACAAAAGAGAACGAAGGAAGAAAATATGAGAAAAAAAGAAAAAGAAAAGGAAGGGAGTATTCCAGAACATAAGGAGCCAAAGGAAAAAGAAATAAGGTGTTTTTATGCAAACGCAAGAAGTATAATTAACATAAAGGAGAGAATTGAATTGGAGCTGTATGTGGAAGAGGAGGAGCCGGACATAATTGGACTGACGGAATCATGGGCCAAGGAGGAGATGGGAGACTGTGAGCTTGAGGTAGACGGCTATGTCATGTTCAGAAGAGACAGGGAAAACCAGAGGACGACGGGACATTGAGCAGGATGGGTATTACTCTATGTAAAAAGCGACATAGTAGCAGTAGAAAGACAAGACCTAAGTAACGACAAAAGTAAGGAAAATGTGTGGTGCGAGATACAAAACGGAGGGAAAAACTACTAATTGGCGTTTGCTATAGGCCACCAGTATGTGAGGAGGAAAAGGAAAAAGGGCTATATGAAGTAATAGAAAAGGCAAGCAGGGAATGAACAATGATAATGGGGGATTTCATCTTTAAGTAAGAATGCGATGATAAATTGGGAAGAGTCAGAGGGAGAAAGATAAATTGGGAAGAGTCAGAACGTACAGCAACTACTGCGAACTCCGGAAGGAGGCCTGTTTCAGCAGCTCAAGCATCCTCTGGCTCTACTATGGCAGATGCGATGAAGGTAAGTAAGAATGCGATGATTGACGAAGAAAAGGGAATTAGGTAAACAAAAGCATCTCAATCACATAACGTCCTCTCCAACCAACAGGCGAATATCGATACAGAAGAACACGCTCATGACATATATTACGTCGCTTTAGACTCCATAACATAAAATAGCATCTCAACAAATTACATCAAAATTCTTTGAGACCATGTACTGAGAAAGATGTTTGTTTCTCTATCGCGACCGTACCGAAGGTGATATGACGTCGTGTACTATTAGTATATTTTTGGCAAGCAATGCTATGAATGCAGCAGCAGGCTAATCTTCGAGTTCAAGAGTGTTCGAACATTGCACACAAACATAGTAATAATGATATCGTCGTGCCCATTTTTGCAGTACAGAGTACAGACTACGTCGCATTGAATTATTTCGTATAACGTATGAAATATTTGTTAGTATTTATTCTAGAACTTTTTCTAGTTGAGAGCAGCGTAAGGTTCTTCGCTGTTGCTCGTCTGGGTTCATTTTCTGTATCTAAACAATGTTGACAGTTCTGAGGCAAGGGTTTCTTTTTATAGCCTCCGTTTGCGACGGAGTACCTTGTTCGCCAGACAAAAGATGTGCCGTTGGTGAGCAGAATCAGCCAATGTGTGTCTGCATCGACGAATGCCTCAACGATGAGTGTCCGGTCTGTGGAAGTGACGGTCATACTTACATCAACGAATGCGAGTTGCAGAAGGAGTCTTGTACGACGAACAGCAATGTTACGCTTGCATACAGAGGACAATGCGGACAAGGTATGCATGAACCTTGGTACGCTCATAGTAATTCATATATTACTTTAACAACCCCTACATCCTGTGTTTAAGCAATACTATACCGTATACAGCCAGACAGAAGGACCTCGCCTATCAATAAAAATTCCACGCCTCTGCTCCAAAGGAATGGAATCGACTACCACTTTCTCTTCGTAGCTCAACTTCACTTCCGTCCTTCAAAAAGCGGCTCAAAACTCACTATTTCTTTTTGGCTTTCAAGGATTTAGAAATCTAAGTGCATCTTCACCTGGCGGCTGACTATCCGCGCCTCAGATTCACATTTCGGTGTGACCTTGCGCGCGTTACAAATTTATTTAATAATAATAATAATAATAATAATAATAATACTTAAATCACTTTTCACAAAACCAGTAGAAGAGCGACTAAACAACTGGATTATCTATTATGTAACTCAGCTTATTGATAAATTACTCTCCTCTTTTATTCTCGCAAGGTGACGGATCAAGCAGAAATCAGTTAAGTGTCGCCTTCTAAAACGTTTCTTGGAGATGTATTGCCCAAAAACAGTGTATGTTGAAATCTAGTCAGTAAATCGATCTCCATGTCTGGTTTCTAAGGTCTGACCTGTTCTGACATCTATTTTCCTTGGGATCGAATGTGCGCCCTGGATAAAAGGAATCAGCCGACATGTGTCTGCAACACGGATTGTTCAACCTTCCGCTTCACCTACCCAGTCTGTGGCACCGATGGAAAGACTTACAGTAACGAATGTTATCTCCAAGTGAAAGCATGCACGACCAACTCCAACATTCAGGTGGACTACGATGGTCCATGCAACTACGGGAATACCACTTAGGTTGATGTTTGAACAGAACTGAGGAAAGGGAATGATACCATTCTCGCAGTTGAATCATCCATCGACTCTTGCTATTTACTTAAAATAGTAATTGCTACCTGGTGTCTGATTCTGGTTCTTTTTCACTTCTGCTTCATCAGAAATCATCCCATAAAACTGCTCTTGTACAGTAAAAGAAAACTGATAAGATACACAATTGCTTAAATACGGCCTTGCAATCTGTATGAAGTGGTAGGCCCTATCCTATGATCCTGCTAACAAGAATAATTGTTGTTCTTTTCGTTTTATCTTAGGATGCGTGTTAACAATAATAATAAATTATTTAAATCTTAAGTCGAGTATTTTTATGTTCTACAAAATGCTTCAATTCAATTCACTTTAAGAAGACAAGAGAAACGCATTGTTACTCAATACTTAGTCCTTCCATACTTACTAGTAGTCATTCCAGCTACAGTAGTTGTGCACTGCAGACAACGCAGCGTCCTCATCCGTTCGTCTCTGTCCATCTCCAGTCCTGCAGACTCATCACACAACATCCCCATGCACCTCAAGTCGTCTCTGGTGGTCTTCGGCCAATTCTCCTATGGTCTTCCCCATCACCTTTCCCTCTGAGGAATCCAGATCATGAATTGAGTGGCTCTCTATTGTCTTTGTCGACACGAGCTGCATGTCCCATTCTCATTTAATCTTCTCTTTCTGTTAGTGTTATCTAATCCCGTCCGTATGATGACACTGTTTCAATCAAAGCTACTGACCTTTTTTAGTGGCGTTGTCATGATGAAATAAAACATCAGTCGATGTTGTTTCAAGTGAAATCGTAGTCTCTGACATTATCAATCGGACGAAACCTTAAGCTTTGGCCAGTTGGAGGTTGTAATAAAAGTGTTGAAAAATTTATTCTGACGTTGGGAACTATCGCATCATTTCAGATATCTTTGCTTTTCTGAATACTTTAGACTCGTCGTTAACTAACACTGCTTTAACCCTCGGGCTACCAAGGGGTGGTTGCCACCCCCTAGGTTTTTATGCATAAAATATTTTTTCATATGGAATATAATTTTTGCAATTTAGGCAGCTGTAGCAGATTCATTGGCGCACATTTTGAGGTAAAGGTCATGGTGGTAGCCCACGCCATTCAAAAGTTATACCCGATAAACCCGAGGCACCAGGGGGTCGTGGATACCACCTCCCTAGTTTTTCGACTGTAGCTTATTGACTATTCTTCCTATAAGAGAAACAAATATACCATTCTTTAGAGGGAATGTAGGGCTTCATTTGCATACTTAAATGTTTGTCTTTCGAAAACCGGAAGTGATCAAAATAAATAATAATACTCGTAATATGCGTGAAAAATGGTTGAATGGAAGGACTCCCCCCTTAGTTTTTGTCGGTAGCGTATTCAGTTTTCTTCCCAGAAGAGAAACAAATATACCATTCTTTAGAGGGAATGTAGGGCTTCATTTGCATACTTAAATGTTTGTCTTTTGAAAACCGGAAGTGATCAAAATAAAAAATAATACGCGTAATCTGTGTGAAAATGGCTGAATGCAGCATTGTACATGTATGCATGCATACATGTACATGTATATATGTATGCATGCATATTTATACGTATATAAACATGTGTAGGTATGTATTTGTGTATCTTGGATACACAATTCAGTTTCAAAACACACATAATCGTATATTTGTTTATCCAAAAAGTACAAAATGTACACAATAATATAAAATATCGCTAATTATACGTGCCTTGTTAAAAATGATGTAATTTCGAGGTGCATTCACATAATGTACAACTAAATATACCATTCTGTACAGAATTGAATGCTGAATCCATTGGTGTATTACAAGAAATGATATGTGAAACCAAACCCGAAATCCAGGGGTGGTGGTTACCACCCCCCCCTCCTTGGTAGTCAACGTCGCAAAAAAGCTTGGTAGCCCGAGGGTTAAGCTATAACTGATAGTAGGTCATCAATATGATGCCAATAGACTTCTGACAGTGCATTTTTATTGGTACTTTAAGTGGTGTCCTAGCTATAGGACGTTGCATTTTCGCAACTTCGGCAGGAAAGATGAATTTATTTTTTACAATAATGTTCTATTAGTTTATCCATTGTGTTAGTGCTTATTTAAATAAAAATGTTTGTGCTTGCTGCAAATTGAGTCAAGTTCAATGTCACTTGGTTTCATGCCAACTTTCAATGCGATACACGTGTAGTACCGATATCGTAGTCGACGGCCATCCTTGTTCCTGGCTATGATGTGGTCAGCATCAGAGGAGTGGCGTGGATCGGACAGCTATTTCAGCTTAGATAAGATTCGGCGGTGAAACCTTGGGCCTTGATCTTCGGTAGCTGCTGAATCATTATTTGGCTCTGATGGATTCATTGCAAGCAGCGAGGTGACTACCCAGTGACGGATTTCAAGTTCATCAACTCCCTTGCCGTGCACTCTTCGATGCACAGACCAGGCATTGCAGACAGTGATGTCAATGTAGTTTATGAGGAACGACCAACACCGTTTCTTTTCTTTCACTGCAATTCGGTGCTTGGCGACGTAGTTGTCCAGCTGGTCAACCCCTCCCACGTGTGCATTGTATGATTAAATAAGATTAGGCTGTGGAATCGTAGCAAATTTCTTCTCAGTGCGCGAGTAACGTCTTGCAGTGGGTAGTGGTTTATGTGATTGAAAGTTGCTGGCCAGGGTCACAACAGCATTGTCATGCCACTTGACTGTAAACACTTGATGAGCCCTGTAAAATCGGGTTATGTGCCCCGCACTCTTTCTTCGCGAGAGACTTAGTGCTTTCCAGTACTGTTTGGAGCTGGTAAGGCGAGGCTAACGAACTGTACCGGTGGCGCAGAACTTGCGTTCGTTCAGCTTCAGTTGTCCGTCTGACCTTTCGGTATCGTGCTGCTTGGAAGACTTTGAAGATATTCGGGGCTTCCTTGCTAGTCCCGGTGCTGTGACGATTTAGTTTCACGCGAGGTGTTCTTAATGGGTGGTGACTGTTGGTTTGAAATTGCCACATCAGTGTAATTGACGTCCACCTGCCCAGCAACGATTTTTTGCTCACATCGGTAGTCGTGTGTTCATTTTCGTCCAAGTGTTCGTTATCGCTATCCTCATCAACTTGGTATGGGGTAGAACTACACGGTCGATATCAGTGATACCTTCTTCTTCAAATATCATTGTGACGGCCTCCTTCAAGCTATAGAACTTCTCCACATCCTCTTGAAAAATTCAATAAACATCTTTCAGAAGCATGCCCAGTGAAGAGTGGCAGCACTGAGTATGCCATCGTTTATGAAGCACTAGCCTGAAATATTATTATTGTACGTAATTGTAAACTGACATAAGTTTATCTGAGATATTAGGTAGTTTTATTACAGCCATTAGAACTTTCAACGTGTATATCACATTCCGCCGAAGTTGCGAAAAGGCAACATTAAAATTTTGCATATTGGGGTATCAGTATGCAATGAGACAAACTATTAATAAACAAATATTATTAAATACTCAAATAAGTCTTATGACAGCCATTAGAACTTTCAACGTGTATATCACATTCCGCCGAAGTTGCGAAAAGGCAACATTAAAATTTTGCATATTGGGGTATCAGTATGCAATGAGACAAACTATTAATAAACAAATATTATTAAATACTCAAATAAGTCTTATGACAGCCATTAGAACTTTCAACGTGTATATCACATTCCGCCGAAGTTGCGAAAAGGCAACATTAAAATTTTGCATATTGGGGTATCAGTATGCAATGAGACAAACTATTAATAAACAAATATTATTAAATACTCAAATAAGTCTTATGACAGCCATTAGACCTTTCAACGTGTACATCACATTCCGCCGAAGTTGCGAAAAGGCAACATTAAAATTTTGCATATTGGGGTATCAGTATGCAATGAGACAAACTATTAATAAACAAATATTATTAAATACTCAAATAAGTACTCCAATAAGACAGGATTGCTTCTCGGAAATATAGAGCCTTATGACAGAAAAAAATTAATTGAACAGAACCACTAGCTAGACGTGAAAAAAGAACAAATTTCGCGCAACTCAAAAAAATAGCGGACACAAGCAAAAAATTATTATATTCCCGGTATCTGTATGCCGTGTGGGCATAAAATGGATCTCTTGCAATAATTCTAATAGCTCTTTTCTGCAGAACCAGAAGACATTTTAACCTAGTAGAATAGTTCGAGGCCCAGACAATATTACCATAATCAAAATAGGGATTGATTAGTGTATAATATACATGCCTACGAATATGAACTGGGATAAGGTCAGATATTCTTGCTAGTATACCAAGGTTTCTGGAAATTTTGCCAGCAATAATATTAATATGTTCAGTCCAAGTCAGACATTCGTCAATACATACTCCAAGAAATTTAGTGGATCGGGTTTGGGACAGGGCAATTCCATCAATTGACAAATTTGTCTGGAGATCCAGGATTCGTTTCTTCGTAGAATGGAATATTATAAAGCATGATTTTTTATATTGAGTGACAGGCGATTGGTCCTAAGCCACTCAGCTAGAAGATTTAATTCAGTATTAATTGTTTCAATGAGTCTGGGTAAAGAATCATGTGAACAGAAAGCATTCGTATCATCAGCAAACAAAATAAGTTTAAGCACAGCAGAAGCATTGGGAAGATCATTAATATACAATAAAAACAGTAGCGGACCGAGGTTTAAACCTTGCGGGATACCAATTTTTATAGGTTTTCTAGAAGATATGGTTCCATTACATAGCACCAGTTGATACCTATGCTCCAAATAGCTTTTAAACCATAAATGAGGTATTCCCCTAATCCCGTAATTTCAAGTTTATCGAGTAGAATTTTATGGTCCACCGTGTCGAATGCTTTTGCTAGATCAAGGAATATACCAATTGAATATTTATTAGTGTCTAATGCTTGAGAAATAAGGTCTTGCATGTTAATTAGAGACATAATCAGCGGAAACCATGCTGAAGGGGATATAATACATGCATCTTATTTATGTAATGATTTAATCTCTCACACAATCTTAAACTCTTTAATTACTTTTTTAATAATACCTCCGATGAAAGACGCAGATCAAGATAATGCAGCCTGCCAATATAACGAGGATTTCTGTCAGTGATCTTCTTGTGAAGCATACGCAATCCAACGATTCTTGCTATGTCGTCAATTATAGCCAAAACACATCCTGCATTCAGTGTTTCCTTTTCATTTTGAGGAGTCTGATCTACAGGAACTGCCGAACAGAAGCGCATTGCTGTTTCGTATTCTGATGTGGCAAATGAAGTCCAGCGTTAATGCTCGTTATTGTAACGTGTTATAGCGTAATGCAATTTAAAGAATATACAGCGACTTCGAAGAACACATTGAAGTAGTAAAACAGTTCATTCTCATGCAAGTGAAGATTAATAGTTGGAGAAGTTATTGTAACGTGTCGAACCCAGCTGAAAGAGCCGATGACGCTGTAACTCTGAGTCCTCTTTCAAATGCCTTCTTCTTTTGTGTGGTAGTGCAAGACCGCAGGAACGGTCTCCGGTTCACCATAATGAAACTGGCTTATGGAAAAAAGTTTAAGATCCTACCAGATGATTCTCCTATCCCGCAGTGACAAGTAAGATTTTGCTTTTCCACACTGAATTCTGACGGTGATAGTTCAAGCCTCGTCACGTTACAATACCGTTGAAGTATTTAGCTTCACATATCACGAAACACACATTTCACACGAAAACATAAATTGGTCATTGATGTCAATAAACTCTTTAATTACCGTACTTTTTAGTAATATGAAGCTTTCGCAGAAGAAATCTGCGAATGATGTCTTCAAATGGACGATTAGTTGTTTTCTGAGCAGCAAATTCAGTCATTGCTTCTGAATACGGAAGATTGAAGTCGATACAACATCTGACTTTTAAATATTTTGCAAGAAAATGTCTTCCAAGAATATAGTGGCATCTAATGTTGTGACGGTTCATAAAAGATTCTGCTAATTCATCATTCCAGTTAAAGTACATATTGTTGAAAAACACATTTTCAAAATCTGGATTGACAGTTTTCCCATATTTCCGAATGTCATCATTCAGCGGTGATAAATAAAAACAGAGTGTGTGAAATCCAAGCAACGACTGTATGTCTCTATCGAAAAAAGAGAAAAAAGGTGGCAACAACAAAACTTTCGTATATGCAGACACCTTAAAATCGTTCTTTTTTTGAGGCTCACGAAGAATTCGTTCACATAAGCGCAAAACTTCATCGTATTGGTGACATTTGTAAAGGTACAAAGCACGATAGCAATCTACTGTGTTGCACTGGATGCCAAAGTCTTTACGAATCACACTGTAGAATGATTTCATATTTTCTAAAACATATTCCAACAATGAATTAATTACTGTTTCTTTGATTATTATGGGATTCACACTTGAAGTCTCGGTTTCTGTCAAAATATCTGTTCTGCGATAAACGATCCGTCTGGTAGCATTGAAATGAGTACATGACTTCATCGAAACAACAGATTTCTTCTTTCTTAAAGCCTTCAGATAATCGTCCATAAGAAATTCTGAATCTGGTAAATCATGAAAAAAATCTAAACGCTTGACTTTTCTCTCCGCTGATAGTACACTTAAATAATGAACGAAAACCTCTGGTGAAAGACGCAGATCAAGATAAATCCGCCTGCCAATGTAATGAAAATCACTGTCATTGATCTTCTTGTGAAGCACATACAATCCAACGATTCTTGCGACATCGTCAATAAACAACAAACAACCTGCATCAAGAGTTTCCTTGTCATTTTGAGGAGTCTGATCTACGAGAACTGCCGAACAGAAGCGTATTGCTGTTTCGTATTCTGATGCGGCAAAATGGAGTGCAGCGAGATAGGACAAAGCTGCAGGAGCAATGCCATTTGACCTAGAATCATCATATTCCAAAGCTTTAATGAGAAACTGTTTTGACATGAGAGACACTAATTGAAATTCTGAAGGGCTATTTGATCCAGTTAAATGTTCCATAAGACCATGAGCACGCAGGTATTGATATCGACTACTTTGTTCTGTGTACGTTTTCGGAAAGTTATGAAACTGAGACTTTATTTTAGGGGGTATCAACATAGCTTCGACAAGTTCAACAAAGAGACTTCTGTCCCAAGATATCTCTCCGTAACATAAACCATGTGCAGCATGCAAACTATACAGTATATTGACATAGTACCTAAGACACAAGATATTTTCGATTGCTGGAAGATATGAACTTATACTGGAATGTTTTGGATTACATATTGCTTCTTGTTCTCTTTTTAAACACTGGCGCAATCCTGAATAATATCCGTCTTTAATTGTTCTACGACCTATGTTATTAGAATTTGAGATACTGGAAGAAAGCACTAAATCCAAAGTTTTTATCTCAAACTCTTTCCGATATTCAAGGAGAGGCAGCAAACAATCCATGAAGTCTGTTATTGGTTTTCTTGTTTTTCGATCTTTAAATTTTGTCCGAGTGATTGGCAGTATGTAATTTTCCACGAACCAAAGAGAAAGATTGCCAGAGTTTAGGAATTCATTTAGTCGTCTTTTGGTCTGGTGAAGAACTGCGGAGCTCATTGGCTCATGAAATAGATTTGCTTCAGGAATAAAATAGTTCGGACAGTATCTTCTCTTTAGCCATTCTGACAGATTTTTTAGCAACTCACAGCAAATTGCAATTACAGAAAAGGAATTCCACCATTCCGGTGGCATCTTTTCACAAGTCCATAACATCAACGTCTTTAAGTGATACGGACAAAGAACCTCATCCTCCTTTGGACAATCCTTTTGTATCAATTCTTTCTTTGCAAAGAATCTGAGCAAATGATAGACAATCTGTTGGATTTGAGTCCAACTCTGAAGTAAAATTACTTCCGCAACTGAAAATGACAATCTCCACTGTAGGTTATCGTTTCTGCAAGAACGATGTTGAGAATAAACCACATGACAACCATTTTGTACAACTTCGGAAATTGTATCCATTGTCGGCCATCCGTATTTTCTTAGTCGAGTAGGCCAATTTTTCGCTTCTGTAGGCCACTGAGGGCAAAATATAGCTTGGACTGCATCAATTCCCAAAATCAGGTTTGAATCTATTTGAGATTTAATTGCTGGACCACAAACAATGCTTGGCAGCACGACGTCATTCGATAGATGATTGAAAGTTATTAAGTACTTTGTTAAATCAGAACCCAAATCTAGCTCCAAATATTCACCTTGATGAGCTGTATAGTTAAATTCGTAATTTTTGTATTTCCAGTTAAAGTTCATTTCACCCAAATTTCGTAATAGAACAAAAGCTGGGTACTTGTGGTGCGCTTCAATCTTGGAGAACATAATCCTATCGGATAGACCACTCATATCACTTGGCAACACTGGAAAGTCGCCAGTGCAGGCCAACAGGTCAGTGCTGCATACTAACTCATCAATGTCGCCGACGCATGTATTCAGTGGCAGAATAAAGAACTCCTTAGTGCTGCCACACAAAATCGTATATTGTTTTGGTTCAGAAAACTGCGACAAGACTAAGTCATGCATGCAATCAGAAACAGTAGAGAACGATTTTGGAAGTAATTGACATGTGCTAACAATGAACACAGACGCCTTTTCTTCAATCGATTTAACCACATGGTCCGTCATCTAAATTTGAAAAGACATAATATATACATGTATCTCCCGCCGGAAAATCACAATCATCGTCATCATTACTATAATCTTCATCATCGCCAATATCGTCATAATCATATTATCATCACAGTAACTGTTATCGCCATCATGAAAGTAATAATCATCATAATCGTCGTATTCATTGCCGAAGAAGAAGTGTTCTAGTTGTCATCCAAATCATGTTGTAACTACCACTTTCATCGGTCACATTTTCGATGATAGGCCTAGTGCTCGCAATATAACCTACTTTCAGCTATTCTAATAGGCCTAATCACAGTCCTCGAATAGCACTGTATCCCGTTGCGGTTTGTTAACAGGATTGTTTAACCTTCGCAGGACGAAGACATTTTACGATAGACGGAGGACGAAGAGGGGTAATTATTTACCCCAAAGCATTTTTTAATATCTCAGCTCATAGGTAAGGTACAATAAAAAATGAAGTATCAATTCTAACAGTTCCAAGGTCAAGGAATCGATCTATCGTAGTGAGAATAGTCTGTCAATACCACTTTCCAAGATGGCCGCAAAAACACAGAAATAAGCAAATTTCTGTGTTTGGCGGCCATCTTGGCCGCCATCTTAGAAAGTAGTATTGACAGACTATTCTCACTACGATAAATCGATTCTCTGACCTCGGAACTATGAAATTGGAGAGTTCATGTGTCATTGTAGCCTAACTATGAGCTGGAAATATGCATACATGTATTTCTGTGTTTTGGCGGCCATCTTGGCCGCCATCTTGGAAAGTGCACTCCCAAAATTATTGCAACTATTGAAATTGAATTGCACGGTAGATTCAGTACTTTATTTCTGATTACAGGTTACTTATGAAAAATATCTTTGAATAATGCATATTCACCATGAACGAATAAATAACGACGTCGAGAACGAAGAGGGGTAAATTTTTTACCCCAGGACACTTTGGACTCAAAAATCTTCTTCCCACAACATGACGTTGTCCTGGCTTTGGTGTCAGAATATATCAGGGGTATTAACCTCTGGCTTTGGTGTCAGAATATATCAGGGGTATTAACTTGTAAACACATGTCACGTCAAATTATAGCTGCCTACAGTTGCTCTGCTATCAGCATCCAAACACCCCTGGGGTATTTATTTACCCCTCTCCGTCCTGCGAAGGACCTTTATTTAACCAACGTTCCATTTTTGGAACATAATTTGTAATGTTAAAAAAATAATTCTGCCTTGGTAAATTTATTATATTTGCACATCAAATGAAAGGTCTAAGAATGGAGAATGTAAAACAGTGGTAATTTTCTGATTGACTTTATTTATTTTTGTGCTACAGATGCGTAATTTTGACGAATTTTGTGATTTTTGAAAAATCTTGTTAGGAAGTTGAAATAAATATTTGTGTCATAATTTTTACAGGTGAGACACGTTGTATTTTGTTGATTGATATCTAAAGTCAGTGATAAAAATCAAAATTACTGAAAAAGAAGCAAAACTCTAGAAGAAAAAAACCCAGTTTTGAAGCATGTTCCATTTTTGGAACGTTGGTGCACTCTCATTAGTAATTTGTATTTCGCATATAATTGCATAGAAAAAATGTCGGCAATTTATTTAGGGTGACCCAACCCCGTAAAACCCCTTATATATGCCCATGTTTTAACACTGATTTTGTAATAATTAGTACTTATTTTAAATTGGAGTTTAAGAAAATAACGCAATAACTGCAACACAGTTGAGTAGGCTACCTGATGCACTCTTAATAGCAACTGCAATGTCTAAATCCATGATAGCAGGATGTACTGTCATGCATGCAGCTGACAAGAGAGATCTCTCCATAATGGCAGAGTGTGCACTATATGATCACATTGATCAGTAACACAAATCTTTGCAATTTGGAAAGCCAATCAGATTTAGTTATAAGATCTGGATGTCTTATTCATGAATAGGATTTTCATCCATATCAAGCAACAATTTATTGTGGCAGGAGTAGGCGACCCACATAAACCACTTTTGGTGAGCGCGTTGCCATGAATTTTGCCTAACTCATCACAGGAAACCATATCACATGCTATTATTTGCCAATCTTTTTACTAGTTACAGTCTTCTGTCTAAGCTGAGGTGTGGGGCAGCAGTCATTCAGAGGTGCTATTCCAGTTCGACCATCACGGACATGACGTCCGTGATGGTAGAACCGGAACAGCACCTCTGAATGACAAGAAAATGTTTGCGAAACAAGAAAGAGGTACATTTGAATACACATGTCATGCCAAAATTGTTGTTGTTAGGTAGTCAGATAACAATGTAGTAGCATGTTCCAGCAGTATCAATACTGTAAATCCTGTGAAAAAGTGCTCAGGCACGTCAAAGGTTGCCATGACTTATTGCGATGGGATCGAGCAATGCATTCCTCTCATTAGTCAGGATCGTTGTTTTTTTTAATTTTTTGAAGAAAAACACTAACAAAGAATGTGTCAGGTGCCTCAAGATACTTCAAGTGAACTGCTTTGAAAGTTTTCATACCTTTTAATAAACTCGTTTTCAATCAATTATGCATAAACCAATATTGTATCGTATGTTCATGTTGAACTGCCATTATAAAAAAAATGCTAGTGGGAATGACCCAACGTTCCATTTTTGGAACATCCCAAAAAATGACATTAAATGTCAAATATCACGAAAAGCTTGTCATTTCTGTTTTAATACCATCAATATACAACACATATCTAAGAGCCATCTAAAAATTCCACCTAAAAGGCATAGTGGGTAAATAAAGGTTAAATAAAGAATATTATTATTACAAACTAGTCCATAGTCTGTTTTAGTTGCAGTGAAATATAAAGGCATGCAGCTATATCAACATGAAACAAGACTTTACGTTATTGTTCACGACAGTCAAATATGTCGGTGGTCCTTGCAGTTTATTGCATGTTACTCCCGTTATTTCGTGCGAATGCTTCCTGCAAACTGGCTTCTCACTTCATCTTCAGTATCTGTTTGAGCTAATATAAGTTCTAAATCTGTAGCTGTTGACAAACGTTTACGTAGAAATATCGGTTTACGTTGTAATGATGCATTCAGCCATTTTCACACAGATAACGCGAATTATTATTTATTTTGATCACTTCCAGTTTTCAAAAGACAAATAAGTAAGCAAGCAAATAAAACCATGCATTCCTCTAAAGAACGGCATAATTATTTGTTTCTTTTCTAGTAAGAATAATGAATACGCAGTAGTCGAAAAACTTAGGGGTGGTGGTATCCACCTCTGGTACTTCGGTAATAATCAGGTATAACTTTTGAATGGCGTGGGATACCATCACGGTATTTACCTCAAAATGTGCGCAAATGAATCTCCTACAGCTACCTAAAATGTCAAAATTATATTTCATATTAATCAAGTTTGTGATGCAGAAAAACGTGAGGGGTGGTATTCCACCTCTTGGTAGCCCGAAGGTCAAGCGTTCTTATTTACAACAGTTAACTATTCATCCCTCAACCAAACTGTGAGGTACAAGTACTTACAGCTCGCTATATTAAGTGTCTTAATACATACATACAAACGTACTAAGTTACTTACTAACATATAGTTTCTGTTTTAACCTTCGCAGAACCAAGAGGGGTAAATAATTACCCCAGAGGTTTTTGGATGTTGATTGCGGAGCAACTGTATGGAGTTATAAGTTGACGTTTCATTTGTTAAAAGTTATGACCGCAGACATATTCTGACAGCATAACAACCATAATGTCATGTTGTGGGGAAAAGATTTTTGAGTCCAAATGGTCATGGGGTAAAAATTTATCCCTATTGGTCCTCGACGTCGTTATATTTCGCTCATAGCGAAAATATATGTTTTAAATATCTGAACTCAGAAGTAACCTAAAATCTGGAATAAAGTGTTTAATCAACCAAAGAATTAAGTTTTAACAGTTGCATAATTGTGGAGAGGTTAATTTCCAAGATGGCGGCCAATATGGCCACCAAAACATAAAAATATGCATATCCCAGCTCATAGGCAAGCAAGAATAACAAATGAAGTGTCGAATGTAATATTTTCGAGGTCAGGGGTTCGATATCTCGCTGCGGTAGCTGTATGGGAGTGTTACTTTTCAAGATGGCGGCGAATATGGCCGCCAAAACATAAAACTATGTGTATCTCAGCTCACAGGTAAGATACATTAACAAATGGAGTGTCAAATTTATATTAAATTAATTTAAGTGCCTAAAATTATATTACTCTTTAATCTATCCTTATCTATCATACTGTAACTTGATATGGGCGCCTACTTATAAATCTCGATTGCATAAGTTAGTTATTTTACAGAAGCGAGCGGTACGTACCATAGCAGGGGTCTCTTATAGAACTCATACTAGCCCTATATTTATCGAACTTAAACTACTTAAATTCCATCAAATACAAATTTACCAGATAGGAGTCTTCATGTACCGCTATGCCAATGGGAGTCTGCCTTCTGCCTTCAAATGGTATTTTCAACAAGGTTCTGATTTGCACCCCTATTTCACTAGAAGATCTAATCAATATCGCACCTTTAGTACCTACTCCAATTCACGTAGATTCTCTATTAAATTTGGTGATATTGGCGTATGGAATGACATACTATCTTCTTTTCAACAATCACGCAACCTCCAGAGCTTTAAAAAATATTACGTGTCCAACTTTTAAATGATGGCATTCTTAAATGATTTTATGGTGTTAGGCCTACTGTTATTAGATGCTTGCATATTGTTAGCTAATTCTTTATTTTTATAATTTCTTTTGTTTCTGTTCTGTTTAAAGAGTAAACTATTATCATTAACCTTTGCAAATGCATAATGCATTACATTGCAATACATGCTGGCAGCATGTTAACTTGTATCCAGAAAATTGGGGTCCCTATTTTAGCGGGATTCATCCCTTTTGGGGCTCCTCTTGCTACCTATATGTCTTGTTTAACATAATAGCTTTCTTGTACTTTGTACAAAGGGTTGCAATAAAATGGATTGATTGATTGATTGATTTAATATATTCAAGGTAAAGGACTTGATTTATCGTAGTGCCAATAGTGTGTGAGTGTTACTGTCCAAGATGGTGGTCAATATGGCGTTAATTCACAAAAAATTGTATTTCTCAGCTCATATTTTCCTTTTGGCGGCCATAATGGACTCCATCTTTGATAGTATCGTTCCCAAACGATTGCCACGACGAAAAATCGATATGTTGACCGTGAGTGTATTTTATTTGAAACTTCATTTCTCATTCTAGCTAAACTTAGCCCTGAAATATACATATTTGTTTTTCGGCAACATTGGCCGCCATCTCAGATAGTATCATTTCCACACTATTGCTACTGCGAAAAAACCACTGTTTGACCTTGAAATTATAAAATTTGGCACTTCACTTGCTATTGCAGCTTGCAGATTAATATGTGCATGACAGGTTGAAGTAATAACACACGCAGTGTGAGGGGTAAGAGAAGCCGCCGGCGCTTTGAATATTTTCAAACGCAGCTGATATATTCATTCATTCATTCATTTCAGATATTTATATAGCGCTCCTTCAAGATTTAAACTCAGAGGCGCTCCCGACTACAGCGCGGACACTGAATCGGAGTTTCACACCGAAGCGCATGAGCAATTGCAGAGTGAAGGACTTGCCCAAGGTTCCTACTCGGCGGCTTGAGGTGGATTCAGAACCCCGCATACCCCTACACCACCGCGCCCCCATATATATATATATATATATATATATATATATATATATATATATATATATATATATATATATATACATGTATATATATCGCCAGCTGATTGGAAAGCATCTTGGAAAGTAGCACTCACACACAATTGGAACTACGAGAAATGGATTCGTTGACCTTAAAACTATTGAATTCGACACCTCACTTCACTACGGGAACTTTCCTATGAGCTGACACATAGATATTTTGTTTGGGTGGACATTTTGGCCGCCATCTTGGATAGTACCATTCCAACACTATTGTCTCTACGAGAAATCGATTTCATGATCTTGAAACTATGAAATTTTATTCTTCATTTGTTATTATAGCTTATTTTGAGCTGAGATGTACACATTTTTGTTTTAGCGGCCATTTTGTCCGTTATCTTGGATAGTAGCATTCCCACACTATTGCTACAATTGATTGACTGACCTCGAAATTAGTAAATTCGACACTTCATTTGTTACTGTAGCTTGCCTATGAACTGAGATATACATTTAGTGCCAATTATGTGTGAGTGTTACTTTCCAAGATGGCGGCCAATATGGCCGCCATCTTGGAAAGTAACACTCACACA
The DNA here is from genome assembly GCA_020284085.1 of Aporrectodea caliginosa. Classification (NCBI taxonomy): domain Eukaryota; kingdom Metazoa; phylum Annelida; class Clitellata; order Crassiclitellata; family Lumbricidae; genus Aporrectodea; species Aporrectodea caliginosa. The sequence goes on along the minus strand of JACEVL010000021.1, from coordinate 799,886 downwards.
TAATTGGCACTATACAAGAAACCGATTCGCTTACCTTGACACTATTTAATTAAGAACTCTATTTGTTTTGGTAACTTACGTATACGCTGAGACATATTCATTTGTCTTAGCGGCCATATTGGCCGCCGTCTTGGAAAGTAACACTCGCACACTATTGGCACTACGAGAAATGGATTCCTTGACCTTGAAACTATTTAATTCGACACTTCATTTGTCACTGTAGCTCACCTATTAGCTGATATATTCATTTTGTGAGTGGTATGGCGGCCATATTTGCCGCCATCTTGGAAAAAAACACTCGCACACTATTAGCACTACAAGAAGTCGATTCGCTGTTTTGCCTGCCACTACAGCCAATCGTTTACTTCAGATGGGCTCGCCATTATCATTCGGGTACCATGACGATCTCACCTATGACGGAAAGGCGCAGACGATTGCAGCCGTTGTCAAGTTCATCGAGAGAGCATGCTCTACTATGGGTTTGGCGCTAAGTCGCTCTATATGTGAGGTGTTTACCCATGACAGTAAAACATTGGCTATGGCTCTTTGAGAGAGTTTAGACTAATCGATGTGGAAGAAGCTCAGCTGCTCGGCGCCCCACGTTCATCGGAAAAAGCGCTGCAACAACGTCTGAGAGCATGAACCAGAGAACTAGAGGATAGTCTGAGCAAATCAACTCTCACAGCCAGGCAGGACGCCCTTTTGATTCTAAGGAGTTCACTGGGTACGCCAAAATTGAGGCACGTCCTTCGATGCCATCCCTGTGACAAACACCCCGAGTGGGAAACCTACGACGTGACACTACGCCACGGATTGGAAAAGATTCTGAAAGTTTCTTTAAACGATTTCCAATGGACACATGCGTCACTACCCATAAAAATGGGTGGTCTAGGCATACGGAGAGCGACTTCGCTGGCACTTCCAGCCTCTTTGACTTTAGCTGCGAGCACTCTCCCTCTCCAGACCCTCTATTCTAAACTCTCTCAATCTCACACCGGACACACACTTTGAAGCCATGACGTCCGAGTGGCGATCCAAGACGGAAGTCAGTGATCCAGAAAACATGCCAACACACAAGCAGGCTCTATGGGACAAACCCCTTTTGGAACAGACACTCAATAGACCCATACAACACCGCGTGATTGAAATCTATTTCGTCACCTCACGCCAGCAACTGGCTACATGCCTTACCAATAACAGCATGTGGGTTGAGAGTGGACAACGAGGACGTTCGGGTGGTGGTCGGCTTGCGCCTTGGGGCCGCAATATGTGAACCACACATACGCGCTTGTAGCGCCCGAATCGACGCCAGAGGCAGCCATGGCCTGTCCTGTTCTCTCGGCTTCGGCCGAATTGCCCGACATAACACAATCAATGACACTATACACCGCTCCCTTTCGAAGGCAGGGATCCCATCTATTAAAGAACCACCAGGTTCAGCGTAAGCTTCAGCGGTATCTTCCTGGTGATAGCCTAAATATCGAACAGCTATGCCATCTTGCCGAGACCCGCCTGTTTTCGGCTGTTCTTGGAACCGCAGGACATGTCCTCCACGGGTTGCTCCCCCCAGCGAAGCCAACGGTTTACAGCCTACGCCCAAGACGCCATGACCAGGTACTGCCAAAAGCTGACAACCAAATGAAAAAAACATTTATAGTCAGGATGTTGTTCGCATACTAATTAGATCTGTCGCGCAATCTTACTGGGTCCTAGATAGATGTTGATGTTGATGTTTGATGCTTTGATGTTTATGTGAATTTATTTTTCACCAGAGTGCTGTTTGACAGCTGGTTCTATTAAAGAATATACCTACTTACTCACTTACTTTTTAGGTCTTCTACGCACGGACGGCAGACGACCAGATGGCCTGACAATGATCCCATGGCAAACTGGTCGCCATCTGGTGTGGGACGCGACGGTGGTAGATACCATTGCACCATCATACATCCAGGCCACGGCAGCGACGGCGGGCGCGGCAGCCGAGATCGCTACGGACAGGAAAATGACCAAGTACAATGCACTTTAAATTTAAACACGCACTTTTTCGTGCCTCTAGCTATCAAGACCATAGGTCCAATTAACATCACTGGCCAAAACTTTATATCAGATCTATGTCGCAGCTTGACGCTGTCCACAGGAGACCAGAGATCGAAGTGTTCCAGGCATCGATAAAGAAACCAGAAATGGAATCTGATCTTCGACATCATGAGCAGATAAAAAGCGCGCAGGTAACATTTTCAACTAGGTTAAAGCTCTCAGCAGTGTGATCGAGGAGATGAGCAACTCGTTCATCTACGACAGCAATGACCTAGGCCTACTTGTCCTGGATACCAGAGATCCAGTTGATACAGTAGTGATCGACTCAATGCGGAAAACTGGACAAAAGCAGTATGAAACATACCGGTATGTCAACGAACGTCTTGTTGCCCAATCGCGACCTGCCAATGACCAAATCAAACAAGTCACGAGCAAAGCAACAGTCGTCATTATGTGAAGAGTGACTGTTCACTATTCTCCAAGTTGTTTATCTTCTGCCTAATATGTGGAGGAGACCTCGACGAATTCTTTGCAACTGAGAATCAGGCATGCCCACCATCACTCTCGAAAATAGACAAACTGCGGCTTGGAACCAAGTCAGACATTGTGAGCTGCCTAGAAGAGTGGGTTCCAACTTCAAAAGATGATGCAATCGCAGATATCCACCAAGACCCTTCACTGGATGTACCTAATGTCGATGCTGTTATACTGGATGGAGCAGTCGTAGTCAACATGCTGAAGTATGCACCTTCTCAGATTATGCCTTCCATATTTTCTTGCCCTACATCACAGGACAACTAGAGCATGTGCATAGCATAGATTTGGTATGGGATGAATATGTGCATGACAGGTTGAAGACATAACACACGCAGTGTGAGGGGTAAGAGAAGCCACCGGCGCGTTGAATATTTTCAAATGCCCCTACATAGAGACTGGCAGGAGTTTCTGAGGCACGACGAAAACAAAATATAGGCTGACTTTAATGAATAGGTACCCACTGTAATATTGCCATACAATGTAGGCTGGCTGTTTATGAATAGGTACCCATTGTATATTGCCATACAATGTAGGCTGGCTGTTTATGAATAGGTGACCATTTTATATGGCCATAATTTACTGTATTCCTGGCATGATATGATTGTGGATTGTAAAAACGACCGATGGTGTGATAGAAAAAACACTTAGCCTAAGTCATGAAGCGAATTCATGGAGACATCCGTAAATTAACCCATGCTACACAATTATGCTAATAATGGTAATGGGGCGGGGATGGATGAATAGTAACACGCTGGCATGGTGATCAGCATGACGCGGGTTCGATACCCTCTAGTCGTATAAGGTTAACGCAGCCTTCTATTAGCCACGTAGCTTTGGTAAACTGAGCAGTAGCCTAGGACAGATGAGCACCTTGCAGGCTGCCATACAGTTAAATTCGACTCTTGTTTAGCTTGTTATAATCTATTAGACTATTACTACTATATCATGTAATATTACATCGCACTTTTCAGTTTCAATTAATTAACGAATAATTATTTTTTCGCCTGAGGCAGAAAATATCCCAAAGGCTCTAAGAAACTATGCAACTGCGTTAAGGTTCTCGTCCCAATCCTGCTGAACTAAAGAGTCCTTGTATGGCGCTGCATTAAAATGCTCTGTATACAAATGGACGGGCACCGAAAAAGGTGAATTGTCTAGCGGAGTCTCCCGTTGCCTCTTTCATACGGCGGACCAAGTAGTCCGCTGACGTTTATGGGGCCCAATGTTTCGATGGCCACTGGGAATGTTATTATTTTTTAATTATTATTATTATTATTATTATTATTATTATTATTATTATTATTATTATTATTATTATTATTATTATTATTATTATTATTATTATTATTATAGAAAGTCGCTAGACATGCCTATAACATACCGTGAAATACCTGTAATTTCTTCTTTGTTTCTCTATATCAAAGTCCCGATGTCTACAAAACAAGACAAATGAAAACTAAGCAATCCTCGTAAACGATAATTGCCTAGGTTATTCCTGTGTTTAGCCTATGTGCAATACCGTCATGGTCTAATTTAAGTCTTACCGCTGTAACAGTAGCAGTTCTTCATTAGCCTATAGACTTTGCTGACCATTGTAAATTGCAACTTTTGTTTTGCATAATCATGCGAGTCCATCAATTTGTATAAAACTCCATTTATGGCTATCTTCAAACTTCAACGTTACGTTGTTTGCATCCAAATTTTAGCCAAAGCAACCAACCGATATCTTTGTCACCCTTGGATTGTATCTTGCTCCTCATCACACCTAAAGCGGTTTGGCATAACTGAGTATTTAGGTCTAGTTGTTGATCGTCGCTCGCTCAATGATTCTGCGTCACTGGAAATTAACAGATCAATTTTCCATGGCCTTCGCTTTTACTTTCGATTTCAACTCTTTACTTGCAAGACTAACCAATTAAATTAAATTTATCGATCACATTTTAGGATCTATTGACGACAGAAGAATTCAATTTCAAGTGTTCTCAACCATCGTAAAAGCCTGAATTGATTTGCAATTGGCCTCTTGCGTTTAACTATAGCCTATCGTTATAATAATTATAATTGGCTAACCTATGACAGCCCCACCCATGGCATAGGAGCAACGCTGCATTTGCAAAATTCGATCGCAACTAGTTTTAAGTCTAAAAATCACAGTAGAATATGTGAGCGATAATCAGCGATTAAATCATTAGACAATAGTTATTACATAAGTAGACTTACAAACAGATGACCGTTGTCTTACGCTGTGTCCTCTCCTAAAAAAGTTTTTCCTGACGTGAAGAATCGTCATGCAATTGAGAGCGTGACCCAATTACGGTTGAGTGGATCGGTGGCTATTATTGCTTTGACTGGTATCCTGCGCTCTGTATACAGATAGACTTCGGCAGAGGACTCTTCACAACTTAGCTCAATTTAATAGAGAGAATGTCTCTGATGAGTTGCAAATTGCACGCTATGACCTGTCGTAATAGTAATCGTAAACTCCATCGTCGTAAAGAGCTACTCTTAAGCTAAGCTCAGGGCATCAGCTTATTCACGAGCGATTATTCGTGATGTCGTATGCAATCACTTAAAATAGTGAATGACTTGTCCAGTGTTGCATAATTCAATGGATAATTTAACATTAGTTTCCTGTCCATATTGAAGAGCCTGATAGGTTTCTATTTTCCTGTTATTTTTAACATTTTAACAACGAGTGTGTAACAACAGGACACCAATAGACAGAGGCTTGTACATCATCTGCAAAGAGACGACCATTGTCTTCCTGTTCGGCCAAAGATAAGTGTGAAATTGTTTAAAAAACATTGAACTCTGGTCTCTATAATTTTATATGACGCGAAAGCCCCGCAATTTAGTGCGCTTCTTAGACACCTTTAATACGCCAACTATCGACCTTATAAATTCTTCTGTTGCGCCAAAACTAATCTTTGTCGGCGGAAACGGCCTATGTTGTCATAAGCTGCCGTTAAACTGTGGACACACAATAATAAGAGCTTGAACTCCGCCACTGTTCGCTTTCTGACAGTGCCAGTCCCAAGCCTGGATACAGGAGGAGGGCGACGCTAATGGTCTTTGTTGCCACACAGCTAGTCGTTAAAAGGGAAATACACACAATAATAAGAGCTAACTCCGCCACTGTTCGCTTTCTGACAGTGCCAGACTGCCAGTCCCAAGCCTGGACAAAGGAGGAGGGCGACGCTAATGGTTTTTGTTACCACACAGCTAGTCGTTAAAAAGGATATACACACAATAATAAGAGCTGTAGGCCTAATATGCCAAAAAATAATCTTTGTCGGCGGCAACAGCCTATGTTGCCATAAGCTGCCGTTAAACTGTGGATCCAATCCAATTGTTAGTATCTGCAACACTAACAAGAAAACAATAAATTGAAACCAGTTCATACCACTTTATCGAAAACCTTTTAGGTCCAAATCCGCCACTGCTCGTAATCTGGTAGTGTCAGTCCCAAGCTTGGATAAAGCAGGAGGGCGACGCCAATCATCTCTGTTATGATACAGTATCGTTAAACAGCAACTAACCAACCTTTGGGGTTTAACGAAGTTTTATGGCCATGTTGGAAATGTATGAACCTCCGTTATACTATGATAGTGTGCGGTATGGACCTATGGTGTTATGGTTAGATGCTGGACTGTCAACCGAGAGGTCGGGGGTTCAAATCCCAGTCATGGCTGAATGGAGCACCCTAGCCAACGCATCTATAGTTAGTACACTCTAAATGGGAAGATCAAGATAGCTAATTCTTCTTATAACCCCTAAGCGTTATTGTATAACATTGGTTTCCTGTCCAGCAGAGGATTTCTGTTAAATTGGTAGCTTATAAAACATTGAGCCCTGGTCGTTAGATGTCGTTAAATACTTAGACAACTTTAATGCGCCGTTGATCGCCCTCGTTTATTAGTCACTCGCGTTCTATGGCTAGGCATCTGACGCTTTAGATTGAATGTTAGGTGAGGTCGACGTCAACCGCCAACAGATGGTCTCGGACTGCCACAGCACAGCATCGTGCCTCCTCTGTTGGACTTTTGCTGTGGAATGACCTCCCTGCTTTAACTCGTGCTGTAATATTATCTGGGGTACCACTGTTTCTGCTCGTTCTCTCAAGACTTTTCTTTTTTCGACGGACCCTTCACTCTACCACAGGGATGGGCAGTAATTTAATTGATGTAATTGAAATTACGTAATTTGAATTACAATTGTAATTGGTAATTTGTAATTTGTTGCTCTGGATCAATGTAATTTGTAATTTGTAATTGAATTACATTTTTTCATGTAATTTGTAATTTCAAATTACATCTGTAAAATCAAATTACTTTTGAAAAGAAAACTAGAGACTCCACAACCAGAGCAGTTTTGAAAGCATCTTTTCCTTATCTTGATAACTATCACTATAGTATCTCTGATATGAACGATAGCAACACTGAATTCTTTGAATGCTTTCACAAAATTGGAGCCAATGTCAGAAATGGTAGCTACAATTTTGTCATGTGTCAGACTGAGCGCCTCTGAGTAGTTTCCTTGAAGAGGCGCTACATAAATTCAAGTAATGAATGAATGAATAGATGAGTTGCGCTACTCCATCACACGCTCAGTTGTCTTAGCACCCAACAAAACGTCTGCATGCTAAGACAACTGAGCGTCGATCAAATGTACATGCATCGATCCAGAGACAGGTTACTCCCATGTAGGCCTAACTAATGAATCTTCAGATATCTACGTAACTGTTAAGATGTTATTTATACAATTTAATTCTGCAATTCCTTCATGTGCTCTGGTACACAAACTCATTAAGCCTATAGTTTTGCAAGCCTGATTGTAAGGTCAAACATATGCCGATTATCGGACAAGTTGTTCGAACAGTTGCTACTTCTTAGAGAAAATTAAATAAACAGTTTCAAACAGTGTAATACAAATAACAGTGTAAATAAAGCATGTGTTTCCTGACTGAATTTCCTGATCCCAACTATGCATGTAATTTGTAATTTGATGTAATTGAAATTACGTAATTTGTAATTTGTAATTTAAAACAAATTTCTAAAGTAATTTGTAATTTGTAATTCAATTACATTTTCCAAAGTAATTTGTAATTTGTAATTCAATTACATTTTACTGTGTAATTTGCCCATCCCTGCTCTACCATGTCAGCAACCAAGTTGGGCGCCATCGGTTAAGAGAGAAGCGACAATTATTTAGAGAGACAATAAAAGTGGCAGGGAGAGTGAGAGGCAGATGGATAAAGAAACAGATAGAGACGCAGAGACAGAGAGAGGAGTAGAGAACGAGAAAGTGAGAGTAATGAAGACAAACGTACATACAGACAGACAGACACACACCGACAGACCGACGGACAGACAGCAATGCGGATGTACCAATGTACAGACAGACACCCAGATATACAGGCAGACATACAGTCAGACATACAGACATACCCGCACACATACAGATGGACAGGCATTATCAACAGACAGTATAGCAACAGAAGACTGAATACAGAGTCTTATGTTAACGAGAAGAGAACTCTTACGGCGCCAGTGAAATACGGTAAGGCAACGGTGTAGATAGCAATGGCGCTATATGAAGCGATAGATTCTTGCATTTATCTAGCGCCTCTTTATATTATCTCTGGCGCACTCACTGCTTGAAACGGGACGCCATTATCGAATGTAACGCGTCAGGTCTAACACGCTGATGGAGGCGCCAGACTCGATTGGGGGAGGTGAAGATGAAAGAGATAGATGAGCGATTCGAACTTCGCAATACGAACAGTTAGCCACACGGACAGACAGATAGACAAACACACAAACAGACACACAGAAAGACATGTCAGAGAGACAGACAGACAGATAGAGATACGAACAGAGAGGCAAATATAGCTAGAGAAAGAGAGAGGAAGAGAGATAGAGACAGACAGAGACGGAGACATATAAACAGATAGATAGACAGAGAAAGTGTGTCTCTGTGTCTCTTTGTCTGTCGTTCTCCTTCCCAGTAGATATCTGCCTCTTTCTCAGATGTCAGGCGCTATTTCGATCCTTATCTGACAATTTCTTCTTACGATATTTCTCCCATTTGTCCCTTTCATTGGACTGAACCTCGAAATATTATTGAAGATCTGCCTAATAGCGCAAACGAAGGGTGTCTGGTGCAGGATTATAATGGTGCTAGAGAAGTTCTAAGATCAAACTGTTTGTTTCGTAATGTTATCGTGCGTCGCGAACGCTACAACCTGTCGTCGCTTGGTCCAGAGACCCTGAACATAATACTATCGATCAACAATGGATAGGAATCCGTTGGTTGGTCTTCACGTGTGTGCGTGAGATCACCACTGGTGACTCTTCTATGCATTCTTTTGCTACTGATGATATTTCTATTCTTAACCCTCAGGCTACCAAGGTTTTTGTGACATGGGGTATACCAAGGGGAAGGGTGGTTACCACCCCCTGGATTTCGTGTTTGGTTTCACATATAATATCTTGCAATACAGCAATGAATGTAGCATTCATTTCCTGAACGAAATAGAGCTAGGCCTACTGTACAGTCCTCTGTGATGTCATTTGTCTCCCTGATTTAAATTGCGGTGATGCAAGATTATTGCAGCAATAAAATAGCATTTCTTTACACGTTTCATTGATTAATAACAAACAGTTTGACGTGACACCCATGAATCTGAATCCCACATGCAATCCATCTAACACAGTTTCAGTTTTTATTCATATCAATATTTTCACTTCAAAGAATACTTTTCTTCATTTCAGTGTACAATATCCATTTACTCAGAGAGTTTGATACACTTCTCTGTAATCCCAGGAGTGTCATCAATCTAAAGAGCCTTATCTACGTATTATACATCAACCCTTATGCTAAGCCTGAAGTCACATTACGAGCTTACGAGGATATCTATCCGTACGACCTGCTATTCATAGCTATTGCGGAAGAGATTAATGGCCTATCAACAGTACTTACGACATGGATGGCATTGAAACCCAGGAACTATATACGTTGGCGACCGATGCATCTGGAAGATAGATATGGATAACAATAGAGTTTCTCGCTGGCTCTCGGAAATAGGCCTTTATTTCAGCTTATCAGTAACCAATGATAATCAACTGCTATTGCTGAGACGTTTTGAATACCCGAAGCATTTGGAAATTTACGATCAACACGCCAAACTTCTATGAAGTGTTAAAATCTCAAACAACTTCATAGGTCGATTGAATGCCATTCAGAAAGCGAATGGAGAATTCATCGTCAGCCACGGTTTAAAAAAAACATGTCCAGATGGTTTCGTGGCTCTAAAGAGCAAAGTGTTATAAGTGTTCTAAGCACAGGTGGTCAAATAATCGAACAATTTCTCCGCAAAGAAGATTTTTCCTACGAGGAAATGCGATTGTTTCTGGATGCAGACAGCAATAATCTTGTAGTTGTTGACATGCAGAATAGACTTTTCTATCTGATTGACCTGAATACTCAAACCCAAATAACCAAACTCAGTTTCCACTTCTTTCTTGATAGGTTTAACGCATTGTATTACGAATCGAAGAGAAAACAATTTATCAGGCTTCGTCCCTCAAGTTTTGAAATTTTCACTTTGGAAATAAATTAAGAGTGGCTGGTTAAGTAGAATAACTGTAATAGTAGTTATAGTTTACAGTTTACAGTTTGACATGTCTTGCAATGATTGTATGATTGTACAATGACATCATTTTCATTCTTATAAATAAATAAAATTCATAAACTGTAAAAACGTGTCTGGCATTCTTTTCGTAGCTATTATAACCTATGACTACAGACTATTTATGATGAGGCATTTACATAAAAGTAGCGGGCGTAAGAACCCGCTAGTGTGCGCTGCACTTTTTCACAAAGTTCAGAAGTGCACACACGACCATACTGCAGAACCTCGATGGCGCTCAGCAACTGCGCGTAATGACTTGCTCAAAGTCCCTAAACAGTGACAGATGAGTTGAGGCTCGAACCCGTAGACCATGCGTTACATAACGATAGCTCCATCCATTCAGCTATCGGGTCTCATAGCGTACTTTCCAAATATGACACTGCAGGAGACGAACTGCGAGATACGTCATCCATGCTTTTGAATCCTTAGCGTCTTAACCACGACGTAGTACAGTAACAGAATATGACCAGTTCTCTTCGCCTTAGTCTGACCCTCCCAAAGACCACCTAGCGTCAGAAATGTCAACAAACGTGCCTGCTGAATTATTGTCAGAGATCAGTAAAGTACATGTACGTTAAACTTTAGAGCGTTTTGAACATGTGGCTATAATAATTTGCCCTATAGACTCTCAAATACGCACTTTTCCAGCTGTTTGATGGCCACGTGTTGATCGCTTCTGTGAGACTCTTAAGTTGCGTTTTATAAATGTCTTGTTACATTACATTACAATACATTGTGCATCGGCTGCAGTTCAGAAGATTCTCTGTATGGAAGAATGATTGGATATCATATGAACGAATCAATACTCATACTGAGCAATTTGATCCGTGGCCTTCTCCTTTGTCCCAAATAAGCAGATCTCATTGTAATATCTCATCTGTTTCCTTCCCTCTCTAGACTCATGGCAAGTGAATTATACATTATTGATGACTGGATAATTACCTCTAACTTGATGCAGCGCCCTTATGTACTTAGTATAAGCGCGAGTTCACCACGCTAACTGCGCCGACGGTGAATAAAATCCATTGGTAACAATTTGGATTATAGGTCTACTACAGTACTGCTTATTTAGATGTTTTTTTTATAATACTGTGACGCTCTCAGGAATAGCAGGAAAAGCAAAACCTAGAGAACTTTCTCGACAAAAACGTTGAATTAACTGATCCGCTTCTATTCGGCTGTTAAGCAGTTGCACTGTAAAAATCTGTTACCAAAAAACGAGGGTTTGTAGAATGACTTAGGCCTAAGGAGAAAAAGAGGGATGGAAGGGAGGGCGAAAGAGACATAGGAAATGGAAAAAAAGAGTGGAGCAATTGAGTAAATGGGACAGCTGGACAGTGGCAGAAAAGAAATACCCAGGTAGATGGAAATGGAGGGAAGCATGGAGTCAGAAAGGCAAGGCAGGATAGAATACAAGAACGAACAGTAGGCAGGGATGAAAGGGAGTGATGGAGAAAGGAACAGATCTGCAAGAAGATATTAAAGGGAGAAATGATTAATTGGAAAAGAAGTCAAAAAGACAAGGGTAAGAGGGACGAAGGGAAATGAGGACAGGAAGAAGAAAAGGAGGATGGAAAGACGAAAAGGAGGGCATCATGGAATGAATTGTGGAGGAAAGGCGGATCAAGAAGAAGACGGATGGGGTAAGGGGCACTGTGAGAGAGAAGCGTAGCTAACGCTGAGCAACAGAAGATATTTGTCCGGAGTGGACATTCCACCTACAAGCGCGCAGTTGAGACTGAATTATAATAAATCTGGTTGACAATAACTTTATATTATATTTGAAGCATAATCTCGTTGAAGGTCGTCCTGCCCCAAAATAATGGATTACATGACTCGATTAGCAACTGACAGTTTCTAAGAATTCTCTTAAAGAAGAATCTCCGCTCAAAGCGGCGCAAGACAGACTCTTGATCATTGAATTTTATTCACTGTCCGCCGAGATTAAATTTTAGATGACTCGCTTTTTCGTAGTAATTGCCAACTGTAAAATAAATGTTTATGGTATCTAAAAAATCATTAAAAAGCGCGTTGTTCTATCCAGTAGCCTACGATAAATAAGTCTGACAGCTGCTTAGTTAGATAGCTTAAGATGCCTGTCGTTGCCCTTGGCATGGTATGTCTTTAAATAGGGCGTTTCTCAGAGTGACGTCGACAGCAAAAGCAATGGGTGTCATTCATTGGGCCAGACGCAAGTTAAAATCAATTCACTACCCGGCTTTCTATAATGAAATCTAAAACCAACACTAGAAACGAAGACATTCATCTTAAACACCAGTTTTATAATAGGCTTAAATATGTGAAATGTTATTCACAGTAGCGCCAATTATTGCTTTTATTTCCTCCAGTGCTTATCGAATTGTCATTGGACATTTACTAGACTGGTCTAAAGCGCTCTCTACGCTAGCCGAGCGAATATTAAATTTCACGAAGAGGTCAGCCATGCAAATAAGCTATGTTTAGATAACGAGAAATATAACAATTAGTAAATTCGCCAACTAACGATTTTCCATTTAGATCTGACAGAATGATGACACCGTGGACAGAGTTCCTGGTCCAGAAGCGTTGAATGCTTGGAACGATAATATTATGAGGGCGACAGCGTCGTCTACGCTACACAATAGTAGCGTTGTTCTTGTCTCCTGCTTGATACTCCGTACTAAGTTCATCATTTTTTTATCGCCTCCAGCTGCACTAGCCTGTAATTCTGGCTAAGCCCTAACTTGGTTTGCTTCTATCAAATTTCACGCATTCATTACAGGGCAATGCGAATTCGCACTGAATATAACATTCGTTTATTAATTCAAAGTGACACGTATGCAGTAAGATTACATGATATAATAGTGACAGATATCAAGAAATTTAACAGGATCATAATGTCAATGTGTGGGAAAATACAGAGTCCAGGTTGACGAAAAAAGAGGGATAAGGAATTATTTAGAAGGTCAGGCAAAGCCTATAAACTTGTATAGATTCCGTTTTAGATGAGTTCAAGCACACGAGAATCAGTGAATGCGTGAAATTTTATTTTCAGAAGCAATGAAATTTTCTACTTCTGCCTTCGTTAGAGCATAGTTACATTGAAGTTCAATTTTCTACCTCTGCTGTTTACTCCAAAACGAAAGAAGAATCATGACGTAGTAAGTAATTACAGTAGACTCCATAACCAGTAAAGAAAATCAGGCGATAAAACTCAACTGAAGAATAAAAAATGTCCATTCAAGTCGTTTAAAAGGTGACCAATGTTTAGCGCCATCTAGCAACCTCCGTCGACTCGAACGAACCTCACAAGATTCACGGACACAATATTAAATTAAATGTCCAACATTCGACGACGGCGTTTTATTATTTACTTCTTAAAGGTAATTTATTTTGCGCCACTCCACAAATTCAGAGACGCCCTTACAGCGATTGTAAAGACATCTAGCGACGTTGTGTTCGTTCGCGAGCCAAACTCAGTCTTTATTACGAGGAGTTAAGGACCAGGGTCTGTTGCCAAGAACTTCCATCTAGCCTACTGGTCTGAATTATCGGACCCTGTGTTCTGCGTTACGCTTCTTATGCACCGAAGGCTTTGCAACAACGCTGCGTCCCTCTGTGTATAAGACGATACTGGCGACATCTGTCATGGTGGGGACGAACGATACAATATACGACGTGAACCTCCGACCTCTCGGTTGATATTCCAGCATGTTTAACCCAATACAATAGCGCAACGTAAAACGGATGTTAAAATATTGTCGGCAAGCCCATAAAAATACGATGGCGCCCAAATAAGTTGCTGGAACGTTGTATGAACTGTTATCCATGACTTAGCTTAATCTTGCGGATTCCGAAGAATCCAAAGCTGTTCTCGTCGACCTCAAATGACATTCAATCAATGACGAGGGATCTGGTGATTGGATCCACAGTTTAAAGATTGTTTTGGCATATGGATGGATCCACAGTTTAACGGCAGCTTATGACAACATAGGCCGTTTCCGCCGACAAAGATTATTTTTGGGATATTACAGCTTTTTTCTGGTCATTGGATTGGATCCACAGTTTAACGGCAGCTTATGACAACATAGGCCGTGCCGCCGACAAAGATTATTTTTGGGATATTACAGCTTTTTTCTGGCGATTGGATTGGATCCACAGTTTAACGGCAGCTTATGACAACATAGGCCGTTGCCACCGACAAAGATTGTTTTTGGCGAATTAGGTGATTGAATTATTTGAGTTATTTATAAGATCGAGCGAAGTGTATTAAGGGTGTCTGTGGAGAGCATAGATCTACGCATAGGGGTTAGAAGATGAATTTGTTCCCTCGATCTTCCAACAGGCAGAGTACTCAATATGGTGCGTTGGAAGGGGGCGCAAGTGAGCGGACATTTGAACCCTCGACTTTTGAAAGATAGCGGAGGCAGACAAGTTATGAAAGAGAGAAGCTATCATCTATCCCTTCCATTCTTCACCCCTAATCGGACCTCTCTTTGTTGTTTCTCTATGTCTGTCTATCTGTCTATCTGTCCGTCTGTCTATCGCTTCATATAGCGCCCTTGTAATCTGCGCTGTTGACTTACTAATAATATGTCAGAGCAACTCATTTCTATGTTTACTATTTTGTGTGTAATCTCTTTTTAAAAAATGCGTTGAGAAATGAGTCGTTTTATGATTCAATGAATTATGCAAAACTGGACACAATAATCAGTTACTTTGTCAAAGTATACATCACGAATAGGCGCTCGTGAATAAGCTGGTGCCCTGAGCTTAGCTTTAGAGCACCGCTTTAGCCTTTAGGACGTTTGAGTTTACGATTACGATTACGACAGGCCATAGGCTAACGTGGTAATCAATCTTCAGAAAAGTATAATTATCTTCCATTAAATTAAATTATTTCTATTAAATTTAGCTAAGTTGTGAAGAGGCCTCTGTCGAAGTCTAACAGTAGGCTATGCATAGCGCAGGATACTAGTCAAAGCAATAACTTAATAGCCACCGATCCACTCAACCGTAAAATTGGGTCACGCTGTCATTTGCATGACGATTCTTCACGTCAAGAAAAGCTTCTTTAGGTGAGGACACAGCGTAAGACAACGTTCATCTGTTTTAGGCCTACTTATGTAATAACTGTTGTCTAATGATTTAATCGCTGATTATCGCTCAAAGAATCTACTGTGATTTTTAGAGTTTAAACTAGTTGCGATCGAATTTTGCAAATGAAAGTGTTGCTCCGATGCCATGGGTGGGGCCGTCATAGGTTAGCCAATTATAATTATTATGACGATTATAGTTAAACGCAAGAGGCCAATTACAAATCAATTCAGGCTTTGACGATGTCTGAGAACACTTACAATTGATATCTTCTGTCGTCAATAGATCCTAAAATGTGATCGATAAATTTAATTGAATTGGTTAGACTTGAAAGTAAAGATTTGAAATCGAAAGTAAAAGCGAAGCCCTTGGAAAATTGATCTGTTCATTTTCAGTGACGCAGAATCACAGAGCGAGCGACGATCAACAACTTGGCCTAAATACTCAGTTATGCCAAACCGCTTTAGCAGTGATGAGGGGCAAGATAAAATCCATGGGAGACAAAGATATTGGTGGGTTGTTTTGGCTAAAATCTTGATGCAAACAACGTAGGCCTACCGTTGAAGTTTGAAGATAGCCAGAAATGGAGTTTTATACAAATCGATGCGCTCGCAAGATATGCAAAACAAAAGTTGCAATTTACGTGGGTCAGCAGAGTCCATAATGAAGAACTGCTACTGTAACAGTTGTAAGACTTAAATTAAACCATGATGGTATTGTACATAGGCTAAACACAATTTTCTCTACAGGAATGTTAACCTAGGCAATTATCGTTTACGAGGATTGCTTATTTTTCATGTGTCTTGTTTTGTAGACATTGGGACTTTGTAATAGAGAAACAAAGAAGAAATTACAGGTATTTCACGGTATGTTATAGGCGACTTTCTATAATGATAATAATAATAATAAAATAATAATAATAACAATAATAATAATAATAATAATAATAATAATAATAATAATAATAATAATAATAATAATAATAATAATGTTATAGGCGACTTTCTATAATGATAATAATAATAATAAAAAATAATAATAATATAATAATAATAATAATAATAATAATAATAATAATAATAATAATAATAATAATAATAATAATAATAATAATAATAATAATAATAATAATAATAATAATAATAATAATAATAAGCCCTTAAGCGACATGGATGAGTAGCCGTTCCAGATGCTTCACCTTATATAATGTCTAAGCCCCTGGGGAATGAAGTACCTCAGGGCAACCAAAAAAAAAATAATAATAATAAGCTTAATAATAATAATAAATAATAACATTCCCAGTGGCCATCGAAACAGTGGGCCCCATAAACGTCACCGGTGCCCGTCCATTTGTATACAGAGCATTTTAATGCAGCGCCATTCAAGGACTCTTTAGTTCAGCAGGATTGGGACGAGAACCTTAACGCAGTTGCATAGTTTCTTAGAGCCTTTGGGATTTGTTCTACCTCGGGCGAACAAAATAGGCCTAATAGTATTCGTTAATTAACCCTCGGGCTACCAAGGGGGGGGTGGTTGCCACCCCTTCTAGGTTTTTTTCATCAAACTTTTTCCGTATGGAATAAAAATTTGACCTTTTAGGTAGCTGTAGGGGGTTCATTTACACACGTTTTGAGGTAAAACGTGAGATGATATCTCACACCGTTCAAAAGTTATACCCAATATACCTGAGGCACCACGGGGTGGATACCACCCCCCTAGATTTTCGACTATATCTTATCCGTCATTTAATATTAAGAGAAACAAATTATACCATTCTATAGAGGGAATGTGGGCTACATTTCTATGGTCACTGAGTTGACCTGGAGACAACCGGAAGTGCTCAAAATAAATAATAATACGCGTAACATGCGTGAAAAATGGCTGAATGGAATCACTCCCCTTAGTTTTTGTCTGTAGCGTATTCATTTGTCTTCGTGGAAGGGAAACAAAGATATCATTCTTTAGAGGAATGTAGGGCTTCATTTTCATACCAAATACCAACATCTTTGTCTTTTGAATACCGGAAGTGATCAAAATAAATAATAATACGCGTAATCTGTGTGAAAATGGCTGAATACAGCATTACAACGTAAACCGATATATATGTATGGATATATATATTAGTGTGGCCCAAACTTACACGGTTAAAATATTTTTGTTGAAACATGCTGCTCCACAAGGCTGCCCTTGTTCCACTTGACAAGAAGACTATGTGGTGAAAAAATTGAAAAGATCTGAGCATGTTTAGAGGTCGCGCCTTTTTGACACTTTTTTAGAGATCGCAAAAACCGCACATCGCGTTTCAATAGCTACATTATAAATTAGGATTAACACCATGAACTCCACGCACCTTCTTTCTAAATAATAATCTAGATGTCAACTGTATTTCAGTAAATTAAAGAATAATAAGCTTACTTACAAATAAAAAAGCTTGTTTTCAAGTTCTTTGTATTTAGAAAATGGTTGCTGAATTAGAGGTAGGCAATAATCTCTAAACTTTGCATGCTAACTTATAGACTAAAGTTTTCATAACAATTCGTTTAATTTACAATTGGATTGTTCACTATTGCTCCTCATACCGCTACATTTGTATGATTAAAGTATTTTTTCCTTAACTGTGAAATACAACGCATGCCTTTTCACTTTTGTATAATAAACGCCAGTGTGATTCTCGTTAACGATAACGATAACGAAAATGTTCGTTAACGAAAATAAAATGATTTCGTTAACGATAACTATAACTATAACTAAAAATATCATTAACTATAACTATAACTATAACGAAAATAACACTAACGAAAATTCATCTTTATTTTCGTTAATGCAAAAATAAAAATAGGAAGTGCAATATGGACGATTCGACATAAATGAGAACGAAAAATACGATATTTTTATTATGCAATTTGTCAGTTACTTTGGAAACTCGTGTATTCATGAAGCTGAATGCACACATGCTTCAAAGGCTTTCAAAGTTCTGAGCAAATTGTGAAACAGCGTGTTAATACGCACAATTTTGCTTATAGCCTTAATTATTGTAACTAAGCAGTAACTAAAATTAACTAAAATAAAAATCCATTAACTATAACTATAACTAAAAATAATACTAACTATAACTATAACTATAACTAAAATAAAAATATCATTAACTATAACTGTAACTATAACTAAAATAAAATCTGTAAGGAGAATCACACTGATAAACGCTTATATGTAGCAAAAACAGCAGCTGTCATGGCATCGACCAGGAGTTCTCCACAATTTTGGCTGTTAGGAATGCCTAACAAGGACATTCTTGGGTCTGGACTACCAACAAATGGGGCTATGTTTCATCACCAAAATCAATGATTCGGGTGTTAGCTAGCTCCGGAAGTTGTATGACGGTTACAGTCTGCTGAAGAAGAATAGACTTAAATTCAAGATTTCTGCCGACTCAAAGAGTTTAAGGTCGATTTAAATTAACTATTTGACATCTCACGAAAAGATGCAATGACTTTAATCACAAGTCAAGAGGACAAGCTCTTTCTAAAAATGAGAAAAGGATCCTTCAAGCTTGTTGCCAAATCTTGACGAACAGAGAGACTCACAAGAACTTTTTGCGGCACTCAAGCGGCTGTTCGAAAGTAAGGGTAAGTATTCGACCAATAATTATTGCAACTAAGTAGTTTTGTTACAATTCAATGATCTGAAGCTTCTTGCATAGTTTCTTGAATACTCAGACCGCGTCATCAAAGAAAAAGCAGTGGAGGCATTCAGTTGTCTTCTCTGGTATTTCACCTAGCACTCTGTGCCACTTGCTTTGTTTGATGAGAGAACAGTGAAAACATCAAGGCCACTATGATGAAAACCTTACTTACCCCCTAATCAGCTATCCACGAAACGGCTGGACAGGTGATCCTTTGACCCCCACACTACACTGGAGGCGTATGTCACAAGGAGTTCTTTAAAACTGCTTGGTCTTCTTACTATCCAGGGTGAAGAGCAAGCCAAAACTTTCCTATCGAAGCTTTCTGCTCTCTGACCATTGAACCCTACATTCCAGTCGATGAAGCCTAATGTCAAACTTTTGATGTAGTCAATGACTGTGCAGAACGTGGAGTGGCTCTGATCTTGTCTCACAATGATGTGCTAACTAAGGATGAGTCACAGAAACAATACTTGCTGCAACTTGATTCCAGTCATCGCACAATGATTTCTTTTCCGACAAGAGCAAAATGAAAAATCGCGGTTTTCGCGTTTTCCGGCACTTCAATGACGGTTATTTATGCAGACTGGAAAACTACTTTAATAATAAAAAATATATTGCATTACAAATTATTTGCATTCAATGCACTCTGATTAAGCAGTAACACTGAGGTAGATATTTTATTAGGCTGTTCAAAGTTCAAAATAATAACTGCCTTGAAATTCAAAATGATACATGTCTTTTGACGTTTCATACTGTATAGTGTAAAAGTGTGCAAAAGGCGCGACCTCTAAATATAGTTCAATCTGTCCAAAACTGTGCATGCAGGGTTATATTTTCGTGTGTAACAAGGGCAGCCTTGTGGAGCCAAAAATTTCCAACTTTTTTGTGTTGGGCCACCCTAATATATATGTATGGATGTACATTTATACTATATAAACATGTGTGGGGATGATTGTTTGTATCTTTTATACATAGATTAGTTTCAAAACACACATAATCTTATATTTGTTTATCCAAAAGTACAAAATGTACGCAATAATATACAATATTGCTAATCAATGGGTTCCGTTGTTAAAAGTGATGTAATTGCGAGGTGCATTCACATAATGTACAACTGAATATACCATTCTGTGCAGAAATGAATGCTGAATTTATTGCTATATTACAAGTTATGATATGTAAAACCAAACACGAAATCCAGGGGGGGTTGTAACCACCCCCCTTGGTAACCAGTGTTACAAAAAAAAGCTTGGTAGCCCTAGGGTTAATTGAAACTGAGAAGTGCGATGCAAGATTACATGATATAGTAGTAGTAGTCTAATAGATAATAACAAGCTAAACCGGAGTCGAATTTAACTGTATGGCAGCCTGCAAGGTGCCCATCTGTGCTAGGCTACTGCTCATTTTACCAAAGCTACCTGGCGAATAGAAGGCTGCGTTAACCTTATACGACTAGAGGGTATCGAACCCGCGTCATGCTGATCATCATGCCAGCGCGTTACCATTCAGCAATCCCCACCCCCCAATTACCACTATTAGCATAATTGTGTAGGATGGGTCAATTTAACGATGTCTCCATGAATTCGCTTCATGACTTCAGTGTTTTTCTATCACACTATCGGTCGTTTTTACAATCCACAATCATGTCATGCCATGAATAAATTACATTTTATTTATTTTATTTATTTCAGAAAATTTTTATAGCGCCCCCTCAAGGTTGCCTACTCAGAAGCGCTCCCCGGTCGAACAGAACAGTCTTAAGAGTAGTGATAAATGAAGCAGAGTGGCCAGCAGTTGTCAGACGCAGCATCATGGTAGGGAGCCCATTCCAGGTTGATACTCTCAACCCCGCCCCGCTCAAGGGCCCGCCACGGCATTTATCACTGACCGAATGAGAGTATCATTTCGACACTATTTCTACTGCGAAAAAACGACTGTTTGAGTTTCAAATTATAAAATTCCCAAGTTCATTTGCTATTGTAGCTTACCTAGCAGCTAAGATATATATAGTTGTATTGTGGCGGCCATATTGGCCGCCATCGTGGAAAGTAACACTCACACACCATTGGAATTACGAGAAATGGTTTCCCCGACCTTGAAACTATTAAATTCGACACTTCAATTCTTACTGTAACTTAGCTATGAGGTGAGACATAGATATTTGGTTTTGGCGGCCATATTGGCCGCCATCTTGGATAGTAGCAGTCTAACACTATTGCAACTACGAGAAATCGATTTCTTGATCTTGAAACAATTAAATGTGATACATCATTTGTTAGTGTATCTTATTTTGACCTGAGATATACATATTTTTGTATTTGGCGGCCATTTTGTCTGCCATCTTGGATAGTATCATTCCCACACTATTGCTACTATGATAGATCGATTGACTGACCTTAAAATGATTAAATTTGAAACTTCATTTGTTACTGTAGTTTGCCTATGAACTGAGATATACATTTTGTGTGTAATGGCGGCCATATTGACCGCCATCTTGGAAAGTAACACTCACACACAATTGGCACTACAATAAAGCGAGTCGCTGACCTTGAAACTATTTAATTAGACACTCTATTTGTTATGGTAACTTACGTATACGCTGATATATACATTCATTTGTCTAAGCGGCCATATTGGCTGCCATCTTGGAAAGTAACAGTCGCACACTATCGGCACTAGGAGAAATGGATTCCTTGACCTTGAAACTATTAAATTGGATACTTCATTTGTTACGGTAGCTTACCTATGAGCTGAGATATACATTTTGTGTGTTACGGCGGCCATATTGGCCGCCATCTTAAAAAGTAACACTCGCAGACTATTGGAACTACAAGACATCGATTCGCTGACCTTGATTCTATTTAATTAAATACTCTATTTGTTGTGGTATCTTAACTATGAGCTGAAATATACATTTATTTGTGTTTTGGCGGCCATATTGGCAACCATCTTAGAAAGTAACTCTCGCACGTTATTGGCACTACGATAACTGGATTCCTTGACCTTGAAACTATTAAATTCGATACTTGATTTGTTACGGTAGCTTACCTGTGCGCTGAGATATTACAAATTTTGGTGGGGTAAAAAAATTACCCCTTTTGGACCTCGACGTATCGTAAAATGTTTTGGTCCTGCGAAGGTTAGGCCTAAGTCTCGCTATGTGCCTGTTGCTATTTATAACTTACCTTCCAAAAACTTTTGTCCACAGACTGCTGCACATAGACTTTAGAGTATAGCCAGCATACATTTTATGGCCATATAAAATGGCCATTGTATATTCATATAAAGTTAGCCTATATTTTGTTTTCGTCGTGCCTCAGAAACTCCTGCCAGTCTCTATGTAGGGCCATTTTGAAAATATTCAACGCGCCGGTGGCTTCTCTTACCCCTCACACTGCGTGTGTTATGTCTTCAACCTGTCATGCACATATTCATCCCATGCCACTTCTACCCTATGCACATGCTCTAGTTGTCCTGTGATGCAGGACAAGAAAATATGGCAGGCGTAGTCTGAGAAGGTGCATGCTTCAACATGTTGACTATGACTGCTCCATCCAGTATTACAGCATCAACATTAGGTACACCCAGTGAATGGTGTTGGTGGATATCTGCGATTGCATCATCTTTTGAAGTAGGAACCAACTCTTCTAGGCAGCTGACAATGTCTGACTTGGTTCCAAGCCGCGGGTTTGTCCATATTCCGATATTCGAGAGTGATTGATGCCTCTCAGGTGCAAGGAATTCGTCGAGGTCTTCTTCACATATTAGGCAGAAGATAAACAACTTCGAAAATAGTGAACCGTCAATCTTCACATTATGACGACTGTTGTACTTTGCTCGTGGCTGGTTTTATTTGGTCATTGGCAGGTCGCGATTGGGCAACAAGACGTTCGTTGACATAATATTATGTTTCATACTGCTTTTGTCCAGTTTTCCGAAGTTCATTGAGTCGATCACTACTGTATCAGCCAGATCTCTGGTATCCAGGACAAGTAGGTCATTGCTGTCGTAGATGAACGAGTTGCCCATCTCCTCGATCACATTGCTAAGAGCCTTAACCTAGTTGAAAATGTTACCTGCGCGCTTTTTATCTGCTCATGATGTCGAAGATCAGATTCCATTTCTGGTTTCTTTATCGATGCCTGGAACATTTCGATCTCTGGTCCAGACACCATCCATCGTCGTAGGGCCTGTGTGTTCTGTGTAAGGCCCGCACATTATGTAGGCCTCACACACGCGTTGTTCTGCTCGTAATAATAAGACGATTTGTGTAGCGGCGTAGCTCAGCCGAGGCCGACGGAAAGGGCGATGTACCGATAACCGAGTTCAAACTGGGTGTAGTCAACCTATAAATTAAGCACGCTGTAAGATTACATGATATAGTAGCCTAGTAATAAATAATAACAAGCTTAACATGAGTCGAATTTAACTGTATGACACCCTTCAAGGTGCCTATCTGTCATAGGCTACTGCTCATTTTACCAACATGTCTTAAAGTGCATTGTACTGGGTCATTTTCTGTCCGTGGCGATCTCGGCTGCTGCTCCCGCCGTCGCTGCCGTGGCCTGGATGTATGATGGTGCAAGGGTATCTACTACCGTCGCATCCCACACCAGATGGCGACCCGTTTGCCATGGGATCATTGTCAGGCCATCTGGTCTTCTGCCGTCCGTGCGTAGTAGACCTGGTGGTTCCTTTAATCGATGGGATCCCTGCCTTCGAAAGGGAGCGGTGTATAACGTGGTGATTGTGTTTTGTCGAATTTCGACCGAAGCCGAGAGAACAGGACAGGACATGGCTGCCTCTGGCGTCGATTGGGGCGCCAAAAGCTCATACAGTATGTTGTGTGGTTCACATATTGCGGCCCCACTCTCAATCCACATGCTGTAATTGGTAAGGCATGTAGCCAGTCGCTGGCGTGAGGTGACGAAACAGATTTCAATCGCGCGGTGTTGTATGGGTCTATTGTGTCTTGAAACAGTGTCTTGTCAGTTTGTTCCAAAGGGGTTTGTCCCATAGAACCTGAACTTGATTGTTGGCATGTTTTCTGAATCATTGAATTCCGTCTTGGATCGCCACTCGGACGTCATGGCTTCAAAGTGTGTGTCCGGTGTGAGATTGAGAGAGTTTAGAATGAGGGTCTGGAGAGGAAGAGTGCTCGCAGCTGAAGTCAAAAAGGCCGGAAGTGCCAGCGAACTCGCTCTTCATACGTCAATACCACCCATTTTGATGGGTTGTGACGCCTGTGTCCATTGGAGATCGTTTAAAGAAACGTTCAGAATCTTTTCCAATCCGTGGCGTTGTGTCAGGTCGTAGGTTTCCAACTCGGGATGTTTGTCACAGGGATGGTATAGGAGGACGTGAATCAATTTTTGCGCACCCAGTGAACTCCTCAGAATCAAAAGGACGTCCTGCCTGGCTATAAGAGTTAATTTGCTCAGGCTCTCCTCCAGTTCTCTGGTTCGGGCTTTCAGACAATGTTGCAGCGCTTTTTCCGTTGAAAGTGGGGCGCCGAGCAGCTGGGCTTCTTCCACATCGATTAGTCTGAACTCTTTTAAAGAGTCATAGCCAATGTATTACTGTCATGGGTAAACACCTCACATATAGAGCTATTTAGGGCCAGGCCCATAGTAGAGCATGCTCTCTCGATGAACTCGACATCGGCTGCAACCGTCTCCGCCATTCCGCCAAGGGTGAGATCGTCAAGGTACCCGGATAATAATGGCGAGCCCATCTGAAGTAGGATTGGCTGTAGCGGCAGGCAAAACAGCGAATCGCCTTCTTGTAGTGCTAATAGTGTGCGAGTTTTATTTTCCAAGATGGCGGCCAATACGGCCGCCATACCACACACAAAATGTATATAATCTAATAGGTAAGCTACCGTAACAAATGACGTTTCCAATTTAATAGTTTCAAGGTCAAGGAATCCATTTCTCGTAGTGCCAATAGTTGCGAGTGTTACTTTCCAAGATGGCGGCCAATATGGCCTCTAAGACAAATGAATGTATGTCTCAGCGTATACGTAAGTTACCATAACGAATAGAGTGTTTAATTAAATAGTTTCAAGGTCAGCGAATCGGTTTCTTGCCAATTGTGTGTGAGTGTTACTTTCCAAGATGGCGGCAAATATGTCCGCCATAACACAAAATGTATATCTCAGTTCATAGGCAAGCTACAGTAACAAATGAAGTGTCGAATTTAATAACTTCGAGGTCAGTCAATCGATTTCTAATTGTAGCAACAGTGTGGGAATGCTACTATGCAAGATAACGGACAAAATGGCCGCCAAAACAAAAAAATATTACATCTCAGCTCAAAATAAGCTATAATAACAAATGAAGAATAAAATTTCATATTTTCAAGATCATGGAATCGATTTCTCGTAGAGGCAATAGTCTTGGAATGGTACAATCCAAGATGGCGGCCAAAATGTCCACCAAAACAAAATATCTATGTGTCAGCTCATAGGAAAGCTCCCGTAGGAAATGAGGTGTCGAATTCAATAGTTTTAAGGTCAACGAATGAATCCATTTCTCGTAGTTCCAATAGTGTGTGAGTGCTACTTTCCAAGATGGGGGCCAATATGGTCGCCAAAACACAAATATATATATATATATATAATTATATATATTTGTGTGTGTGTGCGGGGACGCGGTGGTGTAGGGGTTTGTTCGGTGCCTTGCAGGTGGAGGGTTGCGGGTTCGAATCCACCTCAAGCCGCCGCGTAGGGACCCTGGGCAAGTCCTTCACTCGCAATTGCTCATGCGCTTCGGTGTGAAACTCCGATTCAGTGTCCGCGCTGTAGTCGGGAGCGACTCTGAGTTGAAATCTTGAAGGAGCGCTATATAAATATCTGAAATGAATGAATGAATGAATGAATATTATCAGCTCATAGGTAAGCTGCAATAGCAAGTGAAGTGCCAAATTTGATAATTTCAAGGTGAAACAGTCGTTTTTTCGCAGTAATTAGTGTAAATGATATTATCTGAATGGCGGCCAATGTTGCCGAAAACAAATATGTATATCTCAGGGCAAGTTGCAGAATGAGAAATGAAGTTTAAAATAAAATACACTCACGGTCAACATATCTATTTCTCGTCGTGGCAATAGTATGAGAACGATACTATCAAAAATGGAGTCCATTATGGCAGCCAAAAAGGGAAATATGAGCTGAGAAATACAATTTTTTGCTGATAGGTAAGCTACAATAGCAAGTGAACTGTCGAATGTTATAATTTCAAGGTCAAACAGTCATTTCTTCGCAGTAGCAATAGTATCAGAAATATACTATCTAAGATGGCTACCAACGTGACCGCAAAAACAAAATATGCATAGTTTCAGCTTTAAGTTTAGCTAAATAACAAAAGAAGTGTCAAATTTAATACATTCAAGGTCATCATACCGATTTCTCGTAGTGGCAATAGTATGGGAACGTTACTATCAAAGATGGAGTCCATTATGGCCGCCAAAAGGAAAATATGAGCTCAGATATAAAAAAATTTGTGAATTGACGCCATATTGACCGCCGTCTTGGAAAGTAACACTCACACGCTATTGCCACTACGATAAATAAATTCCTTTACCTTGAATATATTAAATTTGACACTTCATTTGTTAATGTATCTTACCTGTGAGCTGAGATACACATAGTTTTATGTTTTGGCGGCCATATTGGCCGCCATCTTGAAAAGTAACACTCCCATACAGCTGCCGCAGCGAGAGATCGAACCCCTGACCTTGAAAATATTACATTCGACACTTCATTTGTTATTCTTGCTTGCCTATGATCTGGGATATGCACATTTTTTATGTTTTTTATATTGGCCGACATCTTGGAAATTAACCTCTCCACAATTATGCAGCTGGTAAACCTTAATTCTTTGGTTGATTAAACACTTTATTCCAGATTTTAGGTTACTTCTGAGTTCAGATATTTAAAACATATATTTTCTTTATGAACGAAAAAATAACGACGTCGAGGACCAATATGGGTAAATTTTTACCCCATGCCCATTTGGATTCAAAAATCGTTTCCCCACAACATGACATCATGGTGGTTATGCTGTCAGAATATGTCTGCGGTCTTAACTTGTAAAAAATGAAACGTCAAATTATAACTCAATGCAGTTGTTCCACAATCAACATCTAAAGACCGCTGTGGTAATTATTTACCCATCTTGGTCCTGCGAAGGTTAACCCTATGACGCACATAAAAATGCGATGTCACCCAAATGGGTTAGTGATAACGTTGAATTAAGCAGTCTCCATTGTTTAGCATTCCAAGGCTATTGACGTCGACCTAAGCTTACATTTTAATTTAATCTGCGGACGAACAACATCCATTCAGTGTTACAGTGACACAGTTAGACTCACGAATTTCTAATATCGATCGAAGACATATTAAAGGTGTCTTCTTCTGATAATGATTACGATACAAATGATGATGACTATGATGATGATGATAAGTGTGACGATGATGAAGATGATTATGATGGTAATGGCGATTATGAAAGTGATATAATAATGATGACGACGATGACGATTACTCCGGTTTGAGATGTAGGTCTATTGTCTTCTCAATTTTAGATGACATACCATATGGTTAAATCGAGTGAAGTAATGGCGTCTCTGTTCATCTTTAGCACTTGTCAATTACTTCCGAAATCGTTTTCCACTGTTTATGATTGCATGCATGACTTAGTTTTGTCAAAGAGTCCTGCTACGTCGATACAAATAGTAAAAATCTGAAATAATTCAAATTCCTCAGCAATTCATCCCTCTACATTTATGAATTAATTGGAAAAGTTTAGTATTCTTGGTTCAATTATAAAAAAATAAGAAAGACACCTAGGGCATATTTAGCACACCTGGGGTCCAACAGACCCCAGGCTTTAACATTGATAGGCCCATCGACTATCACATATTCCAGGCTATGTTACATAGAAAGATACACACATACTTACATACAAACACATGCATACATACATACATACATACATACATACATGCATACATACATACATACATACATACATACATACAAACAAGCATACACACATACATACATCCATTTATACACACATATATATACATTCAAAAATATATCCATACATGTATACATGTACATGCATACATTCACATGCACACATACAAATATATACATGCATAAATACATACATACAAACAAAGATACATACATACATAATAATATCCAGACATGAATGCATACACACACATATATATATATACGCATATATATATATACATACAAACTAATATGTACATGCATAAATGCATATGCATTACACACACATACAAATACATACATACATACACACATTCATTTAGACATATCTTCATACATGCATTCATCCATAAATGAATACACACATACATACACAAACCTATATATCATATACACATGCCAATATAAATCCATGCATATATATATATATACATGTACATGCAAACATGCATGTACACAGTACTAAACACACATACATACAAGTGAATACATGCATACATGCATACATATCCATACATACATACACACATATATACATACAGATATTCAACCATACATATATGCATGAGCACATACATACAAGTACATTCAAGCATACAAACATACATATATCCATTCATCTATGCATACATGCCTGCATACTTACATACATATATACATACATACATACATAGCCTACATGTATATATATACATAAAAATCTACATCCATACATATATGCATGTATATGCATGCATCCATGCACACACATACATACAAAAACATGCATGAATACATGCATTCATACATACATCCATACATAGATCCATCACTGCATACATACGTACATACAAACATACATACATACATACATACATGCATGCATGCATATATACATAGATACATACATACATACATACATACATACATACATACATTGATGCATATGTAGGGGTTGACTTCTCTGGCGCCATGTCATTAGTGCACCCAGACACAGACTCGGGCACTCAAGCCGTAGAGGGTGTGGCATTCCAGGCCGCTGACCACAGACCGACTGACTAAGTGCGAACAGACAGATTGAAGCAGACAGACAAAGACAGATAGAGAGAGAGAGAGAGAGAGAGAGAGAGAGAGAGACAGACAGACAGACAGACAGACAGACAGACAGACAGACAGACAGACAGACAGACAGACAGACAGACAGACATATATGTTTAGCAGATGGCCAGTATCAATTATTTCGATAACCACAGCACTTTACGGTACTTTGTCTCAAATATGTATGCCGATGTTGGACAGCCTAATTGAAATTCTTCCAGGCTAATGTACACATCTATCTGCCAGAAGACCCATTAGACTTCAATGTATTGTATTCGGACTTGGCTGTTAAGCCGCCACATGTCAATTTCTTTTGGTCTGAAGTTCTGGAATGCTTATTTCATAGTTGTTGTTCACCATCTTCATTATCATCGTATTCCTTTTAGCAATGCTTGTCTACATAGAAACTGAACTGTATAAATTAGGCCAATGGCCAATTCGCTTAAGTCTGCTATCTAGGTCAGAGCACGGCTGGACATCATTATTTGAGACCAGATGCCAGAACACTAATTATGATTCCTCCTTAATAGCGTCTGTAGGTCTACACAATTTCAAACCGCACGCATAGAAAGGCACCATCTCGGTAATGGGCCTAATTTCTCATGAACTCTCCTGTCCATCTCTTATTCACAGCTGACCATGTGTCTCCTGGAATGCAAATCTACCTTTGAAGTCGCCCTTTGCTTATGTCTAGCAGGTCTACATTACAATTAAGAACGGCAATATACAATGTGCCTTCTATGCGGTAAACAGTCATTTGTAAACGAAGCATTTGAATGCTAGTGCCATATATTGAGGTGACGGATCAAATCCACAGGAACATCACGCTCACAGATGAAGCAAGTTCCTTGGACAACCCCTGGTATTGAGAAGAGTAGATGATATAGGGCTTCCAAAGCAACGCGTAGCAACGTATGTACCGTTCATGGATCGATAAGCCAGTCCTACTCAGAGTTTTTATGAATTGTGTGGATCCTTACTTTAAGTGCCAATACATTGCACTTGTTTTCATGTTTTTTTCGTTCACGATTTGTTGTTCTAACTTTGCATTTTTACACATTGTTTTGGCAAAGCTTTGATGCAGGAGCATCAATTTTTTGAATGGACGGGAAATATGTAGGGGTTGACTTCTCTGGCGCCATGTCATTAGTGCACCCAGACACAGACTCGGGCACTCAAGCCGTAGAGGGTATGGCATTCCAGGCCGCTGACCACAGACCGACTGACTAAGTGCGAACAGACAGATTGAAGCAGACAGACAAAGACAGATAGAGAGAGAGACAGAGAGACGGACTAGACAAGGCAGGGATATGAGTAAGGCAGTATTCCTGATTACCTTGCCAAACTCGGCCTTCTTGACTGCATCGACCACCCCAGCCCAGCTAAGCCTAAGCTGGCCTGTTCTGTATAATATAAACGCTGTCTTATTAGTAAGAGAGCAGACTATCATAGCAGACTAGAAGAGTTCAGCAGCCGAGATCAGACAAGTCAGACCGTCGATAGTTTCTTGTCACCGTCGATGTATTCTGTTTGTCACTGAAATAAACGACATTAACTTCTGCTGGGAGTCTTCTATCGCCAAAGGCCTTTGGGCCCGTGGCCTGGTCGACATGGCCGGGGCAACGAGTAACCATCATGCCGGTCTTATTGTGGACAGCGCCGCCACCGAAGCGCGCATAGCTACGATACACATGTAGAAACATTCACGTCTTGTCATACGCTACAAGTGGTGGACATGCAGCGTCCAACCCCTCAAATCCACTACATATATAGATACATATATATACATACATACATACATACATACATACATACATACATACATACATACATACATACATACATGCATATACACAGATACATACATAATTATGTACATACTATTATTCCCGTGTTATCGGCGGGGTCTATTAGACCCCAGGTGTGCTAAATGTGTTGGCCAGGAAGGTGTGCGTCATAGGGTTAAAACAGAAACTATAATGTTAGTAAGTAAGGAAGTACGTTTGTATGTACTGCTATTTGACTTAACCCTCATCTGAACAAGGGGGGTCTGGCCAGACCCCCTGCCAATATTTGTTGCATAACTTTTTTAAATATTATATTTTTTCAAATCGGTTATATGACTTTGTTGCTATATTGCTGAGCAACAATTAGCACATCTAAACGACCAAAAATGTTGAGCCCTTAGGATACCCTGAAGATAATACCGGCTGAGTCTGTCAAACGTAAGGCTAACAGATGGCCAGTTTGCTTCTTCAATGTCGTTGCCAATTCGGCACTCAGTGTAATGATCATCTGGATATTGAATAACCCAGAATGGGAGATGAATAAGCGCTTCAAACGGCGCCCTTGAACCAGCTTGCCAGATCTCTCACAGTGTCGTGGATCACTCACTACCAGAGCAAACAAGCCACAGTCAGAAGCAGTGCAGCGTGAAATCTTGGCCGCCAGATTTCAGATTGTTACTCAACAGAAGCAGGAAGAGGAGGGTACAAACGACGATGCTACCTGTGTTGGCAAGAAGGACAGATAACACAGTACAGACGCCGCACATGCTACTGTCTGGCTCACTGTCTGCTGTTCGAAGCAAACAAGAGCAAGACTAACTGCCATGGCTTACAATTACAGTATGTTGATTGTTTTGTGAGAGATATTTTCTAGAAAACAGTCATGTAGCATTTGAACATAACACCCACCAATCAGTACTAATTTTACTAGATAAAATGAATGGTTTCTTTATTTATTTTTTTATTTTATAGATAGATTATCATTGAGTCGATCAAGATCAAGAACCCAAATTAAATAGGGGGGTCTGACCAGACCCCCCCGTTGTTCACATTAAGTTGCATTTTTCATTGTTCGCATGAGGGTTAATATAGCGAACTGTAATTAAGTACCTCACGCCATTCAAAAGTTATATCCGATAGAGAAATATTTTCATCAATCCAACTTCCATTTAATTGGAAAAAATACTTTTATCAATCCAACTTCTATTTGACGAAAGAAATATTTTTCATCAATGGAACTTTTATTTAAACAAAGATATATTCTCATAGATGCAGCTTCTAATTACGGCTACAATTATTTTTATCAATCCAGCTTCTATTAAATCGACAACTTAATTTCATCCATCTAGCTTGTATTTACGGACAAATAATTATTTCGATCAATCCAACTTCAATTTCGAACACAGGAATGTTTTTCATCAAACCCACTTCCATTTAGGGAAACAATTTTTTTCATCAATCAAAAGCTTTCATGTTAAAGTGACAATATCATATAACTTAGCAACGTAAACTACGACTATACCCTATGAACTGTAAGACTTGACGAAGTTTCTCAGTTATTCAGTTATTTCTAGTATATAGTTTATTATAATATTATTGCTGCTTCTACTATTAAACTACTATAAACTAATGTTCTTTAGTTCAGTTTTGCGCCGTTTTGTCTGCGCCGTTTTGTACTGCGCCGTTTTGTTACTGCGCCGTTTTGTCTGCGCCGTTATGTCTGCGCCGTTTTGTCCTGCGCCGTTTTGTCGGCGCACCCCACCGGCTAAGTGTTTCGACAATTATATTAGCTGAAACAGGTACTGAAGATGAAGTGAGAAGCCTGTTTTCAGGAGGCAGTCGCACAAAACAACTGCAAGGACCACTGTAAATTTTGACTGCCGTGAACAACAAAAGTAAAGTCTTGTTTCATGTTGATATAGCTGCATGCCTTTATATTTCGCTGCAACTAAAACAGACTATAGACTAGTTTGTATTAATAATATTCTTTATTGAAACAATCCGGTTGACAAACCGCAACCGGTTTCAGTGCTATTGTTACAAACAAAGCCTCATTATATTTAAATTGTTCTTGGATACGTAGATCAGTTTCAAAAGACACGTAATCTTATACTTGTTTATCCAAGAAGCACAAGATGTACGCAATAATCTAAAATATCGCTAATTATGAATCTGTTGATTCGGTTCCGTTGTTAAAAATTGTGTAATTTCAAGGTGCATTCACATAATTTACAACTAAATAGCCTATAGATAACATTTTTGTCAGAGATGAATACTGAATCAATTGCTGTATTATATGATATGATATTGAAAACCAAACACGAAATCGGGGTGGGGGTGATAACCGCCATCCCCTTAGTTGCCAATGTCGCAAAAAACCTTGGTAGCCTGAAGATTAAGAAAATGTTGAAACGACACCGACATCCAATGTTTAGTTGGATTTCACACATTCGTTTGCCATTTATTGGCCTCAAATGAAGGTTTGTCTATCAACACTGATGACTGAGTTTTTTGGGATAGCTGAAAGTAGGCTTCGACTGTCTGGTATCCGTTGAATTGAGCGCGCACATTTCGCCGACCTTCATCTCAGCGACCTCAATTCGCCGCCGCGAAACAGAGCGCCGACACAATTCGCCGCCATTCATTTCAGCGCTGCTTCAATACTAAATACCGGGCGTAAACAACACGTGTTCTTGACTAGAACTTCAACGCAAAATCAAAGCAAAATTGTTCTTAATAAGGCGGGGTTTGGCGGGTAAACTTGCGCTTTAGGGGTCCCGAATAATGACACCCATATTCGAGGGGAGTATGTATTATAATCAGCCTGGTTCAATGAAGAAGTTTAGCACTAATGGCGTCGTGAGGGTCGTTTAGGGTCAGGTTAAGCGTCGTGAAGGTCGGTTAGGGTCAGGGTTAGGGTTTGTGTTGTCATTAGAAAATCTTCAAAATCGGGACCACTAAAGCGCAAGTTACAAAATTAAACTTTGACATTGTTATCATAAGAGTCGCTTAAATGAATGGCGGCGAATTGTGTAGTTGCTGTGTTTAATGGCGCCTAATTTTGTCGGCGCTCAGTTTCGCGGAGGCGAATTGAGGTCGCTGAGATGAAGGTCGGCGAAATGTGCGCGCTCAATTCAACGTAAACCGATTGTCTTCTGAGCACGATCGTTCGAAATGTAACTGATGAAGTTGGTTGTTACAACTTGATTTGGGTGACGTTTAGACTTTAAAACACTTCTTCTTCTGATAATGCTTACGACGATTATGATGATCTTGACTTCTATGATCATGACTACTGTGACGAAGATGCAGATGATTATGACGCTAATGGCTATGATAAAGGTGATATAATAATGATGACGATGATAATTATTCCGGCGGTGGATAGGCCTATGTTTTTTCAACAATTTTAGATGACGAACTATGCGGTAAAATCGACTGAAGTAAAGGCGTCTATGTTCATCGTTAGCACATGCCAATTACTTCCTCATTCGTTTTCTACTGTGTCTGATTGCATGCATGACTTAGTCATGTCACAGTGGCTTGGACGAAAAGAATATACGATTTTTTGTGGCAGCAGTAAGGAGTTCTATATTCTACCGCTGAATCCATGCATCGGCGACCATGATGCGTTATTATGCGGCGCTGCCGAGCTTGCCTTCACTGGCGACATTCCAGTGTTGCCAAATGATATGAGTGGCCTGTCTGATAGTATTATGTTTTTCAAGATTGAAACATATCTTAAATATCCAGGTTTTGTTCGATTACGAACTTTGGGTGAACTGAATTATGACTGGAAATGCAAAAAATACCAAGTTAGCCGTACAGCTCAATCAAGTAAATACCCGTGGCTGGATTTGGCTTGTGAATTAAATATTTTGCTTGTAAATTTCAACCAAGTATTGAATGGAGTCCAATTGCCAAGTATTGTTTGTGGTCCAGCAATTAGATCTCAAATAGATTCAAACCTAACTTTGGGAAATGATGTTGTCAGAGCCATATATTGCCCTCAGTGGCCTACAGAAGCCAAAAATTGGCCTACTCGACTAAGAAAATACGGATGGCCGACAACCGATACAGTCTCCGAAGTTGTACAAAATGGTTGTCATGTTGTATACGTTCAGCATCGTTCTTGCAGAGAAGATAAAAACCAGTGGAGATTGTCGTTTTCATTCGCGGAAGTTATTTTACTTCAGAGTTGGACTCAAATTCAGCAGATTGTCTATCATTTGCTGAGATTCTTTGCAAAGAAGGAATTGATACAAAAGGATTGTCCAAAGGAGGACGAGGTTCTCTGTCCATATCATTTAAAGACGTTGATGTTATGGAGTTGTGAAAAGATGCCACCTAAATGGTGGAATTCCGCTTTCTGTAATTGCAATTTGCTTTGAGTTGCTAAAAAGTCTTTTAGAATGGCTAAAGAGGAAATACTGTCCGAATTTTTTTATTCCTGAAGCAAATTTATTTCATGAGCCATTGAGCTCCGCAATTGTTCACCAGACCAAAAGACGACTAATTGATTTCCGCAACTCTGGCAATCTTTCTGTTTGGTTCGTGGAAAATTACATACTGCCAATCACTCGGACACAATTTGAAGATTTGGAAACAAGAAAAGCAATAACAGACTTCATGGATTGTTTGCTGCCTCTCCTTTAAATTCGGAAAACGTTTGAATTAAAAACTTTGGATTTACTGCTTTGTCTCATTATCTACAATTCAAATAAGATTGGTCGTCGTACAATAAAAGACGGCTATTGTTCAGGATTGCGCAAAGTTTTAAAAGAAGAACAAAAACCAACGTGTAATCCAGCAACAGATAAGATCTTGTGTTTCAGGTACTTTGTCATTGTACTGTATAGTTTACATGCTGCACATGGTTTATGTTACAGAGAGATATCTTGGGAGAGCCATCTCTTTATTGAACTTGTCGAAGCTATGTTGATGCACCCTAAAATAAGGTCACATCATCATAACTTTCCGAAAACGTACACAGAACAAAATAGTCGGTTTCAATACCTGCGTGCTCAGGGTCTCATGGAACATTTAATTGGCTCAAATAGCCCTTCAGAATTTCAACTAGTGTCTCTCATGTGAAAAGAGTTTCTCATTAAAGCTTTAGAATATGATGATTCTAAATCGAATGGCATTGCTCCTGCAGCTTTGGCCTATCTCGCTGCACTCCATTTTGCCAAATCAGAATACGAAACAGCAATACGCTTCTGTTTGGCAGTTCTCGTAGACCAGACTCCTCAAAGTGACAAGGAAACACTGAATGCAGGTTGCTTGTTGTTTATTGACGATGTCGCAAGAATCGTTGGAATGTGTGTGCTTCACAAGAAGATTACTGACAGTAATCTTCATTACATTGACGGACGTCTTTATCTTGATCTGCGCCTTTCATCAAAGGTTTTGGCTCATTATTTAACTGCCAAAAGAATATCCAATCATTTTTATTCTTGTCATGATTTACCAGGTTCAGCATTTCCTATTGACGAATATCTGAAGGCTTTAACAAAGAAGAAATGCATTGCTGCGATGACGTCAGATACTCATTTCAATGCTACTAGACAGATCGTTTATCGCAGAACAGATTCTATGACAGAAACCGAGACTTCAAGTGTAAATCCCATGATAATTAAAGACACAGTAATTGATTCGTTGATGGAATATGCTTTAGAAAATATGAAATCATTCAACAGTGTGATTCGCAAAGACTTTGGCATCCAGAGCAACACAATTGATTGTTATCATGCTTTACACCTTTACAAGTGTCGCCAATATGATACAGTTTTGCGCTTATGTGAGCGAATTCTTTGTGAGTTTGAAATGAAGAACGATTCTAAGGCGTTTGCATATACGAAAGTTTTGTTGTTGCCACCTTTTGACTCTTTTTTCGATAGAGACGTACAGTCGTTGCTTGGATTTTACACACTCTGTTATTATTTATCACCGTTGAGTGATGACATTCGGAAATTTGGGAAAATTGTCAATTCAGCTTCTGAACACGTGTTTGTCAACGATATGTACTTTAGCTGGGGTGATAAACCTTTTAATACTGATGACGCCATTAGCAGCCACTATATTCTTGGAAAACATTTTGTAGCAAAATATTTAAAAGTCAGATGTTGTATCGACTGCAATCTTCCGTATTCAGAAGCAATGACTGGATTTGCTGCTCATAAAACTAATCGTCCATTTGAAGAACATCATTCGCAGATTTTTTCTACGAAAGCTTCATATTATTAAAAAGTAATTACAGAGTTTATTGACATCGATGAACAAATTCTGTTTTCGTGTGAGATGTGTATTTCGTGATATGTGATGCTGAATACTTACTTCAACGGTATTGTAACGTTACCAGGCTTAACCCTAGGGCTACCAAGCTTTTTTCGTGACATCGGCTACCAAGGGGGGGTTGAGACGACCCCCTGGATTTCGTGTTTGGTTTCACATATCATAACTTGTAATACAGCATTGGATTCAGCATTCATTTCTGCACAGAATGGTATATTTAGTTGTACTATATGTGAATGCACCTCGAAATTACATTACTTTTAACAACGGAACCCCTTAATTAGCGATATTTTATGTTATTGCGTACATTTTGTACTTTTTGGATTAACAAATATAAAATTATGTGTGTTTTGAAACTGATCTATGTATCCAAGATACACATACATCCCTACATATGTTTATATACGTATAAATATACATCCATACATATCCATACATATATATATATATCGATTTACGTTGTGATGCTGTATTCAGCCGTTTTCACACAGATTACGCGTATTATTATTTATTTTGATCACTTCTGGTGTTTTCAAAAGACAAAGATGTAAGTATGCGAATGAAGCCCTACATTCCCTCTAAAGAATGGTATATTTGTTTCTCTTCCAGGAATATAAATGAATACGCTACAGACAAAAAACTAAGGGGAGTCCTTCCATTCAGCCATTTTTCACGCATATTACGCGTATTATTATTTATTTTGATCACTTCCTGTTTTTAAAAAGACAAAGATGTAGGTATGCAAATGAAAAGCCCTACATTCCTTCTAAAGAATGGTATATTTGTTTCTCTTCAGGAATATAAATGAATACGCTACAGACAAAAAACTAAGGGGGAGTCCTTCCATTCAGCCATTTTTTCACGCATATTACGCGTATTATTATTTATTTTGATCACTTCTGGTTTTCAAAAGACAAACATCTAAGTATGCAAATGAAGCCCTACATTCCTCTAAAGAATGGTATATTTGTTTCTCTTCCAGGAAGAAAAATGAGTACTCTATAGACGAAAAACTAAGGGTCGTATCAACCCCCCTCTGGTACCTCGGGTATATCGGTGTAACTTTTGAATGGCGTGAGATATCACAATGATGTTTGCCTCAAAATGTGCGCAAATGATCCTGCTACAGCTACTTAAATTATCAAAATTATATTCCACATGGAACAAGTTTTTGAAGCAAAAAACCTAGGGGGGTCGTAATAACCCCCCTTGGTAGCCCGAGGATTAAACTATCACCTGTGGAAGTGTGGAAAAGCAAAAAGTCAGGTCAGTGCGGGGATAGGAGACCTTCAAGTTTTAGCCGTACGCCAGTTTCATTATGGTGAATCGAAGACGGTTCCCGTATTCATGCACTTGGCCACAAGAGAGAAAGGCATTTCAGAGGGAGGACACAGAGTTACAGCGTCATCAACTCTTTCAGATGGGTTCGACACGTGACAATAACTTCTCCAACCATTCAATTATCACTTGCAAAAGAATGAATTGTTGTACGACTTGTATGTGCTCTTCGAAGGGGCTATATATTCTTTATATTACATTACGCTACAACACGTTACAATAATGAACATTAACGGAGAAATGGAGTGACTTGCAAGACGTCGCCTTAAGAAATGCCTGCCCAAAAGTGGCTATCACGCACAGGTCACTAATGCTAATTCCGTACACCGCGAAGGCGAGCGTTCGTACAGATGGGCAGATAAACACACAGACATACAGACACTAGACATTTCCAAGGTCGGCCAGTTTTACCCGTTTTGTGACAAATTCCTAGTCTCTAAGGTCGTCTAATTACCCTGCGTAATTCAACCTTATCTATATGATCTAATGTATTGAAACTAAATTAGTACCGTACAATTTATAAATAAACATCTTTCTATTTTGTCACACAGACAGCTCGAGACATATTATCAAGCTATCTTAAGACGCACGTTTTTAGCCTAAGTCTGTTTGATTGTGGTGTTGAGCATCTCTGTGAGGTTCTTAGAAGGCACTTGCAAGTGGCCACATAGGTACATAATTTACATATACACATTTGTCAGCTTTTGATCTCAAATAGCGAAGCAATTAAGGAAATCGATATCCTGGGCCAGTCGTTCAGCACAACTGATAAAAGCAAGTACCATTATAACACTTATTAGGAAAGTATATTGTTTGTATATAATAATGCTTTGCAGTATTATAATATCTTTATAACCTCTAGCGCATTACATATTATAGAGAGCAAAAGATTATTTTATGGCTTTAGCACTAGGGCATACTATGTGATCTGCATACAATACCTATTGCTAATGACTTTCTGTAGGCCTACTATAGCGATTGCCTAGAAGATGACACACGTCCGGCTATTCTTAGAAGCACAAGGATCACACAGGGAAAGGAATTGGTCGTGTGTCGGTCGGTAGATTGAAGCGCCTCCAGTGACTGAAGGGCGAAGTTACTCCAATGGCCCGCGTCGGTCGTCCTCCAACGAAACGAAAACACGGCTACAAGCGGCGTACACGGTCCTCATGGCTGACGCTCGATCGTACACATCAGAAGGATGCAGTGACATGGCGACAAATACCCTCAAACACACAAATTCCTTGGCAAACTGACGAATAAATCCGGGACGCAGACCTAGCTCCAGAATGTCCGTTGGTAACTGATTTAGAATCTGAGGCGCAAGACTTTTGTTCACGAACAATTTGAGGTTAGTTATCTGAGATCGTTACACGAAGTCCGTTCAGATTCGAACCCACAATCATCGGATCAGCTTTCAAACGCTCTACACCCGCAGACCCCTACTACACAGCCGTATCATCACGGCGCCGTACTTCAGTGATGATGAATTGCTGCAATGCAGGTAGGCCTAATAAATAGATTATTACAATCACAGTGCAAGCGTATTTATCTGAAGTGTTTTTCGTAGTGAGTGCAAGGAGAGAGTCCATCGAGACCAATCAACAGAACTGTTTGCGCTTGTTCTCTTAGAAACGACCAGATAAGGTGAGTTTTATCCAGTCGATCTTATATGAAGGGTTGTTCAACTCGAATGTTCAAGTGTAACGTGTATTGCGTCTTGCACTGGCACTTCACTTCAAGGATCTAGTACAGGAACGTTGAAGGCTGACCACACACGGTCTGTCAAGATTTTCTTTCGGTTTCGAGAGAGTCAAGAGCCATTGGCGATACTCTGGCGTTTTGTGACATGCACATTTATCGCGTCTTCCTCTTTCCGCAAACTGAGAAGTGTACTTCGGTGAATGATAATCGTGTCAAGTACTTTGCCTTAATGTAAAAATCGGTATAAGGCCTATAATAGGCATAAGCATCAAAGATACTTCGCCAGAAAGACAGATTGAAAGAACTGTCATTACCAGTTTAGGCATATTTAAATCAGGAGTAACTTTTGAAAAGCGCAAACACTGTGTACTAAAGACAATCTGTTCCAGTCGAAAGAACACGATGGAAGGTGTCCAAGTCCAAGACATAAGACTCTGTTCAGAGTGCAAGAAGACGTGCATTGAACCGAGAAGTTTGACCTGTTTCCACAGTTTCTGCCTGCGGTGTTTCCTTCAATCAATTAAAGGTAAGAACATCAAAGCAGAGAAAGAATTGGCATGCCCAATATGCAATAAAACCTACGTTGTACCAAAGGAAGGACTACGAAGAAACGATTTTATATACAGACTGATTGATGAATCGTCCCCGTCGAGTAAAGATAGAACACTTTGCCGCATGTGCTCTAAAGGCAAGGAAAACACCGAGTGCCAAATACCGTTAGCAACAGCCTACTGCATTGAATGCGAGAAGGAAATGTGTGACCGTTGCAGTACGGAACATAGCCGGCAGAGATCCAACAACACTCACGCCGTCTTTGGTCTAGGAAAGCAAGATGACAATGACGAGGAGCTTGCAAAACACAAAGGGAACCATTGCCAGGAACATCCGAAGAAACAGGTGGAGCTTTACTGCAAGCGGTGCAAGGCAGTCATCTGCATAATGTGCTTTGCGGAAACTCACAAGTGTCACGACTGCATCGATTTGGACAAGTACAGAGACCAACTGCGAAATCAAATTGAGAAGAACTGTGAGAAAGCAACTGGTTGCCTGGAAAGTTGCCGTACGATGAGAGATCGTCTGGAGTCCGTTGAACGTGAATTCCTCGAATCCGCTGATGCAGAGAAGGCGAACATTGACGAACGATGCGAAGAACTGAAACAAATGATTGACAGACATGCAAAGAAATTACAAGAAGAACTGAAGCGTGAAAAGAAACGCAAACTCAAGCAGATTTCAGAACACAGGGAAACACTAGATAAACTGATTGCAGACTTGAAGACTTTTAAGGCTTATTGTAGTGAGCTGGCGTCTAAGGGAACATCCGTGGAAATCACGCGAGATGTCACTAGGATAAACGAAAGAAAGACAGAGCTGCAGCATCTGCAAGAGAAACAGGCTGGGCGTGAAATCGGGTCCGTGAATTTCTTCGTCAAGCCACAGGAACTCGAAAACTATCAACAGGATATGGACAACATTGTGGGAAGTATTGAAGGCAAGACCATAACACTTTTCAGTCTCTCACGTGTAAACTCTTCTGCTGTCATATATTATAAACAAATGACAAAAAATGTTGATTCTGATAAGTAGGCGAAAATTGTGCATGTTATACCACGTTCTTAGCTAGTTAGCTTTTCATTTAATTGTGAAGAACGTTCGCACACAATTTTATGCTAGTGATACAAATATAGGTATATAGTCTTGTATATATTTACTCAATGTTTCTGGCTAGCTGGTTATTTACATGGGCTCTTGTGATGCGCTAAGTTATAGCTATATGAAAACTATTATGCTTCTAAACTTGGACTATATACAATCTACTTATTGCATGCTCACATACAGTTTGCAAACCAACGCATTCGCTCTCACATCAATGACTATTGATGACTCACTGAATCGCATTAGAAGCGACTCTGGTAGATAAATGGAAGAGGTGCCAAATAAATAAAATATCCCTTGCAGCATAACTGTTGATTACCATAATTGCTTTTAATGAATAGCTGTAGCAACACGCGTCACGAAGCGTACCGTCATCCTGGACTCGCATTCCGACGTCGTGTTGGGAGTGGCAAAGCTCAAGGACTCGATCTACGTTCTGTATCGGTCTCTGTCCTCGATATCAATCCACGTGGCAAATTACTTCGATCCGGACCGTTTGAAACAAGAGGAGTTGCTGTCTGAGGTCAGTTCACCCATTGATATGGTAGCCAGCGAGGCGAATAATTGCCTCTACGTCAGCGACAGAAGAAACCGGTGCATATGGAAGCTTTCACCCGATCTCCGACTGGCCAGGTGGATGTCCTGGGTACATCAGCCAATGACCATGTCAATATCAAAAGAGGGACACGTAATAATGGCAAAGAATACCAATCCTTCAATCATCGATCTTTACGGATCAAGGGGAGAACTGGTCGATCAGTCTCGCATTCCAGTCTTCCTCCTATCGCCAAAACACGTCGTCGAAACATCCGCTGGAGACTTCGTTGTCCTTCACAGGTTCAGGGATTTCGGAGCAGCGGGGAAGATGTCGTGGGGCGTCAGCAGAGTGAACAGAGATGGGAAAGTCGTGTGTCGATTCGTCCCAAGCGATGGTTCGCAGATGCTTTGCAGACCTCATCGTCTGACTGTCGATGACGATGATCGGGTGTTCGTAGTCGATCCTGCAGCCGCCAGACTTACGATGCTGGGCGTCAACCTGGTCTGGATTAAGAACATCTCAATTAAGGGCCGTGACAAGATTTGTAATCATCCACTGACACTGTGCTACGATAAAAGGATGAAACGTTTTCTGGTTGGCGATAAGTTTTCAGGAGTCTGCATGTTGACAGTTTAAGGAAAAGAATTAGAGCAAACATGCCATGTAGTAGCAAAACGTCATAAAGCAAGATTCAAATTGAGATTATTGAAGAATTATCTGTGATCTTATATATGATGTACTGTATATTATAACCGTAGAATTTCCTTCAATAGCTCGCCAACTGGAGCCTTATAGCTATAGATTTATATTTATTTATTTTTCCATGCAATGCCATGATCACCCATACGAAACTCTAAATTTTTAAAGCGCCATTGAAAAGATAGCCGCAGGGCACCAGCATATTTATGAGCGCTCCGTCGAGTCAGAAGGATTGTCGGGAGGTACCAAGTGCTAGAAGGTCAGAGAGAGAAGGAGGCAGAAGAACTGCTAAGGCAGGTTTTGCCTTTACGTCAGCGACAGAGGAAACAGGTGCATATGGAAGCTTTCACCCGACCTCCGACTGACCCGGTGGATGTCCTGGATGTCAATTCATGCAGAGTTAGAGATTGAAAAGAAGAAGGAGGGATGGATCAAAATATGAATTCAGTGGAAAGATGAGGCTAGGAATTTTGTGGATGTATTACGGTACGATTCGGATCATCATATCCTTTTGTAACAGATCAAATTTGACTTTGATTTTTTTCGATTGACAGCAGACCAGCAGCAGAGAAGCGTGCAATTATAAGCGAAATAGTTGTACCTAATAACTGGCATCGTTTGAGGTGTAGTGCGCTCGGCATTGTTACTGCATGAAGTGCTAGAACCGCCCATCACATCCATGTTCATTCCTATTACTTTCAACCATTGTGCACAGCAGTACACCTAGTGAAAATGCTGTTAGTTTAACCGATCTAAACTTATTAATAGTAACAGTAGTGGTACTCACGAGATGCCTACTAATTCTACGATTTTAGCAATATAGCATGAAGACATCATTTATCCATTATTAGTTTATTCTCAAACTGTTATGAGTAAACTGTTACGGAACATGATGATATTGAACTTCATTACTAAGCGACTGTAACGACAATTTTAATTTAGGGCATTTCTCTGTATTCTTTAAACCCATTTCGTAAATTTCAATCTGGAAAGGATTCAAACTGTTTATCATTGGTTCCTCTGAGGCAGTCTCCATTGAAGAGAAGCTGTTCAAATGTCTGATTATAGTTACACATTGATTGGTTGGATCTACTGACAAACCTTGTATTACTGGTTATAACAGTAACTACTCCTGGTGATACCGAGTGCGAAGAAGAAGAACGAATAAGTCTTTACGCCGACGTCTGGGGTGTAACAAAGGCCGGCGGTTGCATCTACGTCCTCTGTCGAACTATGGTCTGTAAT
This sequence comes from Aporrectodea caliginosa, assembly GCA_020284085.1. NCBI lineage: Eukaryota > Metazoa > Annelida > Clitellata > Crassiclitellata > Lumbricidae > Aporrectodea > Aporrectodea caliginosa. The sequence continues at coordinate 755,495 of JACEVL010000021.1, read as the reverse complement.
TCAATCAACGTCTACAGCGATCAACAGCCATACGGTCTAATCAAAGAGATCAAGCTGAAGAGGATCATTTTGCCCGTTGACATGGTATCGAAGGAGACGGACGACTGCCTTTACGTCAGCGACAGAGCTTACACATGCGTCTGGAAGATATCGCAGAAATCGTTGGAATCAAAGTGGCTGACGGGGATCAGCTGGCCCTTCACAATGTCCGTGTCCAGCAGTGGAAATCTAGGGATCCCAAGAAGCAGCCAGCCTTCCAGCATCGAGCTGTACGGTTCAGATGGCAGGCTAGTGGACGAGTTTCAACTGCCTGCTATCTGTCAGCTGCCCAGGCACGCCGTTGAAGCATCAGACGGCGCTTTCGTCATACTACACAAGTATAAGGATGTTAAAGGCTGCGGAAAGATGGTTTGGAACGTTTCGAAGGTGAACAGGTTCGGACAAATCGTCAGACGTTTTCATCCTAGGAGCCACACAGAGATGCTGCGTCAACCTTACCACCTAGCGCTGAGCCATAACAACGAGGTGTTTGTAGCCGATCCAGGGAGGGATGGTGTGGCGCAACTGGACTCTTATCTGAGTTGGAATGCGGTGTGTCGGGCCAGAGCCGCGATCAGACTGCAATGGCCGCCGAGAAGACTCTACTATGATGCAAAGGAAGACACGATATTGGTCGGTCAGAAGTGGGGAGGGGTCTACGTACATAAACTTGATCACGATTGAGATTTGAAGATGAGTTTATTAGACCGAAATATAGCATACAATTTTTTGGATAAGCAATTAAGGCAACATTGAGTTGTAAATTTTTTAATGTGAGATCATGCTCGTGTGATTATGTGAAACAGTCAATTTTGAATTTTAAACGCATGAAGTTAAGTTTACAACATTTAAGCAGACATTTAAAACGTATTAGTTAAGTCATTTGAAGTATTTAAGCATTTCTGTATTTCAATAAAGAACTACGGTGTTTACAGATGTGTCCGATAAAAACAACTTAGGCTCATTTTGTTTGACTGACGACCTACGTATGGAGGACACATCAAATGAATAAAAACATAAAGTTGAAAACGTCTCTTCTCAAAACCCAGTGCTTGCTCACTCACGTGACAACTTTGAAACTATAAGGAAGCACTAGACACAAAACATGTCACTTGTTGTCGTAATTATGATATACTAAATGAATAAGGCGCTGAAATACTTCCTCCACAATAATCAGTTTTTAAAGGGTTCAACTTCTAAAATACAATCAAACTCACGTTTCATTGCTTATGTTCAAGGTAATGTTCAAAATAGGGCTCGGAAGAATGCTTTTATGCCACTTTCAAATGAATCAGGTTTTGACTACATTACAGGCTCACATGTTGGAGAATTGATGAAATACTAAAGCAATGCCTCCTTCAACAGACAGCTAGGAATGACTACGATGAACTGTAATTAAAGTGAAATAAAAGAATTAGCATGTTCAACACTACTAATTTCAGTCTACACATTTTGCATCTGACAGTTATCTTTTTAAGATAGCGTGCTAAGAATAGTTATTTATTACTTACTTCCACATTCTTATTTCACTGTATTTGAAAATATAGGCTATAGGCTTAACCAACCTAAGAAAACGATATTGGTTTATGGCCTGTTAGCTATAAAGCAGATTCAACGTTGTTCATTACATACGTCTGTACCAAACACAAATAACAGTACAAAAATTTAACTGATCTATTAACAGTGTATAGTAAAAGGAGATCAGGGCAGGAAGATATTTACCTCGCTCAGGTGCAACGGTTTTGTACACTTAATTCGCATATCCACCATAAAATCAGTCTGGATGGTCCACCGCTGTCACGTTGTGACCTATGCGTCTGTAAACTATTGACCTGTGAAGCGCCGCTGGTAGTAATCTGGAAGGAGCGCTATATAAATGCTGTGAATGAACGAATGATCCCAACCACAGCTGCAGTGGTGCTGAATGTCTTATGCATCCTGTCGACGAATGTCGCGTTTTCGATCGTGTCAACTTCTTCTACCTCTGTATATTTACGTATATAGTTCAAAGGTCTACAACTACAGTCATGGTGTAGTCTATGTAAGACCTAGCCTAAATTTATATTAATTAGTATGTAGGAAATAACCTATACTTAAGTCTTTATTTAACAAAACCGGTGATAGAGTGACATAACAATTTGCTTATGTCACTTCATTTTCTGTCACTGTGCATAAAACACATTAAGATATTTAAATCCGAAAGAAAACGATATAACTTTAGCACTTTTTTGCAACCCCAGTATCTCGCTGACCTATGACTGCTGTCTTTACTCAACGTAAATAGCGGCCAAAAGAGTGGCATTCGACAGTTTTCTAAGACCAGTGTCTCTCCAACTATCAGCGAAACTAAAAGACTTCACGTCATCGACACGATTACTCTGTCTAGGATGTAACTTATTTGTACACCGAAATCGAATATACTCCAGAAACTCAACAGGACAAACTTGAAAAACGAGATCACGAAGTAAATTTCGATCAGACGCACGCTTTTCACTCTGCTTATTAGTCGTCATATTACAGAGAGTGAGAAAACCAAAAACAACCTGAATTCCTGCGTCGTATATGCCGATATATTGATGATTTACGAAGATGCAAAGTATTTCATTTGAGAAGGCAGCTTCAAAAGTATTCATACTAATAACATTCGCCAATGTCCTGAAGGATGCCAGCGCTTCTTCACATATCTTTATTGCCTGTCTATAATCTCGAAGACCCGTATAATAAAAATTGGCATAGTATGCAGCGCTGATAAAGAAGGCGGATTATGGTGATTGTTATCTATTGTTGATATTAAGGATTGACATAGAGCTTCCATGGCTTCTTTTGTCGAATTTCCTTTATCTGTTCGACGATAGCAACACATGCGTTGACTAAGTTCACCGGGTGTTCCGTACAAAAACTTGTTTACGGCAGTCGGAAAAGAGTCCAGCGTTGAAATATAAACATCTGAGTAACTGTTAGAACTTTTCTTGTTGTAACTAATCTGGAAATAACTAAAACAATCTGTTTCGTAGGTTTTCATTCTTTCGCTAATCTTCCCTTCATTTGAAGACAGACCAATCATCAGGAGACAATGTGATTGTAATGCTCTGAATAAATAATCAACTTCACGACTGAATAATGCACTTGATGATAAGGTTTTTACAATGTACCTTCCACGTGTTTGATTCAATGCGTTCATAAAAACTCTACGGTTTAATGCTAGTTGACACATTAGTAACGCCTTGTCGCTAAAAAAAACGTGAAGCATTTTGCCACAATAGACTCTTCGTTCTCTAGCAATAACTTTGGAAATGACTTCGAGGGCGTCATCCAAGAGAGCAACTTCGCTGCTTATATCAAGGTTACTTTGCAAATAGTCAAGCATGTTGTTTTCTCGCATGAAATAATTTGGACACTGTTTGTCAATTAACCATTGAATCATCTGCAGCAGTAACTCCTCAATGGCTGCCTCAATTCGATCTTCACTCCAAAAATCAGAAGGTTTTTCTTCGCAAGCCCACAACATCAATGTTTTGAAGTAGTATGTGCATAAAAATGTCTTTTTCTCACCTCCACATTTTGCAATCACATAGGATTTCACAAGTCGAAGTATGTGGTAGATATACTTTTGAACTTCATTCCAGCTATTAAGCAATATTAACTCTGCCTGAGAGAAAGAAAACCTCCAAGTGTCATCGTTTGGATTGCTTTGGTGCGACTTTGAAACAAGATGACATCCATCAGCAACAATTTTGTCAACCATCTCTCTGGTCGGCCAGCGACTACATCGTTTACGTGTTCTCCACTCCTCGGCTTCCGACGGCCAATAAGGACATAAAACGGAGTAAACATAGTCAGCTGTTAATTGTCTAAAGCCTTCTAAATTTGTTTTATAATTCGATGCATTGCTGAATATGTCACTGAACTCAATCCTCGCCATTAATGGGTTTTTGATTGCAGGTCCGCGAAGAGATTCGCGATTCCGTTCAAAATATTCAGTCTTTTCCTCACGACGCCGCAACAATTTAGCAAATCCCAAATGACAATTATTAGTTTCAAGTGTCAGTTTTTCCCCGTGAAAATATTCTGAAATAACCGCGGTTTCTGCTGCAGCAATGAGTTTACGGTCGAAGAACATGTGATCAAGATCTGTTAAATTCAACATCGTATATTCGAGGGGCAGTTCGTAGAAGCTGCCACAAAAAAGTATGCTCTCGTTGCAAATTCGTGGAAGAATTTGATTCCGAAAAGTGTCAAAGTTTTCATCATATTGTTGATCCATATCTCAAAGTTTCCTGCAATAATTAATAAACATTTATTTATTAATGAAAAAGGCTGCACTTCTAACTTTTTGACAGAACGAATGACTTAAGTGTGGAGGCTGTTGCTGACCCATATCAATCTTCCTACTAAATGTCATGTTATTGGATAGGTTTATTCTGCATATAGATATAATATTATGATGTCAGATATCCGTCAGCATTAAGAATTGAAATGTACTGTTAGACTTCTACTACGAGTCACATTCGGATTTTAAAAAGCGGGTTGAAGTAAAGTTTTAGAGTGAAATTATACAGCGACATTCTGAATTCTTATAGACTTGATCTCATAACGGCTTTAACAGTTATTTAGTTGAAGCCTGCAGAGTCAGCGATTTGTCATAGCTGAGAAAAAGTTATGAAATTTTACATTCTAAAAGAGTAAAACTTTCAAACATAACATGAAACACTACAGGAACGTCGAGACTCAAGAGTTACTTAATGTCGCCAAAGATCAGTTTTGTGACTCGCACTCAGCAACAAACACAGATGTAATCTGTGAGACGTTCACACTGTTGTGTGAGTTACGATGGACGTGCAAGACTGGTAAATGATTCAAACTCTCTTGACTCATACTGCTTCTGAAGTACCTCTTGAGACGCTTTAATTCGTTGCCTAATTGCTATATGGTAGGCCTACTGTTAAAAGCAGCCGGACAACTTGTTCAACTTGGTCAAACATTTGTCTAACTGCAGGTTCAGTATTTTACAGTTTGTCAGCCAGTGCATCTACCTTTGATCAATCCCATTTCTCCTGCCTCGCCATGGCGACCTGGACCAAATCTGCCAGTGTCCATATCTGGATATTCTTGTAGTACATGATGTGCCAGGTGCAAGCTTGCAGGTTCATTTATTGGCCAATATTTCAATCCCTATTGAAAAGTTTATTAGCAATCGGTGGCAGAAGTTGGGGAGACCGTCCCAAGGTGCTCGAAAGTTTGAGGCGACGCGTCCCACGGGTCCCAGTGGGTGGCTGCGACTATGTCTGTGTGCTAAAACGCGTTTCATCAGAATTTTAATACTAATTAGCGAGGCTAGATGGAACCGCAGGCAATATCGCATTACCGGCCACTGGGTGAATAAAGGAGTAATAATAAAGTTAGAAGCATTTCCTTCATAAGACATGATGCATATGAGCCTATTATGCATTTATTTATATTAATTTAATTCCAATGAATGAAATGGAAAGCTGCTATTAAAATCATTGAATGAAAATTTACTCTATGCAATGTTATCGTAAACTCGAAATTTCGAAAAAGCTAGGTCGCGGGAGCCAGCCTATTTACCGTTAGCTTGGACCCAAATTTAGACTACAACAAACTATCAATGTTACATGACACGATGCAATACTAGAAATTACAAAATGCTCGCTTCTGAGTCTATGTCTTGAAAAGCCGCTGTATAAATCTGTTGTAAAGAATGTATGAATCCATTGGCTTACACCAAAAGAGCTGATTTCCGTAAACACTACGACGACTAAACCACTAGTCCCAGACTAACTCTGGCTCACACTCGAATAGCCTATAATTATATACTCGATTTGCATGACGAAGTCTCAGCGCACTTTGCCCGGGCTAACCATAGTGTATGATCCACTTGGTAACAAGCGTAAGTATACCAAGTCCTAGCGTAATAAAGGTAAACAAAATAAAGTGTGCAATCGACCGTCGATTCGACGCAGTTTTTGGGTCAACGAGATTTTAGAGACCGTCGGAATCCACGCAGCAATGATATTAGCAGTGAAACTCAGAATATGCCTTGATATAGCTGACATAACATTACGTAACATAACAAAACAGGGGTTTGTTAGTGGTTCATTAATTTTAACACTCTTGTGAACGTAATTTAACTGAATAGAATTCTTATCTGAAAGATCAGCTCAGACTTCTTGAAAATTAATACAGCAATGTAGAGAAATTTAATGCATGCATTCATAATATCTCAAAAAATACCTTTCGCGCATGAATAAAGTCAGCCCGGCGAGAGTTTATTTCAACGGGAGATGAAATATTCTCTCCCTCGGGGACTTTGTTGTAGGGTGTAGACTCCAGGAGGCCGATTTATTCGGCAACAGATCCGCCGGAGGTGATTCTGTTACGAAATAGAGTCTCCGGGGGAACCTTTTAAGGGAGACGCTGTTACGGAACACCGGCGTAAAATTACTTAGCTTATTTTAGTCCACGACTAAATTTGTTCAGATCTGTTGCCTAAGCAAACCTTATTGCGCAAATTTTCATTTTATACTAAAGTGCTTTCCACGTTCACGTCTTGCCTTGATTTATGCGAAGCTGCCCAGTGCTCACGCCAAACGGTCGTGTTACCTTACCTAGGAGAGACTTAACTATACTATATACTTCTATTACTTGTTGGGCTACTTCTATTACTTGTTGGTGCTCCCATATTCTGTCAGTCTGCTTAGCTGGATTGTTTGCATACTTTCCATATCATTATAAGTGTCTGTGTGTCTGTGTGGGTCTGTGTGTTCTTTATAATGATACACACACAAAATAAAGTGTGCAATAGACCGTCGATTCGGTTAAGTCACTTTATTTTTGTGTGTATCATTATAAGTGTCTGTGTGGGTCTGTGTGGGTCTGTGTGTTTCTACGTCTGTATGGGTCTTTGTCCGTTTCAGTACTTGGTTGCTGCATTGGGTTATCTCGTCCGTGCTGTGGCATCTCATTATCGTTTCGTCTTCCCACACTCTATTCCGTCAGTTGGTCTAACTGCTACTGAAACTAATACAGTTTCTCTTACACTAAATTATACAGTCAAATCCTATTATGCACACATCCTACTCTTAAGTAGGGCTATCATGGATCTCTGAACCGTGGCAAATTGACTCTATTCAGTTAACCATAACCATAAATTTTGCTGCCTCTTCATCATCATCATCATCATCATCATCATCATCATCATCATCATCATCATCATCATCATCATCATCATCATCATCATCATCATCATCATTATCATCATCATCATCATCATCATCATCATCATCATCATCATCATCATTATCATTATCATAATCGTCATCGTCATCGTCATCGTCATCGTCATCGTCATCATCATCATCATCATCATCATCGTCATGTTTTCCTTTCAGCTTATCCAACGGTACATATTAATTTTCAAAACTTGGCCAAATCAGCCAATAAAATTAGCTTGTGCTACACTGGCTCAAGCAGTTAGATCATCCTCAGGGTTGTTTTTTGCTTCAATAAGATCAGCCATGGGTATAAAGTGTTTCATTTTCTTAACCACGGCCAGTCCTCACCCTCGCCATCTCATCTTCCCACCGACATTGTACTGCCAGTGTACTCATAATAGCTACGTTGGTTAGTAAGTAAGTAAGTAAGTAAGTAAGTATTTCCTTTATTGAGAAGCACTAGCAAACGCACAGCACTGTACATAGCAAGATTAATACATTCAAAAATAAACAAAAATTTCTATATACAACCATAGAATTGAATGAGAGGCTTTATTGTACAGAGGAAGAAGAGCTAGAGCTAGTCATAGGGAAAAAGAAGGGTTTAAATAGCCAGATCTAGGGAAAACATATCGTTTATTTGTATAGCATCCGGGCAAGGAAGCATTTCTGAGACAGGTTGTCAAACATGGGAAGCTCACGGTTATGGGACCGTGGCCGCAGGGAGTAGCGCGATTGCTTGATCGGTGGCAACAATTTATGCAGAACATGACAAGGATTGTGCAGAATACAGGCAAAGAGTCTAGTATCCGTAGCGGTGCAGGTAGAGCCGAAATTTCTGCCCCGAACACCCGACTAAAACACTTTCTCTTATGTTTTACATTTCTTCGCTAGTTCTAATAAATTGCTCTATTGCCTTCAGGCTTGAAATTCTGCATTTACTATTTTATTCGATACTTGATTTTAGCTTCCAAGTTTGTTTTGTAGATAACTCAATGTTTTCAGACTTAGTTTTCTATTTCAACTTCTGAAATATATTTTAATCATTATTATTCTCTGCCATTCTTCTTTTTTAAATGTCTCGTGCTACATATAAAGACTTATCCTCGTTGTTTCTCTTTGCTCAGGTAGGCCTAAGTTATAGTTATTTATTTTCTTTACCTGCACCTAAAAGCAGATAGAAGCGAGGCATTAATAAGTAAAAAGGTTTCGATTATCTGCAATTCGATACCTCACTGCCTATCACAGAATGTTGTAGTCAACGCAGACAACGGCTGATAGAGTGGCAATCGACAGCATTCTAAGAACAGTGTCTCCAGCCTTATCAGCATCATGAAACAATTTTTTGGCATGAAAGCAATCACCGTTGCACAGTAGCAACTTATTTCTACAGCGAATTCGCATGTACTCCAGAAATTCAAAAGGGCAACAGGGCTTGAATAACGAAGTCACGAACACGTAATCTTAGACCAAACGCAAGCTTCTCATTCTGCTTGGCTGTAGTCATGCAGAGAGTTAGAAAGCCAAAAACAACTTGAATTCCTCCATCGAATATGCCTATAAATTGGTGATTTATGAAGAGGCAAAGTATTTCGTTTGAGAAGGAAGCCTCAATCATATTGAGACTAATAACATGTTCCAATGCCCTGAAAGATGGCAGTGTTTCTTCACATATTTTTGTTGCCTGTCGAAAATCGCGTAGTCCAGTATAATAAAAATTGGCATAGTATGCAGCGCTGATAAAGAAGGATGGGTTATGATGATTTTTATCCATTGTTGATATCAAGGATTGACATAGAACTTCCATGGCTTCTTTTGTCAAATTACTTTTATCTGTTCGACGATAGCAACACATGCGCTGACATTGGTCGCTGTATAAGAATTTGTTTACTGAGAAAGGTAGAGAGTCCAGCAAAGAAATATAAACATCTGAGTAACTGTTAGTTGCTTTCTTGTTGTAACAAATCTGGAAATAACTCAAAGCATCTTTTACGTAATTTTCCTTTTTCCCTGATCTTCTCGTGACCTGGAGACAGATTAGACATCATGAGGTTATGACATTGTAATGCTCTAACAAAATGTTCGACTTCATTATTAAGTAGGCCTAATTCACTTGATGATAAATCTTTCACAGCATATCTTTCACACTTTTGATTCGGTGCATTAACAAAAAATCTTCAGTTTAGTGCTAGTTGACACAGCAGTAACGCCTTATTGCTAAACAGAACATGAAATTTTTGGCCATGAGAAACCTTTGGTTGCAAAGCTATATAACTCCGGGAACGACTATGTGAGCGTCGTGCAACAACAAAACTTCGTTGCTTACATTAATATCACTATGCAGGTAATCAAACATGTTGTTTTCTCGTATGAAATAGTTTGGACAACACTTGCCAATTAACCATTAAATCATCTGTAGCAGTAACTCCTCAATGGCTGCCTCAATTCGATCTTCACTCCAAACATTATAAGGCTTTTCTTCGCAAGCCCACAGCATCAGAGTTTTGAAGTAGCATGTGCATAGAAATGTCTTTTCTCACCTCCACATTTCTTAATCACATCGGATTTTAGAAATCGAAGTATGTGGTAGATATACTTTTGAACTTCATTCCAAATATTAAGCAATATTAACTCTGCCTGAGAAAAGGAAACCTCTAACTTGTGTCAACGTTGGGATTGTTCTTGTGAGACTTTGGAACAAGATTACATCCACCATTAACAAGTTGTTCAATCAAATCTCTGGTCTGCCAGCCACTGCATCGTTTACGAATTCTCCACTCATCGGCTGCCGACGGCCAATAAGGACATAAAACGGAGCAAACATAGTCTGCTGTTAATTCTCTAAACCCTTCTAAATTTGGTGTAGGCCTATTATACTTCTATGCAGCGCACTGCTGACTACATTACTGAACTCAGGCCACATCGTTACACGTTTTTTGATTGCTGGTCCGTGAAAAGATTTGCGACTCCATCCGAAATATTCAGGTTTTTCCTCACGAAGCCGCAACAAGCGAGCAAAATCCCAAATGAGTCGAAATGACAGTTATGCGTTTCAAGTTTTAGTATTTCTCTCTGAAAATATTCTGAGTTAATTGTCGAAGAACATCTTATCAAGATCCGTTAAATTCAACATCGCATATTCGAGTGGCAACTCGTAGAAGCTGCCCGCATTGCAAGTGTCGGAAGAATATGAGTGCGACAAGTGTCACAGCTTTCATTATATATCGTAGATCCATATTTTAGGCCTTTGAGCCAACGTTTGTTTTTACAATGTTTCTTGAAGTTCTTGTATTGAAACTATATGTAGTTTTAGACTGCTGAGTGTCAATGTTTCCTGCCTTAATCGTAAAACATTTATTCAATCATGAGCACGGCTGCACTCCTAATTCTCTAACAGAACGAATGACGTCAGTGTGGAAATAGTTGCTGACACTTTCACGTATCGATCTTCCTACTAAACATCATATTCTTGGATTGGCTTATTTATTCTGTTTGTCGATGAATGCAGATATCCGTCCGACCTTTTTACGTAGAAGAATGTTTTTGCAATTATTACTTCAATTTACTTGTCAATGCTATCGCATTTTGTAGTTCTACTTTGGTCGATCGATCGCATTACTATTCAATGTTTTGTATTCATATCATTAGAAGTGTGTGTATGTCTTTGTGTTCTTTCGTCTGTATGGGTCTTTGTCCGTTTCAGTACCTGTATTGGGTAATCTCGTCAGTGCTGTGGCATCTCATTATGACTTCAACTTGCCACCCATTTTCGGGCAGTTGCGTTCTCGTCCAAAACTTGTTTTGTTAAAGAACGCTATAAGTATCGAGTTGTATTGTTATGTAAATGCTGATAAAACTGATACTTTTTCTCCTTCACTAAATTCTACAGTCAAATCCTATTATACATACATCCTACTCTTATGTAGGGCCATCCTGTATTCGGTTCTAAGCATATACGATCGGAATCAAATGCCAAACTGCTGCTGTGGATTTATTGGACTAAATCTTGTAATTTGTTATAGGGACAAGCGACTGTCGACCAGGATAATACGAGACAAAGCCATGCAGCTGGCTAGTGTTATCCGAAACTGTTTGGTCATCAAAGCTCGTAAATGCAGACAGTGGACAGTATATGACAAAAGTTAAAAGTGATAGAGAATACCTAACTTTACTTGTGTTGCTTTACCTTGGCTAACCTTATCTACGCTTACACATTTCACCCTCTTTTCCTTGACCTTACATCATCCTGCATTAATTAACTTATAATATGCATAACTTTAACCTATCCTAGCTTGTCCCAACTAATCTTACCGTGCGTCACCTTCAATCATCGCTGATCATCAAGGACGATATTTGAGCAAAGACTAAAGCAGATATTACCGCGTTATTAAAATCCTGACAGAAAACGATCAAGCTCTTCGATCTGTTGCCACCTAAACCCTTTCTACCTATTACAGAATGCTGTAATAAACGTTAATGGCTGCATATACAATGGCATTTGACAGGTTTCCAAGACAAGTCTGACTATCATTGGCAATGTCATGAAACAAATTCATGGCATCTACGCAATCACTCTTGAACAGATGCAACATATTTCTACACCGAAATCGAATATACTTCAGAAACTCCACAGGACAAACTTGAACAACGAGATCACGAAGTAAATTTCGATCAGACGCACTAATTTCTGCTTCACTTTGCTTAACAGTAGCAGTACAGAGAGTCAGAAAGCCAAAAACAACTTGAATTCCTGCATCAAATATGTCTATATATTGGCGATTTATGAAAACGCAAAGTATTTCGTTTGAGAAGGCAGGTTCAAAAATATTAAGACTGATAACATTTTCCAATGCCCTGAAAGATTCCAGCGCTTCTTCACATATCTTTATTGCCTGTCGATAATCCCGTTGACCAGTATAACAAAAATTCGCATAGTGAGCGGCACTGATAAAGAAGGACGGATTATGGTGATTTTCATCTATTGCTGATATTATGGATTGACATAGAGCTTCCATGGCTTCTTTTGTCGAATTACCTTTATCTTTTCGACGATAGCAACACATGCGCTGACTATGCTTACCGGGTGTCCCATGCAATAAATTGTTTACGGCAGTCGGAAGAGAGTCCAGCGATGAAATAAAAACATCTGAGTAACTGCTAGAACCGTTCTTGTTGTAACTAATCTGGAAATAATTCAAAGACATTTCGTAGGATTTCCTTATTTCGTTAATTTCTGCTTCACCTGAAGACAGTTCAGACATCACAAGACGATGCAACTGCACTGCTCTGAATAAATTCTCGACTTCGTGACTGAGTAATGCACTTGATGATGAGTTCTTCACAATATATCTTCCAAGTTTCTGATTCATTAAATTGACAAAATATCTCCGGTTCAATACCAGTTGGCCCAGCAGCAACGCCTTGTCGCTAACCACAACGCGAAGCATTTTGCCACGATCGATCTTTGGTTCAAAACCAATCACTGTGTGAACGACTTTCAGAGCGTCATGCAACAACAAGACTTCGTTGTTTGCATCGAAATCACTCTTCAAATAGTCAAGCATGTTGTTTTCTCGTATGAAATAATTTGGACAATTTTTGTCAATTAACCATTCAATCATCTGTAGCAGTAGCTCCTCAATGGCTGCCTCAATTTGATCTTCACTCCAAAAGTTATAAGGCTTTTCTTCGCAAGCCCACAACATCAAAGTTTTGAAGTAGTATGTGCATAGAAATGTCTTTTTCTCACCTCCACATTTTTCAATCACATCGGATTTAAGAAGTCTAAATATGTGGTAGATATACTTTTGAACTTCATTCCAACTATTCAGCAATAACAACTCCGCCTGAGAAAAAGAAAACCTCCAGCAAGTTTCATCGTTGGGATTGCTTTGGTGTGACTTTGGAACAAGATGACATCCACCATCAATAATTTTTTCAATCAAATCTCTGGTCGGCCAGTCACTGCATCGTTTACGAATTCTCCACTCATGAGCTTCCGATGGCCAATAAGGACATAAAACGGAGCAAACATTGTCAACCATTAATTCCTTAAAAACCCGTAAATTTGGTTTATACTTTTGTGCAGTACCGAATATGTTACTGACCTTCGGCCACGTCACTAGAAGCTTTTTGAGGGCAGGTCCGTGAAGAGATTTGCGATTCACTTCGAAATATTCAGTCTTTTTCAGACTACGCCGCAACAGTCGAGCAAATCCCAAATGACAATTATCAGTTTCAAGTGTTAATATTTCTCTCTGAAAATATTCTGAAATTGACGCGGTTTCTGTTGCAGCAATGATATTACGGTCGAAGAACATCTGATCAAGATCTGTTAAGTTCAACATCGCGAATTCGAGTGGTTGTTCGTAGAAGCTACCACAACATAACAGGGCCGTATGGCAAGGGCGTGGAAGAATATGTTTGCGAAAATTGCCAACATTTTCGTCCTGTTGTAGATCCATTTCTTAGACCGTTCAGTTTAGTTTCTGTGTTGCTTCAATCAATCAATCAATCAATCAAAATGTTTATTTGCAACCAATGAAAGAGAATAATCAGGTATACATAGGCCTATTGCAAATTAGCTACAAAAAGAAGGCCCTAAAAGGATAAAAAAAACGCTAACTAGGGACTAGGGGTATACCCGCGGATCGGGTACGGGTCGGGTACGCATTTCACGGGTCGGGTCGGGTACGGGTAGGATCATCACGGGTACGGGTATACCCGGTTTTACCCGTAACGACTTGGAGTTTTGGGGTTACAATGTTACCTTGCATGTAATAGTGAATCTTATATCGTAGCTTACGGGGCTGCTCTTCTTCTTCTTATTCTTCCTGTTTCTCCTTCTGCTCTTTCTTCTTTTTATTATAGTAGTAGAAGTATATCATCATCATCATCATCATCATCATCATCATCATCATCATCATCATCATCATCATCATCATCATCATCATCATCATCATCATCATCATCATCATCGTCATCGCCATCGTTATCATCATCATCGTCGTCATCATCATCATCATCATCATCATCACAATCGTCATCGTCACCATCGTCATCTTTTCCTTTCAGCTTGTCCATGGTACATGTCAATATTCAAAGCTTACTCCAAATCAGTCACTGAATAATCTTGTGGCCTACTGGCTCAAGCAATTGGATCATATTCAGAGTTGTTTTCTGCTTCAATAAGACTAGCATCTGGAATGACTACCAGCTCATGCAAGCGGCTGGTTTTAACATGGCATTTTATTGCTAAATCGGTATCCACTATGCTGTATAATGCAGTCAAAAACACTGACGCTATTTTCCCAAATTATTAAATCAAATTCTTGTCCATTTACTATTAGAACCACTACAGACAGCTGTGCATCATACTTAACTATTTTAAGCCTATATTACGTAAGGTCACTCAATCTTAAGCTGTTTCTAAATGTGCTGCGCCATAATACATGATACTGTGCAATGTGTGCATCCAGGAATTCCAATGTTTTGCAAAGCAAGTAAAGCAGCATATTTATACATTCGATAAATTTGACGATATATTCATTTCGAACATGGGTCTATGCATTTTGTAAGAAAGATGTTGAATTTTGATTTCAGTCATCTGTGAAAATAAATTAAACAAACAAAACTTACCATCGAAATATTTTGAAAAACTTACCTTTAAAATACTGTAATTGTATTCACTTCAAGGTCATGAAATAAAAGAAATTGGTTCCAAATTAAACTTTAAAGGATAGTGTTTACATTTCACGGACACAGGTGTAACAAACGATTCTCTTTTTAAAATTTGACTTGAATTAGCTGTGTTGCCATATAGAAACATAAGCCATGATCAGATAAGATGAGGTTCCGCTTCAGGTCTCAATCGTAAATGGTAGGTCGATGTATTATAATCAGACGGATGCGTTGAGTGAAGTATAGAATTTGAGTAGCAAGAGGTATATATACTGAAAGGAGAGATCAGGGCAGAATTTGTTTAGCCCTCGATAGAGGTTGCGTAAGCAATTTTCCTTACTCTGAAATATATTATCCTCAACAGACAAATTATCACGGAGTCGGCAAACAGACCGAACAATTATTATGCCATATAACTGTAGTCATAAAATACTGTTCTGCGCTGGATTTAACTAACGTCAACCAGCGAAGAACAAGAAACCAGCAAAGACTTATAATGCCTGGTTCGTAAAACGATTAGCCTACATATGTCGTCCCTAATAGTAGGCTAGACCCAAACACACTAGCTCGGCCAGACTGGAAACTTACAGAAAAACGACCTAACTCCAGTCTGACGCTAAGACGAAATGTTCCCATATTAAATATAGTCTTTTGCGGATTTTTCCGCCAAAAGCATACGGCATGTAACCAATCCTCTACACTAGGCTACACGAAGCACAACCACACGCCGACACGCAACAATATGATGTACATGTATGCTCATTTAATTTACTGTTGCAATATTTAATACCCTGATGGGTTGACGCAAGGTCAGTGGCGTACCGAGGGGGGCAGGGGGCGAGTCGCCCCGGGCGGCACTTGAGCAGGGGCGGCAAAATAGGGTTGAAGAAAAATAAAAGAAGGAGTGAATGCAGAAAAACATTGAAAAAGTATAAGAGAAAGTAATAAAAGTGGAGAAAAGAAGGAAGGAAAGGAAGAAAAATAATCCAGTAAATAGCATACAGTGGCGTAATGAGGGCGACACGGGCGGCGGAGGACAGGGCGGCTTCTGACAATTATAGTATAAAAGGCACAAAAAAAAAAAAAAGTCATCAGAAATTTTTGCGGAAGTAATAAAGAAAATTTGAAAATTTTCCGAAAATTTAAATAATTATGTGCGCGGCGCGGCATTTTAGGCCGTCGCCCCGGGCGGCATTTAAGCTCCGTACGCCACTGCGCAGGGTTACAGCTAGCTTGTTGGCTTTAGATAATAGCGAACACTAACTGAGTCATACTGCATGGGCTAAAAGTTATGCTAAGTTAGATTAATTAGCATGTCATATTAGATAGATGCATCAGAGTGACATAGACTGGATTAAACCAGACTATGAATGACGCCAGGGCTCCAAACCCATCGCTTGTCGCTTCCTGTGTCTTGCGCTAGAAGATGAAATAGGCGAGACGGGTCAGAATATAGGCTAAAATATTGTTTAATGACATATTTTTTACCAAAATATGTCTATATTCAATATACTACTACTACTATTCCTTTATTTAAAAAAAAACTCGTTGACACAAACGCAACAAGATTACAAAATCAACAGTTTAGATATCGATTAGACAAACAAATAATAGTCAAATAGGTAAGAGGGTTAGGAATGTATTAGTGACTGAGACCTATTGTTAAAGAAAATGATTGTTTAGCCAATACACCATAAAGTACTCTAGGTATGAAATTTCGATCATCCCTATCCGGCAGAGTAAAATCATGAGGCCGGGGTCGCAGATTACAATGACGAGTAATTATTGGTGGAAACAGTGAACGTAACACATGGAAATCGTTCCTTATCACTGCCTTTAGTAGACTGGCGTCAGCATCAGACACCAGCTGATCGATATCCGGTGAGTTAGGAGGAAGATATCCAGCATGCTTGATTCGAACAATTAAATATATTAAATTCAAATATTTATAAAAAATGACTGTTACTGCATGTGGTGTCAAGATTTGCCTGAAAACAATGGCTAAATAATCTTGTTTTCAAAGTTAAAATACGCCATGGACGACCGAGTTTTCATATTATGTCGACCTGATTATTTCTTGTAGCGGTGTATACTACTTTCTAAATATAGCTTTTAATATGCTAATATAAATATAACCTTTTATTGCCGATTAGAAATGCAGAACGATCACGTAGGCCTAATAGTTGCTAGGGACTCTGATGACACAAATTTTCATAACCTTTTATTCGATTTTCTCACTAGTTATGATTATAGGCCAACTAATGAAAGCATTAGACCTAAGCCAGTAATTAACTTCAGTCAGAAAAAAGATATTTTCATTCTGTAAAAAGTATTTTGAAGCAAATTAATTGTAGAATATGACTGAATAAAAACGCCAGAAACGGACATGTGACGGGTTTTGAGCTCTTGTGACTGTGGACTATGAACTAGGCACAACTGATGCTTTTCTATGGGTGTGTCGTGTGAGCACCATAAATAATCCGATAGATTGAAAATTGTTATATGCGTGAATTATTGTCCGTATAATCAGCACTTTCCAATTTAAAATCAATGTAATTCGGCAGTTTGGGATTTAATAATTATAATAAGCGCAAAGTTAATACAGTGAAGGTTGCATAGACTACTAGGCCTACAGGCGAATGGTCTACTTTATAATAATTATAGGCCTACACAAAAACTATCATTGTTTTGATGTAGTCAGCCTACGTCTAACGATTAATTATATAGCATCAATGAGTATGCTAAGAAAGGCAATAAACAAACTGGAAGAAATAAACAGTCAGATTTTGGCTGTCAATGTCATTATTTCAAATAGGCACACAACGCATATTATCAATGGTGTTTCGCAACTTCTGCAACAAACTATATATCACATATATTGCAGGTGCTCTGTTTATAATTCACAAGTTGATTAGGCAAGGATCGTTAAACATAAGAAGATTTTCAGAAAACATCAAGCGATCATAAGTACTCTTCAGACTTGAAACGATATAAAATTAGGTGGTTTCCTAAAAATCATTGGTGCCTAGATGAGCATAAACATGAGCATAAACACTGAAATGTAGACAGCAAATGAACAAAGTGAAGCAAGATAGTAAGTATATTTTTTCAGAGTTTAGAGTACCCTGAAAATAACTGGATATATTGAAGCTGCATGTGTATTTTACTGTTTCTTTTTACAACCTAGTCATTTTTGCAAAAAGCTGGCAAACGTGTTCGGCATCGCCGCCTTTGATACCACATGTGGATATCAGTGCCAGTCCTAAGCCTGGAACTCTCTTTAAGGGAGAAGCGCGAAGGTCGAACGGATGGGTGCAGATACTCCGTTCGTAAAGAAAAAATACGAATGAAATCCAATGCAAGCATTGGACTCCTAAAGGGCCTCGGCCCATGGATCCGATGCAAGCGTTGGACACCTACGAGCCTTCGGCCCATGGATCCTGATGATGATGATGAGTCATTTTTGTACCGCTTTTGTTCTAGCTGTGGACAGTTAATTGAAAATCAATAATGTTGATTTGTTGACTGAAGAAAATCGCGTTCCACCAGTTATACTTAACAATGCGATTTTATTAGCAGACGTATTTCTAAACATAAAGTGCTGCAGCCAAAACAGAAGCAGAATGTTTGCTTGAACTAGAATTATTGCCAGTGTAATTCAAAGAATTGACGGTTAGCTCGCTCAACACTTCCGAACGATCATTGTACATTGTACAACACCCGTATCGTATTCTTGTCTGTGCCTACAACTGCCTATGGTTAGTTAAGGCAGTCTGTTTGCTGCATCATTATACTGCTTTGAAATTTTCATCTAAAAATACACGTGTATTTCCAAGTCCATTTCTTCCTCACTCAGTTTCAGTGCCTTACCTCCTATTTCAGATTTATTCATTTATCTTCCTTCAATGCACCTTCGAACACGGTTTCAAAATCAACAAACAACTTCACCGTCTCGAAAGCTGGTTCTGTCTATCTGGTCTCGCTCTCAGTTGGTTCGCATCTCACATGCATCACCGTTCTCAATCAATTCGTATAAATCAATATACTTCTACGCCAACTGTACTTAATAATCACGATGTACCACACGGTTCCTAACTGAGCTTACCCTGGTTTATATTATATACCAATCCATTGTCTCTCCACTTACGAACAGCGCTCTTCCGTAAGCCTTCCACTGTGTTGCATGCTGACGACCCACAGCTATACCTTTAATTGAATTTATTGACGGTTTGAATGAAAGGAAAAGGAAGCAAGAGTAAAGGTCAACTCTTTACTGTTTTTAATAAACGCAAATCATGAAGATCTATAAAAGGTGTCGATCCTCTGCAATCCGATACCTCAGTACCTATCACAGAATGTTGTAGTCAACGCAGATAGCGGCTGATAAAGTGGCAATCGACAGCTTCCTAAGAACAGTATCTCCAACTATATCAGCATCATGAAACAATTTATGGCATCGAAGCAATCACCTTTGCACAGTTGCAACTTATTTCTACATCGAATTCGAATATACTCCAGAAACTCAACAGGGCAAACCTGAATAACGAGATCACGACGAAGTAATCTTAGGCCCACCGCTGGCTTCTCATTCTGCTTGACTGTTACAGTAGCCATGCAGAGAGTTAGAAAGCCAAACACAACTCGAAATCCCGATTCAAATATGCCTATATATTGGCGATTTATGAAGATGCAAAGTATTTCATTTGAGAAGGCAGCTTCAAGTGTATTAAGACTAATAAGATGTTCTAATCCCCTGAAGGATGCCAGCGCTTCTTCGCATAATTATCTTTACTGCCTGTCGATAATCGCGTAGACCAGTATAATAAAAATTGGCATTGTATGCGGCGCTGATAAAGAAGGACGGATTATGGTGATTGTTATCCATTGTTGATATCACGGATTGACATAGAACTTCCATGGCTTCTTTGTCAAAATAATTACCTTTATCTGTTCGACGATAGCAACACATGCGTTGACATTGGTCGCTGTACAGACATTTGTTTACTGTCAACGGAAGAGAGTCCAGCAAAGAAATATAAACATCTGAATAATTGTTAGTTGTTTTCTAGTTGTAACTAATCTGGAAATAATTCAAAGCATCGGTTTCGTAGGTTTTCCTTCTCTCCATGGCCTTCTCTTCACATGAAGACTGTTCAGACATCAGGAGATGATGTAACTGTATTGCTCTGAATAAATGTTCGACTTCATTACTAAGTAATGCACTTGATGATAAATCTTTCACAACATATCTTTCACGCTTTTGATCCAGTGCATTAGGAAAAATCTTCGGTATAGTGCCAGTCGACACAGCAGTAACGCCTTATCGCTAACCAGTATATGAATTTATGAAACATTTTGCCACAATAAATTTTTGGTTGCAAGGCAATAACTGTGGGAGCGACTTGGCGGGCGTCATGCGACAACAAGACTTCGTTACTTACATCAAAATCACTCTGTAGGTAGTCAATCATGTTGTTTTCCCGTATAAAATAGTTTGGACAATTTTTGTCAATTAACCATTGAATCATCTGCAACAGTAACTCTTTAATGGCTGCCTCAATTCGATCTTCACTCAAAAAATGAGAAGGTTTTTCTTCGCAAGCCCACAACATCAGAGTCTTGAAGTGGTATGTGCATAGAAATGTCTGTTTCTCACCTCCACATTTTGCAATCACATCGGATTTAAGAAGTCGATGTATGTGGTAGATATACTTTTGGTCTTCTCATATCCGCGTAAAAGCGTTTTAATTCAACCGGATATTTTTCTTCGAGTCATTTGCATTATTAAACCTTTTACCGCAATTCAAACTTTTCCACGTTTCAAACAGTTCTTTAAGACACCGCCTCATAGACATCGTTAATATTATTTCATTAATATTGAGCATATACTCGTATATATATATTTTATATATAATTATTTGATTTGTCTTAAGAAACCTTTCACTGTGCTCGCGATGATGAAACCATGTCACTATTGGAAAAAGTTCGGTTACAAATTATCCCGTTTATGTTGCATAGAACGAACGGTGGAATTGCTCAACGAGACAGTCGACGAAGTTTTAACGTTTGTTGGTGAATTTTCAGTTTCTAAAGTTCGACCGGTTGGCTATCGAATATTTTTTCTGTTTTCGGTCTTACCTTTGGTCTCTTCACCTGTCGTTTACAATGGATAAATGGAGCATGACGGCCGTAAAAAAGACCGTAGCGAAGACATAAATAGAAGAAATAGCCCTCAACAGCTATATTTTATGCGGCGATGGCAGTTAAGATCACCTACTAGCAGTGAATACAAGAAGATATTGACTAACCTTTCAGCGGCGAGCATACTGATGTTGAGAGGCACTCGAGCTGGAATGAGAAAAAGACGACCGATTGTCGTGATTAAAACGGCTGGCTATGCTCGGCTGCCTGAGAAACAAACTATGATCGGATGCGGTCTCAAGCTGGCAATAGTGACCAAAACATGTAGTCTAAGAAACACCACACTGGTGCTATACCTGCCAGATACCTGGATACCGATTGATTCGAGCAGTGGCGTAACGAAGGGTTTCCGCGCCCATGGGCAAGAGTTGATGACTGCCCCTCTATTTAATTTTTCTGTTACTTTTAATCGTTCTTGCCATTGTACTGTGTAACACTGAAAGCTAATTTTGCGTCCCTCTTGTGCTGCGTCCGGGGGCGGTTGCCCCCCTCTGCCCCTTTGTTACGCCACTGCATTCGAGGACGATCACAGCGGTTAGCATAAACGATCGTTACGCTAATAGTATCAACAGACGGCAGCTACGTCTAACATGCGTTTCGATTGATGGTGCCAACAAAGTGATAAAATTATGTACTCACTCAGATGAGGATGTTCCACCTACAAGACCACTTGCATCATACTGCCAATGGAGCCGACAAACTCTTTGTAATTACCACTTACTGCTCCTATTTACTCTAAGGCCATCGCCCACTTGGTAAACCTTTCACTCAAAGCTTACGGTCTACCATGTCCCCTCTCAATGGAAAACCGCGATCATCCATCCGGTGGCCAAGCTGCCCCCACCATCAACCGCGGCTGATTACCGTCCAAATTCCGTCATTCCAGTTCTATCAAGGACGGTGAAGAGAGAACTAGTTCTACGATACCTCTACCAGGCGTTGATAGTTCCACCAATGGCTAGCCTCCTTGAGGATCAGTTTGCTTTTCGTTCTACCGGCTCAACAACCTCTGCTATAATCTCAGCAATGCACCACGAATCTTCACTCCTCCAAACTAACAATTATCTCTCCCTGATACCACTTTATTTTTCAAAGGGCATCGCCATGATTCGGTATTCCACACTGGCAGTTAAGTTTTCAGTAGAACGGGGCTACTGGCATGAGATTACGACGTCCTGGATACCTGGGAGCTTACTCGTCTACTGCGGCAGACATGGCTATACAAGCGGATGAACGCCTCATTGCGGCAGTAATCCGGAATTATATCCATGTTCTTCGTACAGTTTTCCACTTGTCGTTAAACACCAATACCACCCTTGACCACGACCGCATAACTTTGAACCACCTACGAAAGATGACAGACATTGCATCCCCCGTGCCTTGTATAGTAACTCACTCGCCCTTACACACTCTAAGTCATTGCAAACTAAATTAAGTAATAACTTATGTCTAAATTTGTTACAGTTTAAGTAACGATTATTGACATTCCGTACCTAAAGCTCAACTTTCTTTTATGTAGCCATTGGAAGAGTCGACGTCTACGATTCAGTGTGGAGAGCGGGTAGCGCGCTTCAGATTCCACTCTTGTACCAGGATATCATTAATATTCATAAAATCAGTCGCAAATAAATGATTCATTCATTCATTCATTACAAAGTTTTATATAGCGCCCCTTCAAGGTTACTACTCAGGAGCGCTCCCGACCACAGCATGGCTGAAAAGGACAGTTTTGAGGCAAGTATAGAAAGATTCAGAGTGGATTCTGGGATGCAAGCGCAGCATCAAAGGAAGCCCGTTCCAGAGGGAGGGGCCAACCACTGAGAAGGCCCGATTCTGCTTAGTAGCTGTGCGGGCAAAAGGGACCATGAGCACGCCCCGCTCAGTAGAGCGGAGAGAGCGACGACCCGGAGCACCCAAGGTAGGGCAGCAGAGGTCGCGTAGATAGGCAGGGGCTAGGCCCAGCAAGGACCGCCAGACCAAAGCGATGATCCGATACGAGATCCGCTGCAGTAGAGGGAGCCAATGAAGCACATCCAGCATATAACCTGAGACGTGGCCAAATTTGGGGATACGTCCGCAAAGGCGTGCGGCAGAGCGCAGGACCCGGTTCAGGCACCCCAACCGACAAGCTGGGAGGCCAACATAGAGTGAGCAACAGTAGTCAAGTCGGACAGTGATAAAAGAGTGGATGAGTGTAGCGGTGGAGTCTGAAGTAAGTGAGCGAGCAACAGTGCGAAACTGGCGTAACTGATAGTATGAATCACGGCAGAGGCGGTTTATATGTGGGGCAAAGGTTAACTCTTGGTCCAGTGTAACTCCAAGGTCACGGACAACAGAGGAAAAGACAAACTGAGGGAAGTCTGCAGCAATGGTAGAAAGGTCTAGCTTCGCAAGCTGCTGCCGAGTGCCCAGCCAGATAAATTGGGTTTTAGATGGGTTGAGGCGCAGGCGGTTCGATGACATCCAGGCCTCCAGGGCACCCAAAGCCAGGCTCATTGCTCGAACAGCAGCAGTAGCATTAGTAGCAAGGCAGTGCAGGTAGGCCTGAACGTCATCAGCGTACAGGTGACCTAGCACAGCAGAAGCAGTAAGTAGGGAACCAATTTCAGAGGTGTAAATGATGTAAAGAAGGGGACCCAGCACCGAGCCCTGTGGAAGGCCGTAAGGGGCAGGGACCCATGAGGACCTGGAGGGACCATGGACCACACAGAAAGAGCGTTCACTGAGGAATGAACCCAGCCAACTAAGAAAGTTACCAGACAGGCCAAATGAAATTTGTAGCCGCTTAAGTAAAATTTCATGATCGACAGTGTCGAAAGCAGCACTAACGTCAAACAAGGCCAGTAGAGTGAGTTGCGAACTATCTATAGCCCCATAAATGTCAGAAAGGAGACGGAGCAAGAGGGTTTCAGTGGAGTGGCCTTTCCGAAAACCGGATTGGCACTCCGGAAGCATCTTATTTGCCTCTAAATAAACAGTAAGCTGATAAGCAGCAATCTTTTCAATAATTTTCGACAGAAATGAAACATTAGCAATAGGTCGAAAGTTGACAGGATCAGATGAGTCAAGTCCGGTGTGCTTGAGGACAGGAACCAGGATTGAGCGCTTCTGCGACGGTGGTAGAACTCCATCCGCGATAGACCGGTTGCACAGAACAGTAAGAAATGGTAGGAGCACATCGACAAATTCCTGTAGCAGAAACGTCGGGAGAGGATCGAGTTCACAGGATTTTGATGGAGAGGAGAGAATGAAGCGGCGCAGCTCTGCACTAGTGACGGCGACCATGGTAGAAAGACTGCAGTCTGTAGGGTGGTAGACCGGTGGGGTAGAGCTGGCAGTGTCTTGTCGGATTCCGGCGATTTTGGCGGTGAACGAAGCCAGAAAGTCATCAGCTGAGAAAGATGGAGTATCTGCTTGTTGGTCAGCCCGGCGCCGACCAAGGAGGGCATCGAATGTGGCCCATAGCCGCTTAGGGTCCTTGGCGTTGGAGGCAATCTTAGCCTCCCAATACGTCCGCTCCTTGTCCCTGTAACGGCGATGCATGTCTCGCACGAACCGCACCCAGATAGAGCGATCGGCAGACAACTTGGTGCGTCGATATGATCTTTCGAGTCGGCGGGCCTGGCGGCGGAGAGAGCGACACTCCGCGTCAAACCATGGTGAAAGTGCAGATCGACGAACTTTGGCCGGGCGCAGCGGAAGAACCTGTCAATGAGGCCAACCATGGTTGTTTCGTAGGTTGCAAAGATGTCGGCAACAGAGAGGTTAGCCAAGATGGACGGGTCAGCGATGGCTGGAACTTTGAGTAGCGTTGACCGTAAGGCATCCCGATCGAGATTCCGCCAACCTCGAACCTGTCTGGCAAGGTATGATGGCGCGTCGTGAAGAAACGGGATGGTGGCGACGACGAGGCCATGGTCAGAGATGGTTGGTGGATGGATGCAGAGCTCAGCCAGGGTACAGTCGTCGCGTGTAAGAATTACGTCGAGCCAACCACCACACCGATGGGTCGGGCCAGCAACATGCTGGGTCAGGCCGAACTGGTCAAATTATAGTATGCATCAATTCAGGTTTTAAAAACTTATCACGCCTGGTTCGTGAAATGATTACAATGTCATCCAGGGTTGAATACCCAAAATACAGCAGCTAACAGAGAAACGACCTAGAAACTCCAGTTTGACTCTAGGACGCAGTGTTCCTATATTTATAGTCTTTTGAAGCCTTTCCGTCAAAAGCATAAGGCGTGTGGCCAATGCTCTCCACCACACGTACTACAATCAAACGCCCGCATGCAACAATATGTACAAGAGTCAATTTCTGGTGTTAGATCAGGGATGGCCAACCCGCGGCCCGCGGGCCACATGTGGCCCGCAGGCTGTTGATTGGCGGCCCGCACGACCCCTTTGTAAATAATAATTTTTTCGGTCATTTTTAGACCTACACTGGGCCTACAACTACAACATTGTATAATAATAATGTCTAAAACACCAAAAATTTAGTGCTGTAGTTCTAATGACATAGCCTAGAGTAGTCGTAGGCTACCTGTTTTTGAACATTTTTTTTATGAAATAAACATTTGTATTTCTTTCGAGCTTGTGAGGACAAACATTTGCGGCCCGCCGCATGCTTACCAACAACCATAGTGGCCTGTAGGCCAAAAACGGCTGGCCACCCTTGTGTTAGATTAAATTCATGTAACGGAGTGGACAGGTAACGGAGAGAACAATTTCAACATAACATTAAACAAACTTATTATCGCCCGCATTTCAGACCACATTCTCCAACATATCAGTTTTGTTCATTTAGGAGTTGGAACCTCATAATTGCTGAATACATGAGCATCTTCAATGTAGATTAATTCTCGGTAACGGAGTGGACGCCTATAAAACGTATCATTCGTAGCTTACACCTTTAAAACCAAATAATTACCGCATCTATTCGATATTATAAACGGAAGTATACACAACCACACACGTCATAAAATGGTCTGACCAATTTGCAGCAGGCCCAGATGTTGGTAAGTAGCTAGTAGTGCAAGGATTTATGTATGGTAACGGAGTGGACATTATTTCAGATGAAAGCTGAAAATAATGCATTTAGCCATAATAAGTACTGTTTCATTTAATGACAACCTTAGGCCTATTAAATGAAGGGCGTTTCAATTCTGTTTACGAACCACATTAGGTCCTTGGAAAAACTATCATTTGTAGTCGTATTTCTACAATGTTATTGCGGCAATGTGTGAAAGTGACAGTAAAGGAGTTGACATTTTCAAATTAAAACTCACCAGATAAAATAAACAGTAAAGCGTATAGTAGGGTGACCATTTACGGGCCATCAAAAACCGGGACACTTTTACAGTGTTATTAAGTATAGGACAATAGGAGGGTCTAGCCCTATAGGCCTTCTCCCAATAGTCAACAGCTACTATGGTTACTTATAGTATAGGCCTACACTATAGTAGCCTATACTACACAAATACATTGAAGAGGTTAAAAGTCAGAGGCGAAAATCTGCACATAACTTTGGGGGGACAGAATTTTTGTGGCCAGGATTTTTGCATTTTGGGGAACAGAAGAGCCTCGCAGATCCCCATTCAAAATTTACGCAAAGAATTATTTTCATAAATTCAATTTCCATTTTTATGCAAAAAATGGTAATTTATAATTTTATCCTATTATGTAATTATAGGCCTAGCATATCGTTTACTCGTTTTACTCACATGGCATTTTAATGCCAATGTCCATAATAAATGTCATCAATCTATTTACGCAACTTACGCAAGTATTATTCTAATCAATGCAACTTCTAGTTTCACAAGAAACTATTCTCATCAATCCAACTTCTACTTTCACGAAACCTGCAATACACTTCAATCCTCTCAGCCCTCGTATCTCCGCCAGTTGTTCACGGTCCAACCTCTTCGTTCAACCCGTTCATCTTCCACCCTCACACTGCTCCGCCTTTCGTCACCTCATCGCTTAAATTTGCAAATCGTTCCATAGCCATAGCTGTCCCGCCTCTTTGGAACAAACTCCCGCCTGTGCTACGACAAATATCCGATCCATCCTATGAACTCACCATGCAAAACGTCACCTCTTGCTATTTATCCACAGTTCTTCCACTCAAAACTGAAAACACTGCTTTTTCACAAATCCTATCCCGATTCCTTCTCCTCCCCTCCCTCGCCATTTCAACTCTAAGCATCATCCAACTTAGCCGTCTGACTGTCTGCCTGCCTGACTCTCTGGATTTTGACCCTCTGCCTATCGATTCTGCTTTGGTTAAGCGCCTGTGAATAAGCTGGTTCCCGCGACTTCGCTTTTGTGGGCGCTGTAGAAATATCGAGTTTACGATTACGATTAATTTAGCAACGTAAACTACGGGATTGAAAACGTGGTATTAATTTAGCAACGTAAACTACGGCTTAATCTTTGACTTGACTTTCATATGGAAGATTTTGTCATATTTTCGTGTTTGAAGTTTCTGTAACAACTGTTGCATTATCGCCTTCAATGTATAAAACTGCAACATTTTGAACCGTGTCAGCTGGTTGTGTCAGAAACCGGGACAATTTTGCTTTTTAGCACAAGTCGTCGGGACACCGGGACACACCCCATAAAACCGGGACATGTCCCGGAAAACCGGGACGTATGGTCACCCTAGCGTATAGCCAAAATAGTCATGGAGACAATAATCTTCAATAGTAAATTCATAGAAATAATTGATTTCAAGAAATATTATGGCGAGTTTGATTTTTAAAATAGTCGGAACAACAGAAATGTCTCATTAATCTAATATCGGAAAATGACTCACAAATTGCTTATATAATTTAGTCTACCTTATCATACCATATCACAACCTACAGTTTTTTTCACAGATATAACTTGATTCAATTCTTGATCATAGTAATGTTTATGTTCCTCAGTTGACTCTAATAGATATATCTGTATATAAATCAGACATTTTGAAGCTGTTTATAATACCCTATTGCATCGGTTTTTGTTCGACTGATATTGAGCCACCTAAGCTACTGTAAGCACTGTTGTTGCAAACTATGAGCGTAGGTGTCGTGCTAATAAAGATTACTTACTTACTTATCTACCATACCCTGCAACATCCAACTATACCGAACGTCACGTCACCGTACAATTATCGGTGACGAGATTTGAGAAAAGAATACAGAACTCTTTCTCTCCTCTTTCACATTTCTTCGTAACTACTGCCAAAATGTTCTGTTGCTTTAAGGTTTGAAATTTTGCGCATATTAATTTTCTCCATTCAGTACTTGATTTTTAACTTCGCAAGTTTTGCAGATAACTCAACAGATTTTCACCTTGTATTTCTACTTCAACTTCTTAAATTACTTCCATGCATTGTTCTTAACCAATCTTCTTTTTTAGTGTTTCGTGATACTCACTGGCTATTCTTGTTGTTTGGCTTTCCTCAGGAAAGTTTCAGTTCTTTATTTATTTTCTGTCCCATCACCAAAAACCAGATGGAAGCGAAACATTACATCCTGAGAGAAATCGATGAAGATATTAGACCTGCTGCAACAACATACCTCCCTACCTATCACATAATGTTGTAGTCAACGCAGACAGCGGCTGATAAAGTGGCATTCGACAGTCTTCTAAGACCAGTATCTCTCTCATCATCAGCAAAATGAAAGAACATGTCATCGAGACGATTACCCTCTGTAGGATGCAACTTTTTTCTACACCGAATTCGAATGTACTGCAGAAACTGAACAGGATAAACCTGGAAAACGAGGTCATGCGGAACTTTTCGGTCAGACGCAAGCTTCTCATTCTGCTTGAGAGTAGCCATACAGAGCGTTAGGAAGCCAAAAACAACTTGAATTCCTTCATCATGTATATCAATATATTGACGATTTATGAAAAC
This sequence comes from Aporrectodea caliginosa, assembly GCA_020284085.1. Lineage (NCBI taxonomy): Eukaryota > Metazoa > Annelida > Clitellata > Crassiclitellata > Lumbricidae > Aporrectodea > Aporrectodea caliginosa. The sequence goes on along the minus strand of JACEVL010000021.1, from coordinate 726,438 downwards.
GCAAAGTATTTCGTTTGAGAAGGCAGGTTCAAAAATATTCAGACTGATAACATTTTCCAATGTCCTGAAGGTTGCCAGCGCTTCTTCACATATCTTTGTTGCCTGTCGATAGTCTCGAAGACCAGTATAATAAAAATTGGCATAGTATGCAGCGCTGATAAAGAAGGACGCATTATGGTGATTGTTATCCATTGTTGATATCACGGATTGACATAGAACTTCCATGGCTTCCTTTGTCAAATTACCTTCATCTGTTCGACGATAGCAACACATGCGCTGACAATACTCGCCAGATGTTCCTCGCAAAAACTTGTTTACGACAGTCGGAAAAGAGTCCAGCGATGAAATAAAAACATCTGAGTAACTGCTGGTACCTTTCTTGTTGTAACTAATCTGGAAATAATTCAAAGCATCGGTTTCGTAGGTTTTCCTTCTCTCGTTGATCTCCACTTCACTCGAAGACAGTTCAGACATTAGGACACGATGCAATTGCACTGCTCTGAATAAATGTTCGACTTCCTGACTGAGTAACACAGTTGATGATAAATTTTTCACAACATATCTTTCACGGGTTTTATTCAGTACATTGAAATAGACTCTCCGGTTCAGTGCCAACTGTAACAACAGTAACGCCTTGTTGCTAATTAGAGCATGAAACATTTTCCCACGATAAACCTTTGGTTGCAAAGCAATAACCGCAGGAACGACTCTGCGAGCATCATGCAAGAGCAAAACTTCGATGCTTACGTCAAAATCATTCTGCAAATAGTCAAACATGTTGCATTCTCGTATGAAATAGTTTGGACAATTTTTGTCAATTAACCATTCAATCATCTGCAACAGTAACTCTTCAATGGCTGCCTCAATTCGATCTTCACTCCAAAAATGAGAAGGTTTTTCTTCGCAAGCCCACAACATCAGAGTTTTAAAGTAATATGTACACAGAAATGTCTTTTTCTCACCTCCACATTTTGCAATTACATCGGATTTAAGAAGTCGAAGTATGTGGTAGACATACTTTTGAACCTCATTCCAAGTATTGAGCAATATCAACTGTGCCTGAGAGAAAGAAAACCTCCAACTAGTTTCATCTTTGGGATTGCTTTGGTGTGACTTTGGAACAAGATGACATCCACCTGCCACAATTGTTTCAATCATATCTCTGGTCGGCCAGCAATTATTTCGTTTACGAATTCTCCATTCAGCAGCCGCTGTTGGCCAATAAGGACATAAAACGGATATGACAGAGTCAACTGTTAATTATTTAAATGCCATTATATTTGGCTTAAACTGCTGTGCCGCCCCGAATAAATTACTGACTTCAGGCCACGTCAAGATGCGCCGTGTGATCGCTGGTCCGTGAAGAGATTTGCGATTCACTTCGAAATATTCAGTCTTTTTCTCACGACGCCACAACAGCCGAGCAAATCCCAAATGACAGTTATTAGTTTCAAGTGTTAATATTTTTCCCTGAAAATATTTTGAAATGACGTCAGTTTCTGTTGCAGCAATGAGTCTACGGTCGAAGAACATGTGATCAAGATCCGTTAAATTCAACATCGCGTATTCGAGTGGTTGTTCGTTAAAGCTTCCGCAAACTAGCGTGGCCATAACATAGCAAGTGCGAGGAAGAATATGTTTGCGAAAATTGTCAAAATTTTCATCCTGTTGTACATCCATTTCTTAGACAGTTCAGTTTAGTTTCTGTGTTGCTTCAATCAATCAATCAAAATGTTTATTTGCAATCAATGAAAGAGAATAGTCAGGTATACATATTGCAAATTGGCTACAAAAAGGGGGCCCTAAAGGGATAACAAATCCCGCTAACTAGGGACAACAAATTACTGATTAAATTAGATGATTAATGTTGGCCTTCAAAGAAAGTTTATAATTGCAAAGATGCTTGCAGTAGTCATGGGAAAAAGCAAATAAAGCAAAAAAGATCCGAAGTGAAACGAAAACAGGAAAACAAGGAAAGCGAAACTGAAACAGTTACTCAACACTGTTGAGTTAATATTATATGTTCGCACATACTACATTTGCAATAGATTTTACTCCGAAGTTCTTTCACTGTGCACCAAATTTATGCAGCCATTGCTACCTTTTTCTGTCAACGGTTTTTGTGATATCCCATTTGTAGATCCATTTCGTAGACCGTTCAGTTTAGTTTCTGTGTTGCTTCAATCAATCAATCAAAATGTTTATTTGCAACCAATGAAAGAGAATAATCAGGTATACATATTGCATACATATTTAGTTATTCAAGGACACCTGTAACTTTTCCGAAGAAAGGGATGAATTTAGTGTAAAACAGTTGTTATGCACTTTCATATTTCTTACTTCCTTCTAGACGTCATAGGCCTACAATATAAGTAGATAGAGGCCTAAATCAGTATTTGCGTATCTCTTTTGAAGAGATTCATAATAATGGTAGGGCTGAAGATGATGATTTTTTTGCTGCCTATTGAACTGTAATAGTAATAATATTTTGCGAGGTTTATTAAAAATCTTCAAGAAAGGTCGTGTTGTTTAGTGTGCAATAAGTTAAAGTAAAGTACTTGTAACAAGCACACAATCTTCTGACTCCATCGTTATCGTAATCGTAATCTCCAAACTTCTAAAGCGCCACTCGAAAGCCAAGCGCAGGGCACCAGCTTATTCACGAGCGCTGCGTCTAATCAGAGGGGTTGTCCAAAAGAGTAGTCCGAGGGAGGTCCGAGTCCGGTTTCCAGGGGATCAGAGAGGGCACAGCAGATGTTAAGGCGGGTGTCTTTTAGGTCGAGGATTGGAAGGTACAGGATCAGATGAGTCAGGATAAGAGTTCTTGAAAAGCAGAGACTTTAGTTTCGAGTGGAAAGCCTTGGGGGTGATGGATAGAGGAGCCTGAGGCAGATGATGGTGGATGATTGGCTATGATGGTGGAGGAACCGAAAAAGTGCGGAATTCAGGAGGTAGATCGTTCCAGAGACACGGCGCAGTGTTGGATATTGCTCGGTTGGAGAACTTGAGATGAGTAGTGACCGAGGGTCTAGAAAGAGTGAGAACGGAGGATGATCGGGTAGAACGGGTTGGCTGGATGGTGAAGAGTTCGCGAAGATATCTGGGCTGGGAGTGTTGTAGGGAGTTGTAGGTTAGTGATAGGCCTTTGAAGTGAATTCGCTCTGGGATTTTTAACCAATGAAGTGATTTGAGGATTGGAGTGATGTGATGATGCTTGGGCATAATCAAATTCAGAATCTTTATTGATCACATATATTTAATGGGGTTTCCCTTATAAGTCTCATGCATTGGCGTTAATGACGTCAACCTAAAGTCCTAAACAGAACAACAACAAACGTATATACATATAAGTGCGGTACACAAGACCATAGAAGAAGCGGTGGTGGTGATAAACTATATCGCGAACTTTATAAATCACATGAAAGAGATTTGAATTCTTCGTCTCGTCGCGCACGTATAGAGACAGAATGCCACTGTACCACTATAAATGAGGTCTGCATTATGACAAGGTCTTTGCGCACTACACCCAGACTAACTGTAGTCTACAACGCGCCCAGGCGTAGGTGGACCTATTTATAGCGTGGTGAAGATAAAGAAGCAACATGGAGGGATTTGACGAAGTTATGGAGTCAACGAGTGCTTAGGAACCTTCGCAATCCAATCGACTCGTTCTCAGCAATACTTATAACTTCTTCACGCCACACTTTCTTGAAGTGGTGAGGTAAATACGGAGCTGTTAATCTTCTCTGGGAGATGTCAGAGGCAGCCTTTCCAATTAGACTCTATGATAGAAGGATGCAAATTACGATGGTTGAAAATGACTGCTGTCTTTTTTCATTTCTTCTTTCTCTATCCATTCTTTCCGAGGCTATCTTCCACAATCAGCTGCTGCTGCGTTCGTATTTGAGTTAAAAGGACACCACCATCATCATCATCATCATCATCATCATCATCATCATCATCATCATCATCATCATCATCATCATCATCATCATCATCATCGTCGTCATCGTCGTCGTTGTCGTCATCGCCATCGTTATCATCATCATCATTATCATCATCATCATCATCGTCATCGTCACCATCATCATCTTTTCCTTTCAGCTTGTCCATGGTACATGTCAGTATTCAAAGCTTACTCCAAATCAGTCACTGAAGTTATCGTGTGGCATACTGGTTCAAGCAACTGGATAATATTCAGAGTTGTTTTCTGCTTCAATAAGAATAGCATCTGGAATGACTACCAGCTCATGCAAGCGGCTGGTTTTAACGTGGCATTTTTATTGCTAAATCAGTATCCACTATGCTGGATAATGCAGTCAAAAATACTGACGCTATTTGCCCAAATTATTAAATCAAATTCTTGTCCATTTGCTATTAGAGCCACTACAGACAGCTGTGCATTATACTTAACTATTTTAAGCTTATATTGCGTAAAGTCACTCAATCTTAAGCTGTTTCTAAATGTGCTGCGTCAGAATGCATGATACTGTGCAATGTGTGCATCCAGGAATTCCAATGTTTTGCGAAGCAAGTAAAGCAGCATATTTATACATTCGATAAATTTGACGATATATTCATTTCGAACATGGGTCTATGCATTAATGTAGAAAGATGTTGTATTTTGATTTCAGTCATCTGTGAAAATAAATTAAACAAACAAAACTTACCATCGAAATATTTTGAAAAACTTACCTTTAAAATACTGTAATTGTATTCACTTCAAGGTCATGAAGTAAAAGAAATTGGTTCCAAATTAAACTTTAAAGGATAGTGTTTACATTTAACCGACACAGGTGTAACAAACGATTCTCTTTTTAAAATTTGACTTGAATTAGCTGTGTTGCCATATAGAAACGTAAGCCATGATCAGATAAGATGAGGTTCCGCTTCAGGTCTCAATCGTAAATGATAGGTCGATGTATTATTATCAGACGGATGCGTTGAGTGAAGTATAGAATTTGAGTAGCAAGAGATTATACTAAGAGGAGAGATCAGGGCAGAATTTGTTTAGCCCTCGATAGAGGTACCGTATGCAATTTTCCTTACTCTGAATATATATTATCCTCAACAGACAAATTATCAAGGAGTCGGCAAACAGACCGAACAATTATTATGCCCTATAACTGTAGTCATAAAATACTGTTCTGCGCTGGATTTAACTAAGTAGGCCTATAAGTAATAAAAAAATCCATAAATCAAAGAGCTCTATTTAGGAAGATCGCTAGGCTGTTGAAGCAAGGTTAAAATAAATTATATGCATACGTAGGCCCTAATGCACCTATATAATATAGCCTATATATATTATATAGAATTTTATATATGTATATATGTATATGTATTTATGTTATGTTGGACGTAAACCTAGAGAGAAACCGCTAAAAAGGCCAGGTTAAATAAAATCAATAGTTTTTCGCTATTTATATCTTTATAATGCAGTGCACAAACGTCAACCAGCGAAGAACAAGAAACCAGCAAAGACTTAAAATGCCTGGTTCGTAAAACGATTAGCCTACAAATGTAACCTGCTTCAATTCTTGATCATAGTAATGTTTATGTTCCTCAGTTGACTGTAATAGATATATCTGTATATAAATCAGACATTTTAAAACTGTTTATAATACCCTACTGCATCGGTTTTTGTTCGACTGATAATGAGCCACCTAAGCTACTGTAAGCACTGTTGCTGCCTGCAAAGTATGATCGTTGGTGTCGTGCTAATAAAGATTACTTACTTATCTGCCATACCCTGCATCATCCAACAATACCAAACGTCACGTCATCGTACAATTATCGGTGACCAGTTTTGAGATTAGAATACAGAACTCTTTCTCTCCTCTTTCGCATTTCTTCGTAACTTCTGCCAAATATTCTCTGTTGCTTTAAGGTTTGAAATTTGCGACATATTCCCTTAATTCAGTACTTGATTTTTAACTTCTCAAGTTTTGCAGATAACTCAAAATATTTTCACCCTGTATTTCTACTTCAACTTCTTAAATTATTTCCAAGCATTGTTCCTTACCAATCTTCTTTTTTGGTGTCTCATGAAAGAAATCGATGAAGATTTTAGACCTCCTGCAACCCCATACCTCCCTACCTATCACATAATGTTGTAGTCAACGCAGATAGCGGCTGATAAAGTGGCATTCGACAGTTTTCTAAGACCAGTATCTCTCTCATCATCGGCAAAATGAAACAACATGTCATCGAGACGATTACCCTCTGTAGGATGCAACTTTTTTCTACACCGAATTCGAATGTACTGCAGAAACTGAACAGGACAAACTTGGAAAACGAGGTCATGAAGAACTTTTCGGTCAGACGCAAGCTTCTCATTCTGCCTAAGAGTAGCCATACAGAGAGTCAGAAAGCCAAACACAACTTGAATTCCTTCATCATGTATATCAATATATTGGCGATTTATGAAAACGCAAAGTATTTCGTTTGAGAAGGCAGGTTCAAAAATATTCAGACTGATAACATTTTCCAATGTTCTGAAGGATGCCAGCGCTTCTTCACATATCTTTATTGCCTGTCGATAGTCTCGAAGACCAGTATAATAAAAATTGGCATAGTATGCAGCGCTGATAAAGAAGGACGGATTATGGTGATTGTTATCCATTGTTGATATCACGGATTGACATAGAACTTCCATGGCTTCTTTTGTCAAATTACCTTCATCTGTTCGACGATAGCAACACATGCGTTGACAATGGTCACTGTACAGAAATTTGTTAACTGAGAACGGTAGAGAGTCCAGCAAAGAAATATAAACATCTGAATAATTGTTAGTTGTTTTCTTGTTGTAACTAATCTGGAAATAACTCAAAGCATCGGTTTCGTAGGTTTTCCTTCTCTCGTTGATCTTCACTTCACCAGAAGACAGTTCAGACATTAGGACACGATGCAATTGCACTGCTCTGAATAAATGTTCGACTTCCTGACTGAGTAATACACTTGATGATAAATCTTTCACAACATATCTTTCACGGGTTTTATTCAGTACATTAAAAAAGACTCTCCGGTTCAGTGCCAACTGTAACAGCAGTAAGGCCTTATTGCTAATTAGAACATGAAACATTTTCCCACGATAAACCTTTGGTTGCAAAGCAATAACTGCAGGAACGACTCTGCGAGCATCATGCAAGAGAACAACTTCGTTGCTTACATCAAAATCATTCTGCAAATAGTCAAGCATGTTGTTGTCTCGTATGAAATAGTTTGGACAATTTTTGTCAATTAACCATTCAATCATCTGCAACAGTAACTCTTCAATGGCTGCCTCAATTCGATCTTCACTCCAAAAATTAGAAGGTTTTTCTTCGCAAGCCCACAACATCAGAGTTTTGAAGTAGTATGTGCATAGAAATGTCTTTTTCTCACCTCCACATTTTGCAATCACATCGGATTTAAGAAGTCGAAGTATGTGGTAGATATACTTTTGAACCTCATTCCAAGTATTGAGCAATATCAACTCTGCCTGAGAGAAAGAAAACCTCCAACTAGTTTCATCTTTGGGATTGCTTTGGTGTGACTTTGGAACAAGATGACATCCACCTGCGACAATTTTTTCAATCATATCTCTGGTCGGCCAACCATTATTTCGTTTACGAATTCTCCATTCAGCAGCCTCTGTTGGCCAATACGGACATAAGACGGATATGACACAGTCAACCGTTAATTCTTTAAATGCCTTTAATATTTGGTTTGAACTTCTGCGCCGCGCTGAATAAGTTACACACTTCAGGCCACGTCACGATGCGCCGTGTGATCGCTGGTCCGTGAAGAGATTTGCGACTCACTTCGAAATATTCATTCTTTTTCTCACGACGCCGCAACAAGCGAGCAAATCCCAAATGACAGTTATTAGTTTCAAGTGTTAGTATTTCTCCCTGAAAATATTTTGAAATGACGCCAGTTTCTGTTGCAGCAATGAGTTTACGGTCGAAGAACATGTGATCAAGATCCGTTAAATTCAACATCGCATATTCGAGTGGCTGTTCGTAGAAGCTGCCACAGAAAAATATCCCCATATGGCAAGTGCGTGGAAGAATATGTTTGCGAAAATTGTGAAATGTTTCTTCCTGTTGTATATTCATTTGTTAGACATTTGAGCTTAGTTTCTGTTTTGCTTCTGCTCGCACATTTTACATTGGCACTTGATTTCCGACTGAAGTTCCTTCTTTGTTAACTTAATTTCTGCAGTTATTTCTAGCTTTTTGTGCCAACGATTCCTGTAATATCTCGAGGCATTTAAATTTTTATTACGGTATTCATTGTCACTGCTGCACTTGTAACTTTCCGAAAGAAGGAATGAATTTAGTGAGAAAACAGTTGATGAACACTTTCGTGCGTCTAACTTCCTCTCCAGACGTCATGCAATGTAAATTGACATATATTAGTACTCATGAACCATCTTTGGTAGCCTCATCTGTCAGGGCTCGATGTGATGAATTTATGGCTCGTCGTTATCGAAATCGTTATCTCAAAATTTTTAATGAACTACTCTAAAGCTGCCTTTTAAGCCAAAATAATTTTTGTGAGATTCATTAAAAATCTTAAGGAAGGTCGTGCTATTTAGTTTGCACGAAGTCTTCAAGAACAGGCACACGATCATCTGACTTCATTTTCAGATTAAGAATCTTTATTGATCATGGTAACTTAATAGATTTCCAGTTATTCGCATGCATAGGCGTCAATGACGTCAGCCTAGATAAAAAAAACAAGAACGTATCTATCACAAACAGAGTCAACATTTATTGACAGTGCCTTCTGTCTGATAAATTTTCCGCAACTGTTACGAAAGTATATGACGAGAGCGTGAGCTATCTTGATAAGCGACGACAGCTTTAATCAATTTTAATCAAGCGAAAGACATTAGTGTTCATATTAACTAGGCAATAGACATAGCCAAACTTTTTCATCGTAACCTGATACTAATTGACAATCATCTCTGAGTGACTGCACGAAGACAGGTAGTCGCTTTCTGCTCGACCTGAACAGCACAAAATTTGTGTTTGAGAAGATTCGAATGATTCAACGATTAGCCTTAAACCAATCAGCTATTAGTGTTAAATCATGATTAGCAATCCTGACTAAATTTTCAATCGATTTATGGGACAAAAAAATATTAGGCTAGTGTCATCAGCGAATAATATTAGGTTAAGTATGGATGAAGCATTCGGTAAGTCATTATTCAATAATGAAGATTAAAAATAAGAGAGGTCCAAGATTTGAGCCCTGAGGGACACCACATTTTAATGTTGTTAGTTTGGACGTTGCACCATTACAAATGACACATTGTAGCTTTTGATGCGGATAATTTTTAAACCACTTAAGTTGTAGTCCTATTTTCCCATAATTTTCAAGTTTATTTACAAGTATGACATGATCCACGGTTTCAAAAACCTTTGCAAGGTCAAACGGATGTTTATTTCAGCCTCATGTGAACAGCTTCACTATAATAAATGCAATTATTGTTAATTAATCTAAATAATTGCACACCACAACAGGAAAGTTCCCTCTGCGCATACTCATCATTGTTCAATCAAATCAAGTCCACGTGACGTGCCTAGTTACAACAATCACGTGTCTTGGTTTAAAATGTCTTTAGCGACGGCTCTACTTAAAGTCTTCAAATGTTTATGCGATTCCTTTGTCAGGCGAACTACCTGGTCATTGTAAACAGACTCCAGTAATAATCTCGAACATTCTAGATACCGATCCACTAAATCTTCAGCAGTTATCGAACGACTGAGACGTAGACGACACTGATTTGCAACGTACATAATAAAAGCCATCGGAGAAATGTAAATTACGAATGAACTATTTGACTTGAGGAATGACATTCTGGATTCCGTGTCCTGTCTTTTGAGACACTGTTCGTGCAGCAAAATAAATCCAAACACCGTTTGGATGCACTGATCAAATATAACTGACCATTTGCTTGTCAAAACAACAGAACAAACATTGCTGTATAATTCGCAGACTCCAGTATTCTCGTCTACATTTAAAGCGCTGAAACGTTTCTCAGCTTCTGTACAAATGCTCAGACATTCCCTCTACTGTTTGAGATAGGTGAAATAAAAGTTCGCTCGATAGGCTGCGCTTGCAAAGTAGGATACCTTCTGTATACTTTTATCGACTCCCTCAATGAAGAAATTTACGGCGATACCTGTGACCACATCTAAACCGGATGGAACCTGCTCTTTGTTTCTTTTCTGCGCTTTTATTGCAATCTGCAAAATCGTCTCTTCATCTCGTGTATAAATGTACGTGCGATGAAGGTCAGGCTGCTTTCTTTCAATCAGATATGGAATGTTTTCTAAAGCGGATTTGCCAAAATAAAAAAATGTATGCGAACTAGTTTGAGGAGTCGACCGCATTGATTGATCGAGATGATAACGTGCCGTTCTCACTAGTTCACCGTTTGAATCAGTCTGATGTCCTCTTTTCTTTTCAGCTGCCTGATAATTTGCAATCAATCCAGTCACCAACTGATAAAATTCCGAGCCGCCTGCGACAAGTTGATCCAGACTAACGCTGTTGTCCGAGTTTGGTTCTACGGGGTTGACAAAATGACTAACTCGATTAACGACAAACTGAGCAAGCAGTGACAGTTTATCACTGAGGGCATATGGAAAGTAAACTTCTGGATTTGCAATTGACCATTTCGCAGTAATTTCTGCAATTTCAGATTCGTTGCAAGCAAAAGATGATAAGATCTGGATCGTTAAGTCAACGTCACCAGTCGTATGTTCAAACATGTTGTTGCTTGGGATGAAATAGTTTTGACATCTTCCTTCGATTAACCACTCGATCAGTTCAGAAAGTAACTCAGTCACAGAATCTGTAATGGAACTTTTATTCCAGAAAGACGGGGGCTTGACTTCGCACGACCATAACATCAATGTCTTCATGGTATATGAGAAAATTGCGGATTCCAATCGCTTTTCTTTGCACTGTTTCTCTACGTTGGTTTTAATCAGACGAAGAATGTGATATATGTACTTTTGTACGGCAGACCAACTGTTGACAAGTACAACCTCCGCAGCTGAAAACGAAAACCTAAACAAGGTTTCGTCATTTGGAAAACTGGGATGAGCCTTTGCAACAAAGTGACATCCTCCATGTACGACTTTGCTCAGAAGTTCTTTCGTTGGCCAACCGTAGTTTCGTTGTCGTCTTATCCATTCCACAGCGGCAGTTGGCCAGAATGGGCAGACCACGCAGCTAACATAATCAACGGTCGTTATTTCATAGTGCTGAAGATGCGGTTGAAATCTTCTTCTTTCATCTTCGCTCAATAGACTGTTAAGCTCATTGAACGACATGAATGTTTCCTTGTCAGCTGGGCCGGGTGAACTCGACTGTAGTAACTGTGATCTCGTGAAGTAAGCCTGTGAATTATTATAGTATTTCAGTCGTCCAAAACCCGGAAAGGCATTGTTCGTCTCAACAAATAAGACGTCTCCGTGAAATTTCTCTGGGAATGGATCGGGAGGTGATACTGCGCACAAGGTCAAAGGAAAATTCATATGATCGAAATCGGTTAGGTTCGCGATCACATACTGCACTGGAAGTTCGGCAGCACTGCCAGCCAACATGAAGCCCATGGGTACTCTCTTTCGTAGAAGCAGTTCCATGAACTCTCGGAAATCTCTGCAGTTTTCCATTGGAACGGACGAAAGATGGCTGCCAACTGAAACTACCAATAAATTATTCACAACAGAATAAGTCATTAGGTTATGTGACATGTAAACTATTAAACTCCTTCGCAATGTAAAGTAAGGCAAAGTTATGCAAAATGATGTACCGTATTGTAACAATGTAATTTCATACAATTTAATTTGGGGTAATGCTATGCAGGAATTTGGTTATAGATTTCTGCTCCACCAGTACCCCTTAGCCAGCTCAGCTATAATGAGTACACTGTCGGTGGGAAAATGAGACTACCAATTCAAAGTGGCGACCGGGATCCATGTGACACGACAGAATAACGTCGAAAACGGATGCGACAGTCAACTTACAGTGACTCTAAAACGTACACTCAGCCACAGTAGAAATTCAAGCATGTTCTGAATGTGACGAATTAATATATAAAAATGAACGAGAAGGACAAATATCGACCATCTTTTATGCGCCGACAAAAAATAGATATAATACATAATAAATAAGTTAGATAAAGTATAATGGAGTGAAGATTTCTAATTAACGTGGCGATTAGGGTGGTTCATTGTCATACGGTAAAAAATGAAGTTGAAGCTAAATTTCACGACACCCCTCAGTTTTTTACACTTGTTAATTGTATCATTCTGGCAAAATTTTAGCTTCCTACTCCAACTGGAAGACGGTGCTCACAGACCCTTCCCTTTACCAGGTCGAACAAGAAGAGCGATTGGTTTGAAAATATGCTTAACGTCTTGTAATCGTAACATATGATAAGATTACGAAGTTACCATTATAAAAACAGTACTTATGTCGTGTCAGCAACATATTTGCTGCAAGGAAACAGTATAAATAATCAGCCTTGGCACAATCAAATCGTGTCCCAAGAAGTATGTGTAACAGAAATTCATTTCTTCAGCACTGCATCTATATCGGACGTCTACAGTAACTAGTCCCCGAAATTTGTCATGCGTCACATTTTCCCAGGCAGTCTTAAATCCCTTGAGAAGATTGAAATGTATGGGGAACTTGAGGGACCGCTGAACAAAATGAAAAACTTGGCTAAGATCAGTTTTATGATATTTTGACTGCAAGCCAACCACAGGAGCTCTCGACCAATCATTTTTCCATAACATATGCCCATTGAAGCGAACAGTGTTCACAGAAGTAGTGTCAAAGCTCATGGGATGATTTTTTTAGTCAACTTCCATGCTTCTAGCAGATTATAAATAGCCTTGGCTTCGTTACATCCTGTTCCAGAGGTAAAATTTAAAATTCCAAGTAGCTTATCTTTGCAACCTCCAGAAACCAGTACCGGTAGGCGGTCCATGTCTTCGATTCAAGAAATATCAGGAAGGATTTTACCATCCAAGTCAATCACCAAGGCACAGTCTGGTATAAATTCAGCTATTACTGACAGCATGTACCTTATTAGCTTTCTGTGTATGTATGTATGCATGTATGCATGTATGCATGTATGTATGTATGTATGTATGCATGTATGTCTTTATATGCACGTTTGTATCCATGTATGTATGTACATGTATGAATGAATGTAAGCAATATCTATGTATGCGTGTATGTATGTATGTATCCATGTATGTATAAATGCATGTATGATTATATGTATATTGTAATTGTAATTGAACATTTGTATAGCGCCACTCAGAGATTCAGAGGCGCTCCCCGACCCAGGGCTCTAACAAATAAGATAGTCTTCAGGCGTTTCCGAAACAGAGGAAGAGAAAGGCTAAGGAGCTCAAGACGCAATTCATGCGGAAGATGGTTCAAAGTAGAGGGGCCGACATAGGCAAAGCTTCTGGATTGAGCAGTTGCACCACGCATGCGAGGGACAACCAGAAGGCCTCTGGCGGCAGAGCGCAGAGCAGAGCGACCAGGAAGTGTAGAAACCGATGTGCATAAGGCCTGAAGGTATGAAGGAGCTACCCCGAGCAGAGAGTTGCGCATAAGTGTAAGAATTTTGAATTGAATGCACTGGGGCACAGGAAGCCAGTGAAGAGTTTCCCGAATGAAGGTAGATATGTGAGAGTACTTTGGGAGACCACAGATAAGGCGGGCGGAGGCGTTAAGAATGGACTGAAGCTTGGAGAGGTTTAGTGAAGAGAGACCGGCAAAGATGGAGTTGCCGAAGTCAACCCTTGTACAGATCAGTGCATGGACAAGAGTGTTGACCGCGTGAGAAGAGAGTGAGTGACGGATGGTGCGAATTTGGCGTAGATGATAAAGGCATGTATATATGTATGTTTGAATGTATGCATGAATGTATGAATCGCTGCAGAATGCTGATGAAGTGCAATCAAAGATATGAATATTGGAATTGTGTTGCATAAACAGTAGCCTAGCTGCCTAGGCCTACGTTTTGTACAAATGTCAATGAAAATACATTTAACCTAGATGTCTATGTAATAAACAGGAAATATAGCAAGATCTGTAATAAGAACTGTGTACTAAGTTCAATATATAAACAAGTAAGTAGAGGAACTAAACTACATAATTGCATAAGAAGGTCGCCAAGGTAATCACAATTTTTAACACATTAGGCCCATGCTTCTACATAACGACGACTGTGTTGTAAGTTGACGTCATTGAGCACCATCTTCCAGTTGGAGTAGGAAGCTGAAATTTTATCAGAATAATACTAATGACAAGTGTACAAAATGTAGGGGGCGTCCTGGTTTCTAGCTTGATTTTTATTTTTGTGGACCACCCTAGTGGCGATACCTCGATGTAAAATGCGACGACCAAGCCCAGCATGAATAGGATGTGTCTGATCCAGCACCCAGTGTGATGTGAAGAGGTGAATATACTGAATATTGCATTTGGAAGAAAATGGGACATCCAGGCCAAGCGTCCCTTCTATGGCTAGTTCTGTATTCAGAATTTATACATGAACGGATTTCTCAAAGGTCATTGGAGCTGGTATTCATTGTGTCTAATAAACGTTTGACCCCAATATTGTTATCATAACATCATCAGCTTAGTTATTGAGTCCACATTTGACATAGGGCCAACATCTGTGTTCTCCAATTACTCGGCTACAAGAAACAGACCCAAACGGGACCAGAGTACTGTTTAGCTAGGCTTGGCAATTGGCATCGATTGAAATGATATAACAATAGAATTATAAACGAAACACCACACTATAGTTACATGCATAATTCGTGCAAGGAGCAACTAATATTAATTTTAAACTTAATCTAAGAACAATAATATAACGAAACTAATATTGGTTGTCTGTGTTCATGCATAAATCGCGAACCTAACCTATCGAATTTACTGACACTTCTACTCAACAGCTTCAATTAGCAAACCAACTTTTCCTACCTTCTGCTTCCAGCTCACATCCGGTGGATTTACTGCGTTTGACTAGGCTTTATATTGAGGCCATCAACAGTTGTTGCATTAATCATTATGAGGGCAGCGCTAAGCGCTGAAGAAGTCATTGAACCTGCTCAGATTTGAGGCAAATCAAATAAAAATCAATTACTTAGCTCGAACATCATATCACTTTCAAAGTTTTCAAACATGCATTACAAACTACTCTTTGGTAT
Organism: Aporrectodea caliginosa; assembly: GCA_020284085.1. NCBI lineage: Eukaryota > Metazoa > Annelida > Clitellata > Crassiclitellata > Lumbricidae > Aporrectodea > Aporrectodea caliginosa. The sequence goes on along the minus strand of JACEVL010000021.1, from coordinate 711,199 downwards.
TTTAGAAATATGTTACAAGACTATCGAATGCTGCCTATGATAAATTGACATAAATACAAAGTTATTAAAATGAATAGAACCATAGAACGAGAATTCGTGACTTCAGGCTTTAATATTCGTAAATATTCGTGAATATTAAGGCATTTTTAATATTCGTAAATATTCGTAAATATTCGCTGACGACGTCACTGTTTTTGCTTTTTTTACAACTAATTTAAGACTACTAATTAAGAACATGTGTGACCAGGGGTCCCGGCAACCTATAGAGCCAAAGGCAAAAAATTCACTCAAGTTTTGTGGTGCCGAGGCGGGAGGACGCTCACACAACGTTGTTGGTAACGTTCATACAATAAAATGTATAATTTGCGCGCTGAATTTGAATGGTTATTAATGCACATAGTGAGAGCCAACTAAATGAAAAACTTTGTGTATAATGTTACAGGCAGATTGAGTTTCTCGCTCGCTCGCTCGCTCGCTTGCTGTCTCCCTCTCACTCTCACTCACTCTCAGTCTGGCTTTGTCCGTCTCTCTATGATGTATCTCCCTCTCAGTCCGTCTGTTTCTGTCCCTTTTTGTCTCCGTGTTTGAGTGTGTGTGTGTGTGTGTGTGTGTGTGTGTGTCTGCAGTCTTGATCTCCTATCTCTAAAAACCCCTCACTCAGTATGGGCAATGCCAGTATTATGAATAAGATACACGTTTCAATGAGTTCCAATGAGGCGCTTCGTTATAAAGTCGCTGTATGTTGTTTTCATATTGATGTCCCTTGTCCGGGTCCAAATACGAAATAGCTATGCCGCTCAGTGCCAGCCCGTACTCCATGGCCAGCCTTAGGTATAGGAGATATAGGCTGCTGTCTAAGGCGGCATTTTTCAAGAGGCGGCAAATTCCGGCAAAACACGTGATCGACCTATTGAGACTTGAACAATAAACTATGTGAAATTGTATTGTATTTGAACACTTGTTATAGCGCCCATTCAGAGGCGCTCCCGACTACTGCGCGGACGCTGAATCGGAGTTTCACGCCGAAGCGCATGAGCAATTGCGAGTGAAGGACTTGCCCAGGGTCCCTACGCGACGGCTTTGAGGTGGATTCGAACCCGCAACCCTCAGCTGCAAGGCACCGAACATACCCCTATACCACCGCGCCCCAGTTGTATTGTGTTGTGTTGTATTGCATTGTATTGTACTCCACGTTCATATTGCGACCGAGACACCCGCAGTAAAGATCCGAGAAATTAATCTCTGATAAACCGACCGGGAATCGAACCCGGGCCGCCGGCGTGAAGAGCGGGCTACCAACCCACTCGGCCACTCAGGATCTCAAGTTACTGATATAGGATGAGTAACTGTAACATGTAACTGCTCTAACGCCTAGTTTTTAGCACTGAATTTTGTACAATTAATCCCGGATCTTGAAGAATTAAGAATTAAAGGAAATTTAAAAAAATTTAATATTCGTTGGCCATTTTAATATTCGACAATATTCGTAAATTTCTAAAAATCTTAATATTCGTAATATGCGCATACTCGTTCTATGAATAGAACTGACAAGATCAGAATTTATTTATTCCAACGATTGATGCATATTTGCAAATTATGGAAAACTTTAGAATATGCTACACTTACACGTTTCAGTTCAATTCGCAAAGGATCGACACACGAAAATCTGCATTTGAATTAGTCTAATATATAGGTGCTAGGCTATTTATTTTATTTAGATCTAATCAATAACTCAGACGCTAACGTATTATTAATTCATTATACTTAGCCTATGTTGGCCAATAAGGACATAAAACGGATACAACACAGTCAACCGTTAATTCTTTAAATACCTTTATATTTGGTTTGAACATTTTTGCAGCGCTGAATAAATTACTCACTTCAGGCCACGTCACTATACGCCGTGTAATTGCTGGTCCGTGAAGAGATTTGCGACTCATTTCGAAATATTCAGTCTTTTTCTCACGACGCCGCAACAGTCGAGCAAATCCCAAATGACAATTACTAGTTTCAAGTGTTAGTATTTCTCCCTGAAAATATTTTGAAACTATCGCGGTTTCTGTTGCAGCAATGAGCTTCCGGTTGAAGAACATGTCATCAAAATCGGTTATGTTCAACATCGCGTATTCGAGTGGTTGTTCGTAGAAACTCCCACAAAATAACATTCCGGCATTGCAAATGCGAGGAAGAATATGTCTACGAAAAGTGTCAAAATCTGCATCTTGTTGTAGATCCATTTGATCGACATTCAAGCTTAGATTATGTTTTGCTTCTATTCGCATATTTTAGAATGACACTGAATTTGAGACTGAAGTTCCGTCCTTGTGAACTGAATTTATGCAGTTATTTCTACGTTGTCAGCGTTTCTTGTAATATCCTAGAGAACTTAAAGATTTATTTTTTATGAACACTGCTGCACTTGTAACTTTCCGAAAATATAAATAAATTTAGTGTGTAAACAGTCGTTAAACACGTTCATATAATTATGTAGACTATCTTCCTTCCCGACGTCATATAATATCAATGTTTATGTATCTTCCATCTAGGCTTCATTTGAAAGGGTTTAATATCATGGATTTATCGTTGCCTATGAAACTGTAATAATCCTGCTGAGGGTTATTAAAAATCTTCAAGAAAGATCGTGTTATTTATTACCGCGGGTTCTGTCAGCTGCTTGGTGCCTATCCTCAATATGGAAGTTTATTGAGGCCCTCTTGAACGAGGAACAATTCTTAGCTGGACAACTTCGAAAGAAGAAATTCTGGACTGTGCTGAACGGCTGAAGAGAGTCGTTTCTGATATGGAAAGCGCCCGAATATGGACTATTTGAAGGGTTGCTCACGTTGAGTTGCAAGCATAGGCTAATAGTGACTTTTTTAATGGACATGGACAACCTAAATTATAATGACGCTATAGATGTATAAAAGTAGCCTTAGCATTGAATTAGCATACAAATGATAAAACTTGTAGTAAAATCGTCGGAATTCTCTTAAACATGCTTCATTTTGAATGTCGATCTTTTGATTTTCGACCTTTTGATTGTCGATCTGTTGATCATTCGACTTTTTGATCGTTCGATGTTTTCATCGTCGACCAAATGATTTCGACCAAGTGATTTCACCAAATGACTTTCGACCAAATGATAGGATACAGCATTTATGTGGAATAATCAGTACTCATGAATCTTCTTTGGTAGCTTTATAATTATGGCAGAGCTCTCTATGTGATCACCTTGTCGTAATGGAAATCGTGATCTCGAAGTTTTTCATATACCCTAAAACTTCCTTTTAAACCGTAACAATTTTTATGAGATTCATTGAATCTTAAGGAAGCGTCTTATTTACTAACTCGAAGTCTTCAAGAAAAAACACAACACTTCTGACTTCGGAATCATATTCAGAATCTTTAGCTACAGAACCTTAATGGATATTAGTCGAATGCATTGGCGTAAATTCGTAACCTTAAGTAATGAACAGAAACGTATTTAAATGCGGTACACAAGAGCACAGAAGAAACGGTGCTCTGAGTCTATATCGCGAACAATAGAGCACACAAGGAGGCAGATGACCACTAAACCACGAACAGGAAACGAATTTTTGAACATTTACTGGCATTGTCTTCTATCTGATTTGCCTCCGGAAACGAAAGTATGCGAGCAAAAATAACTGACGATTCCCAGAGCTATCTTGATAACCAAACACAGCGAATGAACTAGACATTGCCAAACTTGTTCATGGTAGCCTGAAACTAATCTCCGAGTGACTGCACGAGCTACGACAAACTCTTCCTGTCAGACCGCTTAGGACCTGCCTTTAGTTGCCACGAGTCTTAAGTATTGGGCAAATGGTTTGGTTTATCAGTTATGAGTATGGTAGATTCAATACATTCAGATAACGAATGTGCTAAATTTGTCAAGAAATTTAGTTTACTATAAATGAGGTCCGTATTATCGTTATTGTGCACGGTCTTTGTTTATTTGATTTAAGTATATACCAATGAAATTCTAGAAAAATTATGATGTGTCGCGGAATGAACGTCTTACTATGAACTAATCGTAGCACAAAACACAACACACAAGAAAGATAGATTGGCTAGAGTGGACTATACCAGATCAAACTACACTATATCATATTGCACAGCACAATACTAAACGCTGCAAATTGATCGTTTCTCAATCAATCAAACAATCAATAAAAATTTATTTAGCGCCCTTCAAGATCCCTATAGTTAGAGGCGTTCCCGAACAAGGCCATTCGGAAGAATGAAGTTTTCAACAGTTGGTGAAACTGCAAACAGTTTAGAAGGGTCGTAAATCTATGTTAGCCCGTTCCAGGCTGTTGGACCAACCACAGAGAAGGAACGGGTCTGCATTGTCGCATAGCGGGCGAATGGGACCGCCAAGTCACCGTGGACAGAGGAGCGCAGTGCTCGGCGGCCTGTGCAAGTGGAAAGAGGGCGGCATTCACGCAGGTAAGAGGGTGCCCAGCCTGATAAGCACCGCCACACCAAAGACGCGATCCTGTATGAGATGCGATGTGGGAAAGGTAGCCAGTGCAATACCTCACGCATATACCGAGATATGCGGTCGGTCTTACCGAATCCGCCGATGAGTCGAGCCGCAGCCCGGTGAACCCGCTCCAGCCTCTCGATTCGAAACCGAGGGAGACCAGCGTAGATGGAGGCGCAATAATCCAGGCGGATCAGCACAAAAGCGTGAACTAGGGAGAAAGCTGCTTTAAAAGTCAGGGAGCGAGGAATGACCCTGAGCTGCCGCAACTGGTAGTAGGAGCTGCGGCATACCTGGTTTACATGAGGTGCACAGGTTGGCTCTTGGTCCAATTATAGCACCCTGATGTCACGCACCACCAGAGAAAAAGACATAGTTTCTGAGTCCATGTCTTTGAAAGTCGCCATAGAAATCTATTTTAATGAATATAAGAACATATTTACGCTAACTTACCTCATGAAACAACAGGATCTCTATTATGGCGACACGGGTAAACTGCTAGTCTCAGACTAACTCTGGTTTACACTCGACTAGCGAATAAACTCGACGTGAAGAACAAGTTCTTTGTGAACCGGGCCATGGCAAGCTTTAGTCCACTTCTGAATCAGGCGTATGTGGATCAATTCTCATAACGGAGTTAACACGCTGGAGGTTTTCATATTTCGTCGAATCGACCAAGCTTTGAAGTTTGGGTATCGCAGGAATCCACTCGACTCGTTATAAACAATAATTTAATATAATAATATAGGCCTATTATACAGACAACGACTTTTAAACTGCTTTTACTTTCCCTATACCTCCATAGTCCACTCAATGCTTGATTAATGTAATTTCTTTTTCCTCAGCCTCGAACCCACCAAGATTGTGTGTCTTCAACTAATCTATTAAATCTTTTGCTTCCCAGGCTTTCTCGACCTCAACGAGACCCCTTAGCAGCTCCTCCACCTCCTGTCTCTGATCACTCGGACAACCAGACTCGACTCTTCCTTTGCTATCTCTCTACAACCCCTTTAACAAGACGCAGCGCTCGTGAATTAACTATAAGGTAACGCGTCATAAATTTTTCACTTTACGATTACGATTATTAAGTAATTCCAATGAATTTTCATATTCGCGTATATTCAATTATTTTGTCTTAGTATACCTTTCGCACATTCGCGATCAACAAACAACGCCAATATTGAAAAGCGTCAGGTGCAAATTAGCCCGCTTATGTTAATCCGCTGATGTTAATACACTACCAGACCTCATTAGCCAGTCGCCCAATCCAGCTCTGTTCATGCTGTTTGTCAAAGGTTGCTAGTCAATAACCAAACGAACCGAACCTTCAAGAATGAGACCAAATAGCGCTTTAGGTCGACAGCAAATTTCTCACTCAATGATAAGCTTAAACATTCAGGAATGTTGCGCTGTCGTTGGTGGAAAAACTTGGTATAGGTTAACCTATTGCATAATGATATTCAGCACACCATTGCAAGTCGATAGATCTCAATATCCAAATAATTGTCCACTGCAGAGTTGTTTTGAAATCTTCCGAGTGAACTTAAACAGGAATTGTGAATATCCAGGTCCTTCCCATCGTCACAACATGGTGCAAACCTCCGAACATAATGTAATAACTTCATTAATTCATTCATTCATTCTGGGACTTATATAGCGCCCATTCTAGAAACTTACTCAGGAGCGCAACTTCGTTGATAGCGTCGACTTATAATGTATTGACCGATGACGCACCAAAACCAAATCTTAATCTGGTAAAAATCCAGAGGACCAATACATGTATTGTATATGTCTGCACATGTAATTTTTATGCGTAACACCAGCTGCTCCAGCGTCTACAAAATGTTGAATGCTGTGACACGCCTTAAGACTTCTTATTCAAAACGATAGTTGGAGAACATCGTTTCAATCAGCAGCGCAATGAGACGCAATCGCTTCGAAGACCCGATGCCTAACGTGCATGTTGCCGACAATGAAAACTCGGTGGGGGGGGGCACAGGTTTGCAAAGGGTGGAGTGGACCAGAATATTGCCACTTATTGCATCTTAAGTTGTTCGCGTAATTGGTAGTGGCCTCTCTAATGGATGCTGGTGTTACGCATAAAAATTACATGTGCAGAATGCCCGGCAGATTTACAGGTTGATTGAATCAGTGAGTCCTAAGCCATAGACTTCTAAATACATTAAGCATACTGTATGCCTAAGCCAATGGATCAGCTGGAGTTTAGACGCAGTGTTTGTACTGTGTACTACAATGGGTATATTCTTGAATGCGTGGTAATCGGCAGACCATTGGGACGTCCAAAGCTAATAATAGTTTTGTAGTATACTATTCTAAATGATGTTAAATAATCAATGTTACGAAATCCAATGTCTAAATATTCAATAGTGGGCAAAAGCTTATATTAGCGCCACTCTATAATTATACGTTCAATGTTTAAATGTTCGGTAGATGGCGAGATCACGACAGCCCCACGGGTTATGCTTCCTCTAATAGCTGTTATTAGAACTATTATAGGCTAAGTAAATTATGTAAGATTTATTACTACACTTAATAATCCACTTGCATTTGCAACACGCAATGGGACATACAGCAAGAAACATTATTATGAAACATAGAAGTCATAATTTTTAATAAAAGATTTAAAATATATAAAAGGAGATTGTGCACAGATTTGGAGTCTCAAGGCTAAAAAACAAAGCGTGAAGAGGAACGTTGGTCTGCATATTGAATACTTGGAACGGTTTCATGAATTGTCATAGAAAACAGACAAGTGGCATGTTTGTACTGGCATAAGGATACACACGGTAACTGTGTTATGTAATATTAGGCTCTGCTATTACATGTTATATTATTACCCTTTGGGTCTCTTGTGTAAACCGACAAAACTTGTACAAACCTGATGTGATTACGGCATGTAGGCTACTGAGTTGGTTACCAAACAAACATATTAGGTTATGTTATTATTTATACTTTTAATACTGTTATATTATTCTCTTACGCTAGTCAAATGGACTTTTTGACAGTCTGTGTTGATAACGGTGCAAATATTTTGAGAACCGCAGACAGAAAAACTCATGGACCAGTCGAGCAATCTGTGCAGTTTACTTTTTTTCTTATTAAGCCTATCTCTATTTAAGGTTGACTGTTTTTTGCATATATCTGTGGATAGTGACCTCTTGTTTGAATTAAACTGATTTGACTTTTATTTGATGCACGAATGCAAGCTGTAGTTGTGACTATAATTATGCTCAATAGTTCAACCACCCTCTCGTGCCTTGCATCGCAAAAATGGGATGCTTAAAGGGTAGCTTAAATTCACATATTATACAGACGTTGATGAAAATAATATTTTCCTGATGGTTATTCTGCATATGCAACAAACCACAATAGTATAAATATGTTTTCGGCACTAATGGCTTAACACCAACAACACATATTATTTTTATTAAGCCTATATTGAACCTAACTGATTCATCAGGAACTTCGGCTCAACGCAATGACATGAAGATGCGTTTTACTCTAGCCTTAGGCAATAAAACAAAGCAAATGTTCAAGATATCACTTCATGAGTAGTAACCTTGACTGATTACGGCAATAACGCTCGGAAATGAATGAATGAATGAAGTGAATTTCGAATAGTGTAGGCAATAAAACAAAGCAAATGTTCAAGATATCACTTCATGACTGATTACGGCAATAACGTTCGTTCTGTTGGTCGATGCGTTGCTTCAATGCTAATTTATAACTGCACATGAGCAAACTTTGTATTTGAGTTTTCCGTTATGATGCTTCACCAAACATACAGGGAAGACGACATTTATTTTCTCTTGCAACCTTGATTTATTGGGTCCTATTAATATTTTACAAGCGTTCTTCATAAGTGGATTATTGAGCCTCCTTGGTGCGCGTTCTCTTTTCTCTGCTTATGTATTTATGAATTCTACACTAGTAAAGCCTACATGAAATAAATGTTGCTAAAGTGGGACATGGTAACCGAGTGGATGAGCGCTCCGCTTGTTACTTCGAGAGCACTTTTCAACTCTTGCCTAAGACCGTTACTATGTAGGAAACTTGATCAAGTTCTTTACTTTGTTTATGCAAGTTTTAGTTCTCCATTTTCTGCCTCGGTACACAGCCAAAGATAGGACATAAACCATATAGCTTTTGGACCTGTTTTAAAGCTGGGATGTCGTTGCCCTATGACAGACGTCGCTACTCAACCGAAATTGCGGCAGATAAAATGGCATTTGACACTTTTCTAAAACCAGTATCTTCCTCGTTATCATTGTCATAATAGAAATTCATGGCATCGAGACACTCGCCCTCACTCAGATGCAACTTATTTCTACACCGAATTCGAATATAATCCAGATAATCAACAGGACAAACTTGAAGGACGAGATCATGAAGAAATAATCTGTGATATTTGCCCAGCTTCTCATTCTGCTCAACTGTATTTATAGAGAGAGTCAGAAAGCCAAACACCACTTGAATTCCTGCATCAAATATGTCTATATATTGGCGATTTATGAAAATGCAAAGTATTTCATTTGAGAAGGCAGGTTCAAACGTATTCAGGCTAATAACATTTTCGAATGCGCTAAAAGATTCCAACGCTTCTTCGCATATCTTTAATGCCTGTCTATAACCCCGTAGACCTGTATAACAAAAATTCGCATAGTATGCAGCGCTGATAAAGAAGGACGGATTATGGTGATTGTTATCTAGTGTTGATATCACGGATTGACACAGAACTTCCATGACTTCTTTTCTCAAATGACCTTTAACTGTTCGACGATAGCAACACATGCGCTGACAATACTCACCGGGTGTTCTGTACAAAAATTTGCTTACAGCACACGGAAGAGAGTCCAGCGTTGAAATATAAACATCTGAGTAACTGCTAGAACTTTTCTTTTCGTAACTAATCTGGAAATAACTCAAAGCTTCGGTTTCGTAGAATTTCCTTCGTAAGCTAATCTCCCCTTCATTTGAAGACATATCAGACATGATGAGACGATGCAACTGTACTGCTCTGAATAAATGTTCGACTTCATTTCTAAGTAATGCACTTGATGATAAGTTTTTCACAACGTACCTTCCATGCGTTTGATTCAATGCGTCCATGAAAACTCTACGGTTTAATGATAGTTGACACATTAGTAACGCCTTATCGCTAACCAGTATATGAAACATTTTGCCACGATAAACCTTTGGTTGCAAGGCAATAACTGTGGAAGCGACTTGGCGAGCGGCGTTCAACAGCAAAACTTCGTTGCTTACATCAAGATCACTCTGCAAGTAATCGAGCATGTTGTTTTCTCGTATGAAATAATTTGGACAATTTTTGTCAATTAACCATTGAATCATCTGCAGCAGTAACTCTTCAATGGCTGCCTCAATTCGATCTTCATTCCAAAAATTAGAAGGTTTTTCTTCGCAAGCCCACAACATCAGAGTTTTGAAGTGGTATGTGCATAGAAATGTCTTTTTCTCACCTCCACATTTTGCAATCACATCGGATTTAAGAAGTCGAAGTATGTGGTAGATATACTTTTGAACATCATTCCAAGTATTGAGCAATATCAACTCTGCCTGGGAGAAAGAAAACCTCCAACAGGTGTCATCGTTAGGATTGCTTTGGTGTGACTTTGGAACAAGATGACATCCACCAGCAACAATTTTTTCAATCATATCTCTGGTCGGCCAGCCACTACTTCGTTTACGGATTACCCACTCAGCGGCTTCTGACGGCCAAAAGAAACATAAAACGGAGTAAACATAGTCAGCCGTTAATTCTTTGAAAGCTTTTAAATTTGGTCTAAGCTTCTGCGCCGCGCTGAATATGTTACTGACCTTAGGCCACGTCACTATACGCCTCTTGACAGCTGGTCCGTGAAGTGATTTGCGACTCCTTACAAAATATTCAGTCTTTTCCTCACGACGTCGCAATAAACGAGCAAAGCCCAGATGACAGTTATTAGTGTCATAGGTACGTATTTCCCCGTGAAAATTCTTTGGAATGACCGTGGCTTCGGTTGCAGCAATGAGGGTGCGGTTGAAGGACAAGTGGTCAAGATCCGTTAAATTCAACATCGCATATTCGAGTGCTTGTTCATAGAAGCTGCCACAAACAAGTATGCCCTTATTGCAGGGACGGGGAAGAATATGATTGTGAAAAGTGTCAAAATATTTATTATAATTTTGATCCATATCTTAAACTTTGAGTCTTCTATCCTGCTGAGCTTGAATTTGAAGTGTTTTCGTTGTAGAGTTATTCTAGTAGACGAGATCTTTAACGTTTCCTTCAAGAATAGAAAGTTACTTTCTAAAAGAGAGAATGAGTTTGAAAACAGTTGCTGAACACTCAGCCTTCCTTCAAAACGTCATGAAATGTAAAGATTTTATATAATACAATTCCTATTGCTGGTCTTCATATTATCACTTCTTTATAATCGAGTGTATTTTTATCTATGCCTGTTAAAATAGAATATCTTTCTGATGAGCTTTTAATTCAAATCTATAGGAATATGCACTTCTTTATAATCGAGTGTATTTGTTTTATCTCTGCCTGTTAAAATAGAATATTTTTCTTATGAGCTTTTAATTCAAATCTATAGGAATATGCACTCATTCTGCAATGATGTATGCACACACTTCAGATTCAGACTAAGATTCCAGAACTATTTTGATCACCAATAAAACACAGATTTTTAAATTCGTTATTGCCTTTCTTTTCTCTTCCCCAGTTATGGCCTCTCCATGAATTTCCAACTCATCTACCTCATGTTCCGTGTCAGGATCTTCGAACTGTATTGTTGGCTCTTAGCAGTTTAGAATATTTTCTAAGTGCTCTCTCCAGCGCCTGGCCTGTTCTTCGTGAGTCCTTGGTCACCTGCCCATCACTCTTTTTAATTGGTAGGGTCTGTATCCCTGTGTTCCCGTCACTTCTGTCGCAATATGGAACAGCTTTTTGAACTCTCCTCGCCTTGGTGCCTCCTTCGTCTCATTATTTGTTCTCTCCAGAATTTATATGTTCTTGTCATCTCTTCATCTCTCCTTAACATTCCTATAATTTCTCTGTAGCCTATGTTTTAATTTGTTCTCGTATTTGTCTCCATTTGTGCTCTCCTGTTTCATTTTTGCCTAAGCAATTTCCTTTATCTTGAATTTATTTAAACTTTAAACAATTTCTACGCATTACACTAAGATCAATGAGCTGAAAATTTTACAGAACACAAAATGCAACTGCCGAATGGAAGTTGGAGCAGTGCAAAGGCGAATTGATACTTTTCAACGACAGAGTGTAATGGTCACGTATCTCATGGATTATACAAACATAGTTGTTCAAATTTGCAGGTAGGCCCTAAGAGATTAATTTATAATAGATGCAAAAATAAAACAATTTTGTAATATGTCTATTATATATGTATTCGGGTGTTTTGCATATATTAAGTATGGCACGTTTCTGCAGATTCTATAGAATAGTTAGCCAGAAAACTACAAAAAATGTTCACGCGCCTAAAGTCAGAGAAGAGTGTGCAATAAGTCAATTACCACATGAAAAACAGTTACATAACCAAATGTTTGAAGGTCTCAAAATTTGAAGATAGAAACATAACCAAATGTTTGAAGGTCTCAAAATTTGAAGATAGAAATTACCTTAGTAGTTATTAGGAACAAAACCGATTTCAATCGAGCAATTAGGCCTATAATTCTGGCCGTGAAAATTGTCGTGACTTGGACTGAGCCGCTAAGACGATAGGCCTACTCTTGAAGTTTGAACGGTTTATTTTAAAAAAAAACGCTCGATTCATTTACATTAGGCCTATACGAGAAACAAACTAATAAATCCGCCACTCAATAAGTCCACTCTCAACTAAGTCCGCCACTTAATGAGTCGACTCTCAACTATCATGTACTATTATACACTTCTTGAATCATCTCTATCTCTGTCGGTTGATAAAAAAGAAACCAGCCCGGCCTCCGCTGTCTGCCCGAAGAGAGCAGATCCTCGAACCCACTTGATCCTCACTGTATGCACAGTCGTACCCCTCTTCCGGTCGACTACTTGCACCGATCAACTCATTAAAATTCGGAAAAAACCCACAACTAGGCGTGCGCTCAGAAGCGCCTATTTACACATGCAAGGGCCCAACAGCCACTCAGTAATGACTGCTGCTAGTCAAACGTCTACATATATCTTCAATATCTAATATCAATAACAAGAAGATTGCTAGTGAACGTCTAAACATTCTTTTCAGGGTAACAGTATTTTTTTTATTACACCCAATGTTTGCATCAAGTCAAATGATTGTATAGGGGTCTACAGAGCGTCAGTTGTAAATCTGGAAATTTGAGGGTCAGTTTATCCAACAACTGCTACTAGTGGAATAAAATTGATTGGCATTAGATACCATTTGTTTGGCGATGTTAATTCAAATCGAATGGATGAAGTGGAGAGTATTTGACAAAAGTGAAATGCGATCGACACTACTTTACATTGTACCTTGCTTTGTCCTGCCTTTCCTTACCTAATCCGGTCTGTATTTAAAAATGTCACACTCTTTTACTTTGCCTCATATTATCCTGCCTGACTTACTTTTGCCTTACCTTATCCTACCTTAGCTTAGCTCACCTAACCTTAACGTAAATCAACATGCAATCTTGGCTTTCAAACAAAGACGATATTTAAGAAAAGACCAAAGCACTCTTTCACTCCTACTTTACATTTCTATGTGCCTTCTGTGAAAAATCTTTATTAATTTCAGTTTTGAAATTTTTCATGCAATGCTTTTATTCAATACTTCGTCCTTAACTTCTTGTGTCTTCCAGTTAAGTCATAACCTGGTCTAGCGTTGCTTTTACATTTCAACTTCTAAAATTCTTCTATACATTGTCCTTTGTCCTTTCATTTCTCAACCTCCCGTGTTAGCCAAAGCCAATTATCATTTGTTCTCTTTGCTTAGGTGAGTAAACAATTCTCTAGCTTATGCCACTACACATAAAATCAGACATTAGAGAGATAATAAATTCCTGAAAGAAAACGATAAAAGTCTTCGACCTGTTGCAACATAAAACTCTCTTCTTATGGCAGGATGCTGTAGTCAATACCAATAGCCGCAGATAAAATAGAATTCGACAGTTTTCTAAGACCAGTATCTCTCTCCTTGTCATTGGCATGAAAGAAATTCATGGCATAAAGACGGTCACCCTCGCTCAGATACAACTTATTTCTACATCGAAATCGAATATACTCCAAAAACTCAACAGGACAAACTTGAAAGACGAGGTCATGAAGAAACAGTCTTCGATCAGAGGCACGCTTAAAAACAGTCATACAGAGAGTCAGAAATCCAAACACAACTTTAATTCCTACATCGTATATGGCCATATATTGGCGATTTATAAAAATGCAAAGTATTTCATTTGAGAAGGCAGCTTCAAACGTATTGAGACTAATAACATTCGCCAATGTCCTGAAGGATGCCAGTGCTTCTTCACATATCTTTATTGCCTGTCTATAATCTCGAAGACCCGTATAATAAAAATTGGCATAGTATGCGGCACTGATAAAGAAGGACGGATTATGGTGATTTTTATCCATTGTTGATATCATGGTTTGACATAGAACTTCCATGGCTTCTTTTGTCAAATTACCTTCATCTGTTCGACGATAGCAACACATGCGTTGACTGTGATCACCAGATGTTCCATGCAGAAACTTGTTTACGGTGCATGAAAGAGAGTCCAGCGACGAAATATAAACATCTGAGTAATTGCTACTTGATTTCCTGTTGTTTCTATTATGGAAATAACTCAAAGCTTCGGCTTCCAAAGATTTCCTTCTTTCACTAGACTTCTCTTCAACTAAAGACAGATCAGACATCAGGAGAAGGTGCAACTGTATTGCTTTGAATAAATGTTCGACTTCATGACTGAGTAATCCACTTGATGATAAATCTTTCACAACATATCTTCTACGCTGTTGATCCAATGCATTAATGAAAAATCTTCTGTTTATTGCCAATTGACTCAGCAGCAGCGCCTTATCGCTAACCAGAATGCGCAACATTTTGCCACAATAAACCTTTGGTTCTCTAGCAATAACTGCGGATATGACTTGGCGGGCGTCATGCAAGAGAACAACCTCGTTGCTTACATCAAGATCACTCTGCAAGTAGTCAAGCATGTTGTTTTCTCGTATGAAATAATTTGGACAAGTTTTGTCAATTAACCATTGAATCATCTGTAGCAGTAATTCTTCAATTGCTGCCTCAATTCGATTTTCACTCCAAAATTCAGAAGAATTTTCTTCACAAGCCCATAACATCAGAGTTTTGAAGTAGTATGTGCATAGAAATGTCTTTTTCTCACCTCCACAGTTTTTAATAACATCGGATTTAAGAAGTCGAAGTATCCATCAAAACGCAACTAAATCTTCATTGAGTATAATTATATAATGCATTCGCCATCCAACGCGCTCTAGAGGAGCAGGCAGGCTTTGTCGGAAATAAACGCTGTCGAACTGCTCAGTTGAGGAAGGTTATATAAATAATGTAGGATTTATTAAGGTCGACTGTTGGATGACAGACTTCTCTAGGTTTGTCAGAACACAGAACATTGAGGACTTTGGATTTAGAGAGAATTGAAGGCCAGTTCAGGACCATTTCTCCTTTTTAAAATCTAAGCGAAAGAGAATGCCTCCTTTCAGTGTTGGACAGACAAGACAGAACTTTCACGAATATATATAAAGACAAACAAAGGACTTCAAACATGTGAATTAGGCTGACAAGCCATCTGCAGCAGATTACGACTGGTGGCTGCCTCTAGAAGGAGTTGCAGGCTCCATTAACTCTGCCGGTATTTGAGGCCCTTGTGTCAAAACACATGCCGATAATAAATGTATCGCACTGCAACGACTTCATATGGTCTAGAACTGCTACTGCTGCTGCCTGTCTTGACACAGAAGCCAACTTTGGCACAACCAGAAGTTTAGTATTTCTATTAACTAGAGAAGAAATCAGGACTGGCCATCGGTTCACTTTGTCCGTGTTTACTCCAGTTATGTCAGGGAGCAGCTTGCCTTCCCAGTGCCCGACAGATTTAAAGGCTCGAAAGTCTTCCTTGATTTGCAAGCCAAAATATTTGATATCTTCTGGTAGTGTGCTTTATGTCTTCTTCATAATTGAAACTTTATGCATATAATATACAAGAAGGTTAAATCTGTAGATTCTGCTGTTTAAGAGCTTTATAGTGATACTAAACATGTTATTATGAAATCAAAATGTTGTCACCTAAATATTTAAAGTCAATGATGCCATGCGTAATTTACGACAAACTGCACTAACTCTATGAGCCTTGGGGACCCTAAATATTTTCGAAATGTCATAAAACTTGGCAGGTAATATTATGGGATCATAAAGAAACTTTTAGGAGGGAGTGCATCAAAAGTTTCAAAAATTTTATTTTTCCTATGCTATCGTGGGACACCCTAATATATATATATACATACATGTTTAGATATACACATTATATATATATATAGGCACAATATTCAGTAGTGTCGGCTCTCAGAGTGCCTGGAGAAATAGAGACTATAGATCAGTTCTTCTCGAGACTCCATTCGAGTGTATACAGAGGATAATAAATAATTTTGAATAAATAAAATTGGTAAATAAAGACAGTGCAGCAATGTCTAGCGGACCGCCTTTGAAGGCATTTAAACAGTCGTTTCTTTCGTTTTGCAAGTCACCTGCTGCTGGGAGGTCTGATGGTAAGTAATTATTTTGCTGCTCAAACTGCCACCATGTGTCATCTATTCCGTGAAACTATAAAAGTTGTTGAACTTCTCCTTGTGGTTCCGGCTACTGCAGCTGGTGCCGAACGTTCATTCAGTGCGTTACGGAGACTGAAAACATGGTTGCGGCAAACGATGACGCAGAAGCGGCTCACACACCTCGCACTTATGCACTGTCATCGGAAGCGCGTGGAGAGTTGTGATATTCAGGCTCTTATAAGAGAATTTGCCTGCAAGACAAGCGAAAGACGGTCCACATTTGGGTTTTAGTTGATATGTATATTCGTTCCTTATGCAAAACAGGTTGGCACACACACCGCAACCTAGGACATTAACGATGCTTATGACATCGTTGCATAGGGCCTACTGTGCGGTTTAATTTTTCTCTATCGTATTATAAGTAGGCCTAGGCCTACAGACGCTCTATAAACACTGGTTGGCGCTTTGTATAGGCCTACAGTCTACAGACGCTCTATAAACACTGGCTGGCACTTTGTATTTTTGATTGCTAAAGCAGTTATTGACTTATTGTGCTATTGTCGCCTTTTATGTTATCAATATTGAGCGTAATAAACTACCAGTGGTTGCAAAAAATTACAAAATATCGTTATAGATAATATCAGGCATAATGAATAATTTTATCCACCTTAGGTCTGTGGCCTACACGGCTGAGGTTGGCTCACCCAACTTTTAAACACTTCCCGGGCCTCTGCTGATGAAGTTATCAGACAGGTTAGCAATTACTTAACTTCTTATTTTAAGATCCTGTTGCAGCGTTCCTGCATGAAGTTTAAACTGTTTCGCTGAAGAACTGCCCTTGTTATGAGGTTTATTGCGCAAGTGTTGCTTCTCAGTTGCATGAGTTCTTCTGTGACTCTTTAGATGTCCAATCTCTGTGAATCCTTTATTACAAGCCTCACATATGTAAGGTTTAACTACTGTATGGGTTCTCATATGCACCATCAAGGTCTCTCCTCGAATAAATGTTTTCTGACATAACTGGCACTTGTACGGTTTTTCACCAGTATGAGTTATCGTGTGCTTTTTCAGATTACCACCTTCAGTAAATGTTTTCTGACATAACTGGCACTTGTACGGTTTTTCACCAGTATGGGTTCTCATGTGCACTTTCAGATTACCACCCTCATTAAATGATTTCTGACATAACTGGCACTTGTACGGTTTTTCACCAGTATGAGTTATCATGTGCGTTTTCAGAGAACCACTGTGACTAAATGATTCCTGGCATAACTGGCACCTGTGTGGTTTTTCACCAGTATGGGTTCTCATGTGCGTTTTTAGATTACCACCTTGATTAAATGATTTCTTACATAGCTGGCACCTGTGTGGTTTTTCACCAGTATGGGTTCTCATGTGCGTTTTTAGATTACAACCATGATTAAATGATTTCTGACATAGCTGGCATCTGTATGGTTTTTCACCAGTATGGGTTCTCATGTGTGTTTCAGATCACCGCCTTGATTAAATGATTTCTGACATAGCTGGCACCTGTATGGTTTTTCACCAGTATTGGTTCTCAGGTGCGTTTTCAGAGTACCACCTTCATTAAATGATTTCTGACATAACTGGCTCCTGTATGTTTTTTCACCAGTATGGGTTCTCAGGTGCTTTTTCAGATGACCACCGTGATTAAATGATTTCTGACATAGCTGGCACCTGTATGGTATTTCACCAGTATGTGTTTTCGTATTGGCCATCGGGATAATCACTTAGGCCTAATTGTAAATTTCAACGTTCTTCTCCAGTATGTTCTTTGATGAGCTGTGCGATGTTCACATTGAGTATACAGCTTCTAAAGTACATCTGTTTGTGTCTTAAATGACAAGGATGAGTTTTGGCATGCGGTTCAAAGCAACTAAACAGTTTCTGGAAATATTGTTGTCATAGCCTTTCCAACACCACAGTGTTCAGTTTCACACATTACTGATTACTTCATTTAGGTTCGTCTTTCAGATGCTTACAAGAAGAGTTCATGTTTCATGTATCAGTATAGTTGCCTAGCAGAGAACCAAAAGAAGTATCAGTTGCAATTCTTTTAGAGTAAAATAAGAAATTATTCCCACAGAAATAACTTCATGACAAAATACTGAAGCTATCCATCCTTTGCATACTATCACACCTTTATGCTACTATTCGGGATAATCTGAGCGAAGATATAATAGTTTACTACAGCGTATGTTGTGGTAAAACAAATGAACTGTAATATTATTAAGATGAAACTTTGTCTTACAACTAGATTTTGATGCTCTGAAAAATGTTGGTCGTCATTTTCATATACTTCCTAAAAAATAACAGAAAAATGTCTATGTTTAAGATGTTTACAGAACATAATTTCAATGCAGCTACATTCAGTGGAAAGACTGTTCATTCATATAATTATTATTTGCTCAATTTCAGAAGTAGATGACGTTTGTGTCTCGGAACGCGACGTAGAAAGCCTGGCATTGCATGGCGACCTGGTTATCAAATGGCATACTGAAAGAAATAATGCCATCTCAGTAGGCTATTGATTAAAACGTCGCCATTAATTTAATCATACCTTCAATTCTTGTGTGCTCCGTTCTTAACCTTCGGAGGCCGAAGTGGGGTAGATTTCTACCCCAGCGGTTTTTTAATGTTGATTGCGGAGTAACTGTAGGTAGTCATAACTTGACGTTCCACATGTTTACAAGTTAACACCCCCGACATATTCCTACGCCAAAACGATCATCATGTCATGTTGTCTGAGAAAGTTATTTAAGTTCAAAGTGTCATGGGGTAGAAATCTACCCCACTTCGGCCTCGACGTTACTACTTTTTCATTCATAATGAAGATGTATTTATAGACGATATTTCCTCGTTATTATGCTCCAATTAGAAATTAAGTGTTGATTCTACCACGGAATTGAGTTTTAATATTTGCCTAAGTGTGGAAAGGTCAGTTTCCAAATATGGCCCAATATGGCAAAACAATACATCCTGTATATTTGAGCTCATAGATAAGAGCTACAATGACAAATGAAATGTCCATTGTAATACTATCAAGGTCAAGGAATCGAACTATCGCATTGGCAATAGTGTGGGAATAGTACTTTCCAAGATGGCGGCCAATATGGCCGCCGAAACATAAAGTGTGTATATCTAAACTTATTTTTAGGCTAAAATAACAGATAAAGTGTCGAATGTAATATATTCAGGGTCAAGGAATCGAACGATCGCAGTGACAATAGTGTGGAAATGTTACTTTCCAAGATGGCGGTCTATATGGCCGTCAATCCTAACCTATGGGCTCAGATATAGCCACTTTTGTGCCATATTGGCCGCCATCTTGAAAAGAAATAATCCAACACTATTGTGACTGCGATAGTTCGATATCTTGACCCTGAAAATATTACATTCGACGCTTCATTTGTCATTGTATCTTATCTATGAGCTGAGATATACATTTTTCTGTTTTGACGGCCATATTGGCCGCCGTCTTAAAAATTTAAATGTTCACACTATTGCTGCTACGAGAAAGCGATTCTTTGAAGCCGAAAATATTAATTTCAACGCTTAATTTTTTTTATTGTAGCCTGCCATTAATGTGATATATACATATTTCTGTGTTTTGGCGGCCATATTGGCCGCCATCTTGGATAGTAACATTCCCGCACTATTATAACTACGAGAAATCGATTTTTTGACACTGAAAATATGAAATTCGACACTTCATTTGTCATTGCACCTTATCCATGAGCTGACTTATGCATATTTTTGTTTTGGCGGCCATATTGGCCGACATCTTGAAAAGTAACATTTTCACACTATTGCCACTGCGATAGTTCGATTCCGTGACCCTGAAATTATAAAATTCGGTACTTCATCTGTCACTGTAGCCTTCCAATGAGCTCAGATATACATATTTCTCTTTTAGCGGCCATATTGGCCGCCATCTTGAATAGTACTATTTCCACACTATTCGCAATGTAATAGTTCGATTCCTTGACCTTGAAAGTATTACAGTGGACACTTTATTTGTCATTTTAGCTTATCTATGAGCTTAGATATACACATTTTTGTGTTTCGGCGGTCATAATGGCCGCCATCTTGGATAGTACTTTTTCCACACTATTGCCATTGCGATAGTTTGATTCCTTGACCTTCAAAGTATTACAATGGACACTTTATTTGTCATTGTAGCTTATGTATGAGCTTAGATATACACATATTTGTGTTTCGGCGGCCATATTGGCCGCCATCTTGGAAAGTACTATTCCCACACTATTCCCAATGCGATAGTTCGATTCCTTAACCTTGGAAATACTAGAATCAAAACCTCATTTGTCATTGTAGCTTACCTGTGAGCTGAGATATTACATATCTTTTTTGGGGTAGAAAACTACCCCATTTCGGCCTCCGTGTCTCGAAACGGAGCTTCGGACTCCGAAGGTTAATAACATTTTGTGGTACTGAGGCTAGAGAAATATGTGAATGGCGTGAACTAACTACTTGTAATGTTTAGAAACAAGCAAATACGACCTAGCAGCATTTAAACGAACTAGAAAAGCATATTCACCATCTTGAAAGCACAAATTGCTGAGAAATTCACAATGTTTCACAACTTACATCTGTCGTAATCGTTATCGTTGTCCAAAGGGTTATGAATATTGTGGGGTGCGGTGGTGTATGGGTATGTTTGGTGCCCTGTAGCCGGAGGGTTGCGGGTTCAAATCCACCTCAATCCGCCGCGTAGGGACCTTGGACAAGTCCTTCACTCGCAATTGCTCATACGCTTCGGCGTGAAACCCGATTAAGTGTCCGCGCTGTAGTCGGGAGCGCCTCTGAGTAGAAATCTTGAAGGGGCGCTATAACAAGTGTTCATACATACATGTACATGTATAGGCCTACATTATTGAGAAATTAACTGTCACTATTTAGCAAACTATGCTCAGGTAGGCCTAATTATGAGAGGGTAACCAGTTGCAGGCTGTAATACACGCGCAGAGTCCAGCCAACAGAATCAAACAAGAGTTTACAGATAACATCAAGTTAAGAGTTGCTGACGAACATAGAATCAAAAACGAGGAACGACGTTAGGTTATTTTACCCACGACGATCGATGACTCACGGTTGTCTAACCGTGCATCAGTCATTCGCAGTAGACGAAGACGACGCTGGACAATTTAATGCGCTGCTCAGGCACCTTAAAACAGCTTTTATGCACCTTATAAATTTGTCAGTAAAGTTACAGTTGCGCTTTATCGTTACATAATAATTATTATAATCTCCTGAACATTATTTCTTCAATCGCTTCCACGATACACTGGAAACTGGTTCAAAATATACGTTGTCATAAATCCATTTGGTTGCCCTCGAATTTTCAACGGTATGTTGGAAAGGTATGAACCTCCGTTATACCTTGTATGGGGCTGTACCATGAGGAAATAGCTAGAGTGCTTGACTGCCAACCGAGAAGTCTGGCGTTCAAATCCTCGCTATGGCAGAAATGTCTGCGCCACTTGCGCCCCCATAGTCAATGAAGCCATGGTGCGTACGCTGTCATTGGGAAGATCAATAGAGTTAATTCGTCTAATAACCCCTCTGCGTGATTTCTTGTATTTTCCTCCTGTTCAGCTTAGGATTTGTGAAAGAGTTGGGCTTATAATTTATAAAGCACTGAAGACTGATCGATAGGTTTATTAAACACGGACAAATTCAATTTAAGGTGAGGTCGACGTCAGTGGCCTTGTAATCCAAGCATTCTTCCGACGCTATTACTGGTGTTATGACACAGCGTCGTTAACCGAAACTACCGAGAAAGTTTCTATAGTTACGCGATGTGCTTATCCGAAAGAAGAAGAGAAGTATAAAAGGCAGTGAAATGTTAGTGAATTCATATCCTTAGTCTAGACTTACTTATTAAGGCGGGTGGTCAGTCATCTCCCTCGCTTAATCTTCGTACTCACAGTGCATTGTCAGTGTACTCATTACTGCTGATATCGCTAGGGGCGCAATTGAAACCGAAATCTCGACAGTAATTTCTGCCCATATGGGGATTTGAACCCACGACCTCTCGATTGACAGTCCATTGTGCTGGCTACTAGACTATCATGCACTTTCCCAATGAAATTGAAAGAGAAAGTGGATTCATCTCCCATCGAAAGAATTGGTGAAGAAGGAATTTGGGAATTCTTTGGGTTTATATGTAAAAAAAAGCTGTTACTTCATGTGTCTGTCTGTCTATATGTTCATCCCTCTTGTTGTCTGTCTATGCCTTAATAGAGCACTTCTGCATCCATTATAATGTAGCTTAACCCTAGGGCTACCAAGCTTTTGTAACACTGGCTACCATGAAGGGGGTGGTTACCACCCCCTGGATTTCGTGTTTGGTTTCACATATCATAACTTGTAATATAGCATTGGATTCAGCATTCATTTCTGCACAGAATGGTATATTTAGTTGTACATTATGTGAATGCACCTCGAAATTACATCACTTTTAACAACGGAACCCATTAATTAGCAATATTGTATATTATTGCGTACATTTTGTACTTTTTCGTTAAACAAATATAAGATTATGTGTGTTTTGAAACTAATCTATGTATAAAAGATACAAACAATCATACCTACACATGTTTATATAGTATAAATGTACATCCATACATATATATCCATACATATATATCGGTTTACGTTGTAATGCTGTATTCAGCCATTTTCACACAGATTACGCGTATTATTATTTATTTTGATCACTTCCGGTAATCAAAAGACAAAGATGTTGGTATGCAAATGAAGCCCTACATTCCCTCTAAAGAATGGTATATTTGTTTCTTTTCCAGGAAGACAAATGAATACGCTACAGACAAAAACTAAGGGGGAGTGCTTCCATTCAGCCATTTTTCACGCATGTTACGCGTATTATTATTTATTTTGAGCACTTCCGGTTGTCTCAGGTCCACTCAGTGACCATAGAAATGTAGCCCCACATTCCCTCTATATAGAATGGTATAATTTGTTTCTCTTAATATTAAATGACGGATAAGATATAGTCGAAAAGCTAGGGGGTGGTATCCACCCCCTGGTGCCTAGGGTATATTGGGTATAACTTTTGAACGGTGTGAGATATCATCTCACATTTTACCTCAAAACGTGTGTAAATGAACCCCTACAGCTACCTAAAAGGTCAAATTTTATTTTTATTCCATACTGAAAAAGTTTGAGATGAAAAAAACCTAAAGGGGGTGGCAACCACCCCCCTTGGTAGCCCGAGGGTTAACCCCTAAAAAAAGGAATATGTATATTAATTTTTTGTAACTTTTAAATTAAGTTATGCACTACAGATACTCTCTTGTTTTTAAATCAACAGGTTTAGTTTATTAATTATGTAGCACTTTTCTTGATTTTAAATGGTGTCTGTTATTTATAAATCACAGAATTATATATTGTATGCATTTATAAATTTCATAGACCACTGAAGAGACATGAACAGGTTGAAAGCGCTCTGGTCTTCTAAACATTACATGTCAGTCAAACTGCTGTTTGTTTTAATAAAGAAAGTTCATTTAAAAAAAATGCAAGGCATTCCACTTCTCCGAGAGTGTTCGTTATGTAACGTGTTATAGCGTAATGTAATTTACATAATATAATTATAGCGCCTTCAAAGAACACATACATGTAGAAGTCGTACAACAATTCGTTCTCGTGCAAGTGATAATTGAATGGTTGGAGAAGTTATTGTCACGTGTGGATGGTTGGAGAAGTTATTGTCACATGTCGAACGCAGCTGAAAGAGCTGATGACGCAATAACTCTGTGTTCTTCCTCTCAAATGCCTTCCTCTCTTATGGCGTAGTGCAAGAATACGGGAACGGTCTCCGGTTCACCATGATGAAACTGACTCACGGCAAAATATTGAAGTTCCTACCAGCTGATTATCCTATCTTCGTAGTGACAAGTAAGATTTTGCTTTTCAACATTGAAGTCGCCACACTACGACGGTGATAGTTTAAGACTGAAGTATCCAATTTATTACAATCTCTTCCGAACAAGCAGTGCGAACTTGACCCTATACCTACCTCCTTTCTGAAAGCCTGTGCATCTATCCTTGTTCCCATAATTACCAAAATAATCAACATCTCCCTATCCACTGGAAATTTTCCCTTCCTCTTCAAACACTTTTTAGTCACTCCACTCCTCAAGAAACCATCCCTTGACCGAGAAAACCTTTCTAACTACCGCCTGTTTTCAACATGTCATTCATCTCTAAACTAACTGAACGCATAGTCCTGTCTCGGATAAATGACTACCTGACTTCAAACTCACTCCTTAACCCACACCAGTCTGGTTTTACCAAGCGGCACTCAACCGAACCCCTTCTCACTTCCCTCTACAATAAACTTGTCTCTGCCATCACTCATCAACAAATCTCCTGTCTCTGCCTTCTTGACATTTCTGCAGCCTTTGACACCATCGACCACAACATATTACTCCAAAAACTGTCTTCCTGTTCGGTTTTACTGGCACTGCTCTCCTCTGGATTCAGTCCTATCTGTCTTCCCGCTCTTTCTCCGTTAAAACATCCGAAACTTCATCCCAAGCATGTCCTCTCACCAGTGGTGTTCCGCAAGGTTCTGTTCTCGGGCCCTTGTTGTTCATCCTTTACACTACTCCACTCAGCTCACTCATCAAAGCATCCTCGGTTGACCATCACCTATACGCTGACGACACCCAATTATTCATCTCATTCTCTCCAAGCAGATTCTCCGACTCCATAGATCATCTTCTCCATGTAGTTACCCAAATCTCTTCCTGGATGACATCAAATCTCCTGTGCCTGAACCCCTCTAAAACTGAATTTATACTTATAGGCCTCCGCGAGCAACTAAATAAAATCCCAGATCCATCTATTTCCATCACACTTGACTCTGCACCTACCCACACATTCACTGCAACCTTGGTGTGATTTTTGACCAAAAACTCAGCTTCGCCGATCACATCACTCATCTTGCTCGCTCTTGCTTCATGCATATCCGTGACCTTCGTAGAATCCGTCCTATGCTTGACTTCAAAACTGCATCCACTATCGCTACATCTATAGTTCACGCAAAATTAGACTACTGTAATTCTCTTTCTTAAAAATAGATATCACTCAAATAAACCGCCTCCAAGCAATTCAGAATGCCCTAGCCCGTGCTGTCACCAAAACTCCCAAACACCATCACATCACTCATGTCCTCAAATCACTCCACTGGCTCAAAACTCATCAACGAATAGAATACAAAGTCATCTCACTCACCTACAACTCACTTCAAACCTCCCAGCCCTCCTATCTCCGTCAGTTGTTCACGATCCAGCCACTTCGTCCAACCCGCTCCTCCTCCTCCCTAACACTGCTCCGCCCTTCCGTCACCTCATCACTAAAATTTTCAAATCGTTCCATAGCCATAGCTGTTCCACCTCTTTGGAAGAAACTTCCGCCAGCACTACGACAAATATTATCTGACCCATCCTACGAAGTCACCAATACTCCACCTCTCGCTCTCTCTCCACAGGTCTTTCACTCGAAACTAAAAACACTGCTTTTTGACAAATCCTATCCTGAATCTAACACTTCTCCCTGCCTACCTCGCCGTCTGAACAGCAAACACCATCCACCTTAGCCCCCTGCCTGTCTGCCTGCCTGACTCTCTGGATTTTGACCCTTGCCTATCGTTTTTGTTTTGATTGAGCGCCTGTGAATAAGCTGGTTCCCGCGACTTCGCTTTCGTGGGCGCTGTAGAAGTTCTGAGTTTACGATTACGATTTACGTTTAAGCCTTGTCACGTTACAATACCGTTGAAGTAGGCCCTAAGTTTAGTATTCAGCATCACATATCACGAAACATACATCTCACACGAAACAGAATTTGGTCATATAAACTCTTTAACACTCTTTAATAATATGAAGCTTTCGTAGAAGAAATCTCCGAATGATGTCTTCAAACGGACGATTAGTTTTCTGAACAGCAAATTCAGTCATTGCTTCTGAATACGGAAGACTGCAGTCGATACAACATCTGACTTTTAAATATTTTGCTAGAAAATGTCTTCCAAGAATATAGTGGCATCTAATGGAGTGACAGTTCATATGAGATTCTGCGAATTCATCATTCCAGCTAAAGTACATATCGCTGACAAACTCGTGTTCAGAATCTTTATTGACAATTTTCCCAAATTTCCAAATGTCATCATTCAGCGGTGATAAATAATAGCAAAGTGTGTATAATCCAAGCAACGACTGTACATCTCTATCGAAAAAAGAGTCAAAAGGTGGTAACAGCAAAACTTTCGTATATGCAAACGCCCTAAAATCGTTCTTTATTTCAGGCTCACGAAGAATTCGCTCACATAATCGCAAAACTGTATCGAATTGGCGACACTCATAAAGGTACAAAGCACGATAGCAATCTATCGTGTTGCACTGGATACCAAAGTCATTGCGAATCACATTGTAGAATGTTTTCATATTTTCTAAAACATATTCCATCAAATAATCAATCACTGTTTCTTTAATTATCATGGGATTCACACGTGAAGTCTCGGTTTCTGTCAAAGAATCTGTTCTGCGATAAACGATCTGTCTGGTAGCATTGAAATGAGTAGGCCTACATGACTTCATCGAAATAATAAATTTCTTATTTCTTAAAGCCATCAGATAATCGTCCATAGGAAATGCTGAATCTGGTAAATCATTAAAAAAATCTAAACATATGGATTTTCTGTCGGCTGATAATACAGTTAAATAATGAACGAAAACCTTTGATGAAAGACGCAGATCAAGATAAAGCCGCCCGCCAATGTAATGAAGATTACTGTCAGTGATCTTCTTATGAAGCACACACATTCCAACGATTCTTGTAATATCGTCAATAAACAACAAACAACCTGCATTCGGTGTTTCCTTGTCATTTTGAGGAGTCTGATCTACGAGAACTGCCGAACAGAAGCGTATTGCTGTTTCGTATTCTGATGTGGCAAAATGGAGTGCAGCGAGATAGGACAAAGCTGCAGGAGAAATGCCATTCGACTTAGAATCATCATATTCTAAAGCTTTAACAAGAAACTCTTTTGACATGAGAGATACTAGTTGAAATTCTGAAAGGCTGTTTGATCCAGTTAAAAGTTCCATGAGACCCTGAGCACGCAGGTATTGAAACCGACTACTTTGTTCTGTGTACGTTTTCGGAAAGTTATGATGCTGTGACCTTATTTTAGGGTGCATCAACATAGCTTCGACAAGTTCAACAAAGAGACTGCTGTCCCAAGATATGTCTCCGTAACATAAACCATGTGCAGCATGCAAACTATACAGTACAATGACATAGTACCTGAAACACAGGATCTTCTCTATTGTTGGAAGATATGTCATTATACTCGCTTCTTTTGGATTACATTTTGGTTGTTGTTCTTCTTTTAATAACTTGCGCAATCCTGAATAATTTCCGCTTTTAATTGTACGACGACCAAGCTTATTAGAATGTGAAATTCTGTAAGAGAGCATTAAATCCAAAGCTTTTAATTCAAATGCTTTCCGAAATTGAAGGAGAGGCAGCAAACAATCCATGAAGTCTTGTATTACTTTCCTTGTTTTAAATTCCTCAAATTGTGTCCGAGTGATTGGCAGTATGTAATTTTCCACGAACCAAAGAGAAAGATTGCTTGAGTTGCGGAATTCATTTAGTCGTCTTTTGGTCTGGTGAAGCATTGCGGAGTTCAATGGCTCATGAAATAAATTTGCTTCAGGAATAAAATAGTTCGGACAGTTTCTCCTCTTTAGCCATTCTGAAAGATTTTTTAGCAACTCACAGCAAATTGCAATTACAGAATAGGAATTCCACCATTCTGGAGGCATCTTTTCACAAGTCCATAACATCAACGTCTTTAAATGATACGGACAGAGAACCTCATCCTCCTTTGGACAATCCTTCTGTATCAATTCCTTCTTTGCGAAGACTCTCAGCAAATGATAGACAATCTGTTGGATTTGAGTCCAACTCTGAAGCAAAATTACCTCTGCGACTGAAAATGATAATCTCCACTGTGCCTTATCGTCTCTGCAAGAACGATGTTGAACATAAACCACATGACAACCATTTAGTACAACTGCGGAGATTGTATCCATTGTCGGCCATCCGTTTTTCCTTAGTCGAGTAGGCCAATTTTTGGCTTCTGTAGGCCACTGAGGGCAAAATATGGCTTTGACTGCATCAGTTCCAAAAGTTAGGCGTGAATCTATTTGAGATTTAATTGCTGGACCACAAACAATGTTTGGCAGCGCGACGTGATTCGATGTTTGATTAAAATTTACTGCATAATCTGTTACAACAGAAGCCAAATCTAGGGCCAGGTATTTATCTGAATGAGCTGTATAGTTAAATTCGTACTCTTTGCATTTCCAGTTATAGTTCATTTCACCAAAATTTCGTAATAGAACAAAACCTGGATACTGATTATATGGTTCAATCTTGCAGAACATAATCCTATCGGATAGGCCACTCATATCACTTGGCAACACTGGAAAGTCGCCAGTGAAGGCCACCAGGCCATTATTGCATAATAACTCATCAAAGTCGCCGATGCATGTATTCAGCGGTAGAATATAGAACTCCCTCATGCTGCCACACGAAATCGTATATTCTTTTGTTGGAGGCCACTGTGACGGGATTAAGTCATGCATGCAATCAGAAACAGTAGAAAACGATCTTGGATGTAGTTGGCATGTGCTAACGATGAACACAGAAGCCTTTTCTTCAATCGATTTAATAGCATGGTCTGTCATCTAAAATTTACCAGATATAATAATATCTCCTCCCGGAATAATCACCATCATCGTCATCATCATTATACTTATATCACTTTCATCATCTTCATAATCGTCACCGTTATAATTATCATCATAATAGTTCATCATCATAATAGTTGTATTCATTATCGGAAGAAGTGTTTTAAATTCTAGTTGTTAGCCAAATCAAGTTGTAACAGCCAGTCACATTTCAGGCGATCGTGTTCTGAAGACAGTTGCTGTTTTAACCTTCGCAGGACGAAGAGGGGTAAATAAGTATACCCCCAGGGGTGTTTGAATGCTGAATGCGGAGCAACCGTAGGCAGTTATAATTTGACGTTTCATATGTTTGCAAGTTAACCCATTAATGCGCAACTTTTTTTATTTAAAAATTTTATGTCTATTGTATAATTTTTTACGTATGTACACCGAAATCAGTTCAATTTCGTTAAAATTGTGTTCCGTTTTACTTGGAACACACCTGAAAGTTACCGTCCAACTAGTGGGACGCTATGCACTACAGGGTACAGGTTGTTACCATATGCTGCAATGCATTTAGTTTCTGATTAATTTATCGGAATTTGAAGTCTACATATTTAATCATTGTTCAAAGACCAATAACTTTCAGTTCACGTAATGCTAGGCTTGTTGTTTGGGGTGAAATGCACCATTCAGAGCATTTATATAGCGCCCCTTCAAGAACCTACTCAGAAGCGCTCCAAAGCAACGGTTGTGCAGGGACACTGAACACTTTGAACACACTCTTTTCGTCTTCATGCCACAGATAACGCAGCGTCCCGGGGGACCCTAGGCCGGTCCCGGGGACCGTAAGCCGGTCCCTGGGGAACCCTAGGTTGGTCCCCGGGGACCCTAGGCCGGTCCCGGAGACCTTGGGCAGGTCCCTGGGTGACCCTAGGATGGTCCGGGGACCCTGGACAGGTCCCCGGAGGACCCTAGGGCGGTCTCGGGGACCCTGGGCAGGTCTTCGGGGACCCTAGGCCGGTCCTGGGGAACCTAGGCCCCAGAGGAACCCTAGGCTCGTCTCCGGGGACCCTGGACAGGTCCCCGGAGGACCCTAGGGCGGTATCCGGGACCCTGGGCAGGTCTCCGGGGAACCCTATGCCGGTCCCAGGGACCCTGGGCAGGTTCCCGGGAACCCTAGGCCGGTCTGGGGACCCTGGACAGGTCCCCGGAGGACCCTAGGGCGGTTTCGGGGACCCTGGGCAGTTCCCCGGGGGACCCTACGCAGGTCCCGGGGGACCCTATGCCGGTCCCGAGGGACCCTAGGCAGTTCCACCTCCAGGCGGGTCCCAAGCGCTCCCCTCTCCAGGTCCCGCTCCAGGGCATTCAAGGGCAAGGCCCGCCACCACTGCCTACGGACGGGGTCATGGCGTGCAATTCCGTGAAATTCCGCCACAATACCTTCAGACCTTATGAGGCTCAGGCCTCTACACTGCCTGGTCGCTCTGCTCGGCCGCCATAGGCCTTTTGGTTGTTACTCGCATACACAGTAGCCTACTGCTGCTCAATCCAGAAGCTTTGCTTATGTCGTCCCTCTAGCTGGAACCATCTTCCACAGGAATTGCGTCTTGAGCTCCTCAGCCGTTCTCTTCCTCTGTTTCAGAAACGCCTGAAGACTATTCTATTTGTTGGTGGCAGTACTGACTTTGGTCGGAGGCGCCTCTGAATTTCTGAGGAGCGCTATATAAATGTTCAATTACAATTACAATTACAACTAGAATACTGAGACTACATAGACAAACTTCCTATTTATGAGATTTTATCATTGTAATCACTACTATGTGTGAACTCGACTAGAGTTAGCATGCTAGAACCACATGCGCCCATTCGTGCATATATCGTCCCACTAGTGGGACGGTGTAAATTTTACCTCTGGTGTAACACATCCGCATCCGAATTAACAATATTTGCACATATATGGGTGACAAAATGCACAATGACTTATATTCCACATTAAAATATAAATAAAACTCCATTATTTAAAAACCCTGACTTTTAAGGAAGCACGAAAATAAAAAATATAAAATATAAAAACTTCCCTTTCATCAACTGCTCTGTAAGCACCATCAACAAAAATTATGGAATTGCCAAGATGCCGATATTGACCCATAAGTAGGCAATTCATACCTGGTAAAATATTCATACTTTCTAGTGTTAATTATTTTATATTCAACTTTTATTTGGGCGTCCCACTAGTGGGACGCTATGCATTAATGGGTTAATACCTCTGACATATTCTGACACCAAAGCCAGGAAAACGTCATGTTGTGGGAAGAAGATTTTTGAGTCCAAAGTGTCCTGGGGTAAAAATTTACCCCTCTTCGTCCTCGACGTCATTATTTATTCGTTCATGGTGAATATGCCTTTTCAAAGATATTTTTCATAAGTAACTTGTAATCAAAAATAAAGTACAGAATCTACTGTGGAATTCGATTTCAATAGTTGCAATAATTTTGGGAGTGCACTTTCCACGGTGGCGGCCAAGATGGCCACCAAAACACAGAAATATGCATATTTCATCTCATAATAAGGCTGCAGTGACAAATGAACTCTCCAGTTTCATAGTTCCGAGGTCAGGGAATTCATTTATCGTAGTGAGAATAGTCTGTCAATAATACTTTCCATGATGGCGGCCAAGATGGCTGCCAAACACAGAAATATGCATATCTCAACTCATAGGTATGCTACAATGACAAATGAACCCTCCACTTTCATAGTTTCGAGGTCAAGGAATCCATTTCTCGTAGTGAGAATAGTCTGTCATACTAATTTCCAAGATGGTGGCCAATATGGCCGCCAAACACAGAAAAATGCATATTTCAGCTCATGGGTAGGCTACAGTGACAAATGAACCCTCTACTTTCATAGTTCCGAGGACAAGGAATCCATTTATTCTAATGAGAATTGTCTGTCGATAACAATTTCCAAGATGGCGGCCAAGATGGCCGCCAGAAAACTTTAATATGCATATTTCAGCTCGTAGGTAAGTAACAGTGACAAATGAACCCTCAACTTTCATAGTTCCGAGGTCAGGGAATCCAGTTATCGTAGTGAGAATAGTCTGTCAATACTAATTTCCAAGATGGCGGCCATCCGTTAAGAGGGAAATTAGTATTGACAGACTATTCTCACTACGATAAATGGATTCCTTGACCTCGGAACTATGAAAGTGGTGGGTTCATTAAAATTTTGTCACTGTAGCCTACCTATGAGATGAAATATGCATATTTCTGTGTTTTGGCGGCCATCTTAGCCGCCATCTTGGAAACTAGTATTGTCAGGCAATTCTCACTACAATAAATGGATTCCATGACCTCGGAACTATGCAAGTGGAGGGCTCATTTGTCATTGTAGCATACTGATGAGCTGAAATATGCATATATCTGTGCTTGGCGGCCACCTTGGAAATTAGTATTAACATACTATTCTTACTACGATAAATGGATTCCTTGATCTCGGAACTATGAAAGTGGAGGGTTCATTTGTCATTGTAACTTACCTATTAGCTGAAATGCATATTTATGTGTTTTGGCGGCCATCTTGGCGGCCATCTTGGCCGCCATCTTGGCCGCCATCTTGGCCGCCATCTTGGCCGCCATCTTGGAAATTGGTATCGACAGACTATTCTCACTACGATAGATCGATTCCTTGACCTTGGAACTATTAGAATTAATACTTCATTTTTAATTGTACCTTACCTATGAGCTGAGATATTAAAAAATACTTTGGGGTAAAAAATTACTCCTCTTCGTCCTCCGTGTATCGTAAAATGTCTTCGTCCTGCGAAGGTTAAGCTAGCACTCTTCGAATAAAGATAGCTAATTTTTATATACAGAGAAACCTGGGCATTAAGCATTAGGATTCAAGTACGTGTCCCTGTTGACTTTTATTATCGTTTTACTACAGATGATCAACTGACTTGAAGGTTGAATAGCTGACTTAATTCAAGAGGCAGTTGAGTCAACAGTGGCTGTGTAGCTTGACTATAATTATAGATCAAGTGTCAAATTTTAAGACGAGATGAGAGGAGATTGTGAGTACTAAAAATAAAACGAGTGAGTTGAGAGGATTGGTTGTATTGTAACTAATTGACAAATGTGGGATGGTTGATTTGTTTGTGGCGAGATGTAGGTAACCAGTGATCGTTTCTCAGAGGAAGAAGGCATAATAAACTTTGAAACAAACATTGTCTGGATAGCATAAACTGGTTTCAAGGAAAAAGAGAAAGTTGCCTTTCGGGGTCTATTCATCAATCACGTGCACCGCCGTCAGCGACTGCTTATCCCAGGACAGATGCTCATCTAAGCTAAAACATTGGGATCGTATTTTATAATTTGAATAATTATTTATATTTTCCAAGATGATACTTAAATATTTGGGCCCTGTTTATTCTCTATGTCCATTAAAAAGGTACTGTACCTCAGTCGAAAAAGTTTTAGAACGGGGGTCTCTCGCATTCGAAAATCACACCGAGTGTAGATAATTGATAAGCATCTATTTCACATCTGACTTGACGCAGCTATGTGCATTTCTCTAATAGGAAATCCTTCCTATAAACTGCAACTTTGACTTAATTTGCTATTATAAAAAAGCGATGTACATTTACAAGTATCAACGCAATCATAGTAAACGTTAAAGTGCTTAGTTACTATGATTTATTCTTACTTCCTCGTGTTTTCCCGTCGGCGTTTCCAGTTTCCTTCTGGGTTTGTATTTTAAAAACGAATGGTCATAATAACAATTTTTGAGACAGAAAGACAGACAGACAGAGACAGCGAGACAGACAGATACAGAGAGGGAGGGAGGGAGGGACAGACAGATACAGACACAGACAGACAAATATATATTAGACGGTAGGTTAAGCAGACGTACACACCAACAGACAGACAAACCTGCAAACGAACAAACCGAGAGATAGGCAGATCAAAAGAGAGACGAACAGACAAATTGCAAGACAGACAGTGACATGAAGTTGCAGTTTCCTCTACACCTGAAAATTTCCATAAAGTTTCCTGACCTTCCTCACCCGTCCGTAGAATAGGCGATGAATTCATTTCTCTTTCGATTTCTTTGGCAGAGTGTATAATAGTCTAATGGTCAGAGCGTTGGACTGTCAGCTGAGAGGTCGCTGGTTTAAAACAAACCAGAGCAGAAATAATTGTTGTCGAGATTTCTGCTTCATTTGCCCCTCTAGCCAACTCAGCTGTTATGAGTACACTGACGATACACTGTGATTACGATGATCAGGCGAAGTGACTGATCACACGTCATAATATGCCGAGGCTAAGAAATATGAAGTCGTAAACATTCATACCATTGGCTCTTCTTCTTCTTCTTTCTCTGGATTTGAACCTGAAGCATTCGGATGAGCAGATCACACAACAATAGAAATCATTCGATGAATGCAAACCCGTTTTATAAGTCATTAGTTTCGGTTTAACGACGCTGCGCCATAAATAAGATGAATATCGTCACCCTACTCTTTTTCCCGGTCATCGTACTGGCGCCATTCCATAGTTTTTTCCGCTGTTTGGAAACAATGTGTAACGAAACTTGAGGCCGTCTCTTGCGTCTCGTGAGGGCAGGATCAACCCCACTGTCGTCGGGCGGATTTCTCTCACTTCTTACCAGGATAGCGCTTCAGAATCCCCCAGTCTTCAATGTCGGCCAGGCTCGGCCTCTCCGGTCTGGTAGAGGTCTTAGCGATGTTAGCGACCACCGAACGTCGATTAGATGAAGAAGACGACAAGAGTCAAGTCAATTAAATCACTTGTATTATCAACGACAACTCAAACGCAACTGAAGTACAAACAACTGAGCTGAACGACTGTCTGACATCAACTAATTAATAGCGACTGAACTGAACACTGCCTAACGTCAACTGAACTAACTCTGACGGAATGCACTGAACTAAAACTGCAGCGCTTTATATAGCTAACAGGCCGGCCCCGGGGGGCCAAAACGGTCCCGGGGCCAAAACGGTCCCGGGGGCCAAAAACGGTCCCGGGGCCAAAACGGTCCTGGGGCCAAAACGGTCCCGGGGCCAAAAACGGTCACAAAAAAACGGTCCCGGGGCCAAACGGTCCTGGGGCCAAAACGGTCCCCTTCCCAAAAACAATCAAGCAAGCACAAGGTCATGGCGTGCATTTCGCCACAACTGTTCATCTTGTGGCTGCCAAGGACCGTTAACGTCAACGATGCGTAGTGGTGTGGTGGGGTTTAGCGATTGGATGGATCCACAGTTCAACGACAGCTTATAATATGACAACACAGGCCGTTGCCGTCGACAGAAATTATGTTTGTCATATTACAGCTCTGCTCTATTGATAGAATCTAAATGAAGCGTATTAAGGGTGACTATGAATAGCACTGAATTGCGAATTGTTTAGTGAGACTTTGTGGCTGCCAAAGCCAATTACATCGACCTTTACATTAACTTATATTCTAATTAGATATATTATTTCCATCCTCGGCTGTAGTTCCTGTTTAACGACGCGTCGTCATAACAGACATTATCAGCATCACTCTTCTTTGCCCAGGCTTCAGATTGGTACCACCCATGGCCTGCAACATCCAGAGGGCCGTGTACCAACTGAGTACACGATAGTAGCTGAGACTTTTTTTCATATTATACATTGTTTAACGACTCAATGTCACAACATAAATTATCAGCGTCGCCCTCCTCCGTCGTTCGAAAAACACGCGAGATGATTATTTTCCGGAACCGTAAAGTACTCCCACCTCAAGCTTTGGAGGGACTCGAACGTGTTTCTACCATTAAGATCCTAGGTGTAGGCTAACCATAACTAATGACCTTCGAGCCACCAATCAGGTGGAAGAAGTCCTTGTCTCCTGTAGCGGAGCTTTACACGCTCTTAGAATACTCAGGTCGAATGGTCTTCCCAGTGGTGCCCTCTGCCGGGTTGCTGAGGCAACTGTCGTCTCTCGATTGACTTACGACGCTCTAGCCTGGTGGGGTCTTACAACTGCTGAAGACCGAAAAAGACTCAATAGACTTCTGCAGCGAATCAAGCATGCCGGATATCTTCCTCCTAGCTCACCGGATATCGATCAACTGGTGTGTGAAGACCATCGTCTACTAAAGGCAGTGATAAGGAACGATTTCCATGTGCTACGTTTACTGTTTCCACCAATAATTACTCGTCATTATAATCTGCGACCCCGGCCTCATGATTTTACTCTGCCGGATAGGGATGATCGAAATTTCATACCTAGAGTACTTTATGGTGTATTGGCTTAACAATCATTTTCTTTAGCAGTAATGTAGGTCTCAGTTACTAATACATTCCTAACCCTCTTGGCTCTTATCTATTTGACTATTATTTTTGTCTAATCGATATCTAAACTGTTGATTTTGTAATCTTGTTGCGTTTGTGTCAACGAGTTTTTGAAATAAAGGAATAGTAGACTAGTAGTAGTATCAATTCTTCGGACTGGTAACACCCAATGGCAGGCAGTTTTCCGTTGTTTATCCCCATTTTTATCTCTGCGACGAGGGGTGAGCTCCTGGTTCCACGAGCTTGTTTGGATATTACGCAGCGCCGTGCTTTTTCGGTTGTGAGCCCTACCATCTGGAATGACCTCTCTATTAAGATCCGCTCTTTACTTGCGAACCATCCGGCAGGGTTCTACAAGTCCCTCAAGTCTTTCTTCTTTAGTCGTGGCTGGGTCGCTGTGCTATAAAACTCATCGATAGCATTATGCCAATAATTCCAAACACCTTGCGTCATAAATCAACATCACATTTCTTGATCTGGTACAAAAAATAATTACATAAATAAAATCCTTGGTAGAAAAGTTTCTAGAAGGGGCGCTATATAAATGCTCTGAATGAATGAATGAATTTTGTGGCCGCCAAGGCCCGTTAACGTCGACATTACACCATGAGTGGCAAAGGATTAGTCAAAATAATACGAGCCCTTAGATGCATTGGCTGAATTTATAGTATCGGAAGACAGCGAAAAGTAGGATTATGATACGAGGACCGATTATTTAGCGAAATTTTGAACTCGGAAACTTTCGTTCAAACTCGGGTTGTACCAGTACCCAGATGATATAAAGAGGAGGGCGACTCTAATTATCTTTGTTATAAAACATCGTCGTTAAACTGATTGAAGGAAATATATCTAATTAGAAAATCAATGTCATTTCAGGTCTACATAATTGGCATTAGCAGCTAAGATATCGCTAAAGTATGGATGCTACAGCTATAGGCCTATTTATTATTATTATTATTATTATTATTATTATTATTATTATTATTATTATTATTATTATTATTATTATTATTATTAAACTGTCATTTATAGCGCGCCTAAACAAAAAGAATCTTGCACAAAAGCGCGTAACAGGAAATAATAGTCATAATAAATCTTGAACAAATAAGTCTTGAGGTTCTTTTTGAAGAGCGTTAATGTTGAAGATCTGCGAATAAAGTCTGGCAGCTTATTCCATTCAGCTGGGCCGGCTAGTGCAAATGCACGATTTCCAAGTTTTCTCAGTGATCGTGTGACAACAAAGTCAGCTTGCGATGAAGATCGTAATCCACGTCTGGAAGGGAGAGATGAACAGGGTGTAACAAGTGAGGACACATAAGAAGGAGATGAGTTTGTGTGGACTCGGTACATTAGAAGGCAGATTTTGAAAGTAATGCGGGCTTGTATGGGAAGCCAGTGTAGTTCACGGAGGGTGGGGGACACATGATCACGAGGAGTTAGGTTTTTGATAAGCTTTGCAGCATAATGGAGAACAGTGGTGAGAGGTTGAAGGGTGGATGCAGGGAGGCCATAAAGGACTGAGTTGCAATAATCAATTCTAGAGATGACCAAAGCCTGAACTAGTGTGCGGAGACATTTCTCGTTTAGACATTTCTTGACTTGCCGTATGCGTCTGAGATGGAAGAAACAGGATTTAGTTATGGAGGATATTTGATTTTTCATGGAGAGAGTATCATCGAGAAGAACACCAAGGTCTCGGACAACATCGACCGGTTTAATGGAGCAGTCTGGACCAAGGTTGAGGACAGTGTGCAGTATGTCAGTGGTGGGTGTCGGGTGGCGGTTGAACCAGATAAGTTCAGTTTTAGAGGCATTAAGTTTTAGACGCATGGATGCACACCATGTTTGAATATCAGAGAAACAGGTGAATAAGCGAGACTTGGCATTATCAATGTCTTTGGCAGTGAGTTTGATATACAGTTGTGTATCATCAGCATAGAGGTGTATAAGGATACCATGTTTGGAAGCAATGTGAACAATGTTAGAGGTGTACAGGATAAACAAAAGGGGACCAAGAATGGAACCTTGAGGGACACCAAAAAGGATGTTGAAGTACTTGGATGTGTTGGTACCAAGGCGCACTGAGTGTGAACGATTGGTCAAGAAATTTGCAATCCAGAGAAGGGCAGAGGCCGTAATACCAAATTGCAACTCAAGCACTTTCAGGAGAATGGAATGGTCAACACAGTCAAAAGCAGAACTGAAATCAAGTAAAAGGAGAGCAGCGATGAAACCAGAATCAAGTGCTAAGATTATGTCATTATAAACTTTAAGCACAGCTGTTTCAGTAGAATGGAGGCGGCGGAAACCAGACTGAACAAGAGGTAGAAGAGAGTTAGATTCAACGTAATTTGAAAGTTGCCGATGAACTGCACGTTCAACGAGTTTGGAAATGAATGAAAGATTTGAGATGGGACGGTAATTAGAAGGATCAGAAAGGTCAAGGCCTGGTTTTTTGATGCGAGGACGGAGAATGGCACGCTTATGAGAGGTAGGTAGAGTAGATGTTAGTAGCGAGCAATTTATGAGCAGGAGTAGAATAGGGGCAAAGATATGGCGAAGGAATTTTATTAACCAGACTGGCGAGGAATCTAGCTCGCAGTGCTTGGTGGAGGAATTACTGAGGAGCTTGTCAACTTCAGGCAAAGTGACCTCGTCAAAAGCAATAGGACCAGGGAAACTCAAATTGCTAGAATTCAATATAGGTGAGGCAGCATCCTTAGTGGATTGCCGGATAGCTTCCGTTTTATTTGCAAAGTGGTCAAGAAGCTCATCCGGTGAGAGTGGGCATTCAAGAGGAGATTGCGGTGATAAGATGGAGTTTAAGGATTTCCAGAGGGCCCTTCCGTCATTCTCTGCTTCTTCAATGTGTTGTCGTAGGAACGATGAGCGCTTATGTTGAAAAAGTTTCCTTTGCTTGCGTGCTTGTGACTTCAGTAGACTGAGCGTTTAAGCTTTCTTTCAAGGTGGCGAGTTTTCCGTTTTGAAATCGAACAGTCAGCATCAAACCATAGACAGTCAATTTTCTGGCGAACAGTGATTTTACGAAGAGGAGCATGGATGTTCAGAAGCTCTTCCAGTGTGAGGTTGTAGAGGGCGAAAAGGGATTCTGCAGTCACTGGCGTGGTCGATTGTAAAGATAATTGGTAGATTTCTGATTCTTGAAGATCTTTTTGAAATGAGAATATGTCAAAATTTGCAAACGATCGTTTTTCAATTTTCTTGTAGACTCTAGGAGGAGGTTGATTTGCAATTATTGTAAAGTGGATAATACAGTGATCCGAATGAACTGGAGGAGATATGTCGATATTGTCATTTGTCAATGAGAGAGGATGAACGTGAGATAATAACATCCAGGGTATGGCCGAGGTTGTGGGTAGGTTCCAGTATGAGTTGAGTAAGGTTGTGAGACGTCAGAAAGCGAAGCATGTGTTTGGTGTTCACATTCTGGTGTTGATCAAATTGTACGTTAATGTCTCCCAATATGAGAAGGTGGCAGGTGTATTTTGACAGCGTAGCGAGTAGAGTTGAGAATTCTTCGAAGAAGACTGTAGTAATAGCCTTTGAGCCAGGACGGTATATTATGACGGTATATTATTTAATGTGTGGCTTTACGGGTTCAACCTCCAAATTAATCCATGACTATTATTAACTATAAAAATGTAAAAACGACAATTTCCAATGGATCCCCCCAACTTAAAACCCCTCTGAAATTGTTTCCTGGCCAGTGGCTACGCCCGAGCTACAGCGTTCATCTTAGACACCTTTTACACACTGTCTTAAGAGGGTATAGATTCAGCAATTGCGTCTAGAGTTATAAATAAGAGCTGTAGTATGCCAAAAAATAATCTTTGTCGGCGGAAACGGCCTATGTTGTCATAAGCTGCCGTTAAACTGTGGATCCAATCCAATAGCTAGAATAACACATCCACTGGATACCCGTGCATTGCACAACCGTGCTTAATGCCAGCCAGTGCCAGTCCCAAGCTTGGAAGAAGGAGGAGGGCGACGCTAATGGTCTTTGTTACCACACAGTTAGTCGTTAAACAGAAAAACCAACCAATCGCTAGAATAAAATGGCTTGTACCCAACTCTCAGGGAAGGTCTACTTTAAGGGCTTTTGGCGTCCGCAGGCCACTGACAAACTAAAAATAAATGGTCTACGTTTGGATTGTGCCAATCACAAAACTGGAATAAGGAGGCGACGCTAAACAGAATCTAACGACTTGAATCGAGGGCTTGGTCTTTGCCTGGTCTTCATACTCACAATGCACGGTCAGTGTAGTCGCTAAAGCTGAGTTCGTTATGGGGGCGCAAAGTCCCTACGACAAATGCTATACCCTATTGGAATTTGAACCTGCGACCTCTTGGTCCAGCACGTTAACCACTAAACTATCGTACGCCCTTCCAACGAAATAGAAAGCAAAGGTAGTTTCATTTCATACCAAACGGATGGTTGGGGAAGGATGAGAAAAATTAATTTGGGGAGTTTTTATTTTGGGTGGAGGTGGAAAGAAAGCTGTAACTTTAAGTGCCTGTCATAAGCTGCCGTTAAACTGGATTAGAGAGGTGGGAGACTGACTAAGCTGGATTAGTCGCCCTCCTCCGTCTTCCAAGCTTGGGACTGGCACTGGCTGGCATCTGCCTGTTTCAGTCTGTCTCAATGTGTTTGCTAGATGTATCTCGGTCTGTTCATTTGTTTATCTGCAAATCTGTAAGTCTCTTTGTCTTTTCATCCATCTTTCTTCGTCTAGATATGTCTTTGTGTATCTATATCTGGCTCGCTAACCGTCGGTCAGTTTATCTGTCGGGTATGTCTGTCTGTTTAAATGTTTAACTGGATGACTGTCTGCCCGTAAGTCTGTCAAAATCTTCTCCGGCCATACTGATTTATGGGCACTTTTCTATCGGTTGTTGACCTTGAAGAAGATTGAAAACAGTCTTTTAGAACGTGACAATTCTTAACCAAGACTGTACCTCCAAATATCTCGGCTAAGGTCTTTCATTCAACACTAAGAGCAATCCTATTCCACAAATCCCATCCTGATTCCTCCTCTACCACTTGCTTCTCCCACCTCTCTAATCCTAAACACCATTCACCGTAACCGTTTGACTCTGTCTGCCTGATCTGTCGATCTTGTCTTAGAATCACTTCTGATCTAATACTTGCCAAAAAAAGTGTAATCGCGAATCGTAAAGACATTAATTTTGCAGTTTCTGTTTAACGACGTTGTTTCATAACGAGGTTGTTTGACGTCGCCATCCTGTACTCAGGCTTTGGACTGGCACCACCAGATGCAATGTAGGCACTTTCTCCATTGGTTTTCAACACCTTGTGTCCGTCAAGGGCCGTTAACTTAGACCTTAATTTATGAGAACACTAATGAGGCCTTGCGATTAGGAGTATTTTCAGTTTAACGACACTGTGTGATAGAATTAGTATCGCCCTCCTCCTTTACCCAGGCTAGGAACTGGCACTGTCAGAGTACGAGCAGTGGCTGTTGCTTGATTGTTTGCTTGATTGTTTGACGTTTTCAGAATAGCTCAAGAAATAAGGAATGTTCCTAGATCCGATTCTATGGCAATTATTCAACAAGAAGTCAGTCAATAAATCGGTCGGTATGTCAGTCAGTCAGTCAGTCAGTCAGTCAATCAATCAATCAGTCAGTTATTCATTCAGTCAGTCAGCCAGTCAGTCATTCAGTCAGTCTGTCATTAAGTCAGCCAGTCAGCCAGTCAGTAAGTCATTCATCTAGTCAGTGCGTCTGTATGTTAATCAGTCAGGCAGTCAATCAATCAGTCAGTCAGTCAGTCAGCTATTCGTTCATTCATTGAGTCAGTCAGTCAGTCAGTCAGTCAGTAAATGTAATCATGCATTGTGCTCTGTTGCTGCTGGTTGCTATGTAAGTATTCATAATCGATGTCGCTAGGTCACTTCTTACCCAGTGTTCATGCCTGATTCCCATTATAACGGCTGGTCCCAGCGTCCTACCGGAGTTCATACCCGATCCCGTGTACTTTATCTGTGTAAAAATAGTGTAAGTTCTCTTGAACCATATTTTCAAAGTATCTTACATACACTTCTGACACTTCTGAATACACTTCGAGTATTCAGTGAATGCACGCCACCACTACCACCACCACCACCACCACCACTACCACCACCAACACCACCACCACCATCATCATCATCATCGTCGTCATCATCATCATCATCATCATCATCATCATCATCATCATCATCGCTGTGCCCCTTGTTTTGAACGTTGCCGTTTCCACAACACTATGCCAGTCGTCTCTATCCTGAGTGCAGTGCCTGTCAATTTCGCGTGTAGTCAGTCTAAAATACACGAGTTCGTTGTCAGTAACAGTAGATATCTTTATAGCCTAGGTGGTTTTTCTCTCAGTTCATTAAACACTTCGCCTGTGTCGTTGTCCAATCTCCTTAGGTTGAACTGAAGAGTAATAAAACTTAAATGGATCCATAATTGCTTATGTCCTGTTGATCTAAGGTAAATATCATCCACGATACAGGCGCAGTTATAGGCCTACTCTCCAGAGTTATGCTGGTGCGACGAGCAAACAATTCTTGATATAAAATTTATAAATAGACGCCAGTCAATTTCTATCCTGGTCTTTACACCTACATTTAATAGGTCACGACATACAGGTTTCTAGTTGCACCGGTAGCCATTGCACATAAGTAGATACTTATTAGATCACCGTTAGTAATTTGAAAACATGTCATCTTAACCCTCAGGCTATCAAGGTTTTATTGTGAGGTTACCCCCTGGATTTCGGGTTTGGTTTCAGATATCATAATATTGTAATACACCAATGGATTCAGAATTCAATTCTGTACAAAATGTTATATTTATTTGTACATTATGTGAATGCACCTCGAAATTACATAATTTTTAACAAAAGAACCGATAATTAGCGATATTTTATATTATTGCGTACATTTTGTACTTGTTAGATTAAACATATATAAGATTATGTGTGTTTTGAAACTGATCTATGTATCCAAGATACACCCATACATCCCTACACATGTTTATATACGTATAAATATACATCCATCCATATATATATATATATATCCATACATATATATATCTATAAAAAATCTAGAGGGGGTGGTATCCACCCCTGGTGCCTCGGGTATATCGGGTATAACTTTTGAATGGCGTGGGCTACCACCATGATATTTACCTCAAAATGTGCGCCAATGAATCTGCTACAGCAACCTGAAATGAAAAAAATTATCGTCCATATGAAAAAAAGTATGCATAAAAACGTAGGGGGGTGGTAACCACCCCCCTTATTAGCCCGAGGGTTAATAAAGCAACTGGTATCAAATTTCAAGACCTCAACAAATTTGTGTATTCGAACACAATGGACGCCTGCGCAGGAAAACACAAACGAATCTTGAACGAAAATAATCGTAAAGGCCAGAGACGTAGGTGGCAATTTTCTGCACCTCGCAGAAGAGACAGGCTGAAAGATAAACCCTTATTGCTAATACTTGGGCCCCCTACATACAAAAACATTGAAGATACAAATATTGCTCCGTTGGAAATGAATGCGAATTTTTACTTACAAAAAGCTGTAGGCCTAAGATTGATAGTGCTTAGTTCGCTGACTGATAACTTTCGCATTTTTTATGAGGAGAGAATAATACTAAAAGTTCAAAGAAGAGCGTGAGGGTTTCTAAGACCTGTTCCTTAACGTATTGAAACTAGGGCTGCATTTCGATTAATTTTTTTTAACCTTCGCAGGACGAAGACATTTTACGATACACGGAGGACGAAGAGGGGTAATTTTTTACCCCAAAGCAATTTTTAATATCTCAGCCCATAGGTAAGGTACAATAAAAAATGAAGTATCAATTCTAATAGTTCTAAGGTCAAGGAATCGATCTATCCTAGTGAGAATAGTCTGTCAATACCACTTTCCAAGATGGCGGCCAAGATGGCCGCCAAAACACAGAAATATGCATATTTCCGCTCATCGGTAAGCTACAATGACAAATGAACCCTCCAATTTCATAGTTCCGAGGTCAAGGCTTCCATTTATCGTAGTTAGAATAGTCTGTCAATACCACTTTCCAAGATGGCGGCCA
This sequence comes from Aporrectodea caliginosa, assembly GCA_020284085.1. Lineage (NCBI taxonomy): Eukaryota > Metazoa > Annelida > Clitellata > Crassiclitellata > Lumbricidae > Aporrectodea > Aporrectodea caliginosa. The sequence goes on along the minus strand of JACEVL010000021.1, from coordinate 666,639 downwards.
AGATGGCCGCCAAACACAGAAATATGCATATTTCAGCTCATAGGTAGCTACAATGACAAATGAACCTTCCAATTTCATAGTTCCGAGGTCAAGGGAATCCATTTATCGTAGTGAGAAGAGTCTGTCAATACTAATTTTCCAAGATGGCGGCCAAGATGGCCGCCAAACACAAAAAATATGCATATTTCAGCTCATATGTATGCTACAATGACAAATGAACCTCCAATTTCATAGTTCCAAGGTCAAGGAATCCATTTATCGTAGTGAGAATAGTCTGTCAATGCCAATTTCCAGATGGCGGCCAAGATGGCCGCCAAACACAAAATATGCATATTTCCGCTCATCGGTAAGCTACAATGATAAATGATCCCTCCACTTTCATAGTTCCGAGGTCAAGGCTTCCATTTATCGTAGTTAGAATAGTCTGTCAATACCACTTTCCAAGATGGCAGCCAAGATGGCCGCCATAACACACACAATAATGTATATCTCAGCTCATAGGTAAGCTACAGTAACAAATAAAGTGCCAAATTTACTAGTTTCAAGGTCAAGGAATCCATTTCTCGTAGTGCCAATACTGTGCGACTTCTATTTTCCAAGATGGCACTTTCCAAGCCAATATGGCCGCCAAACACAAATAAATGCATTTCTCAGCTCATAGTTAAGTTATCATAACAAATAGTGTCTAATTAAATAGTTTCAAGGTCAAGGAATCCATTTCTTGTAGTGCCAATTGTGTGCGAGTGTTACTTTCCAAGATGGCGGCCAATATGGCCGCAAACACAGAAATATGCATATCTCAGCTCATAGGTACAAGCTACAGTAACAAATGAAGTGTCGAATTTAATAATTTTAAGGTCAGTCAATCGATTTCTCATAGTAGCAATAGTGTGGGAATGCTACTATCCAAGATGGCGGACAAAATGGCCGCCAACACACAGAAATATAATATATCTCAGATCAAAATAAGCTACAATAACAAATGAAGTATCAAATTTAATAGTTCCAAGATCAAGGAATCGATTTCTCGAAGTGGCAATAGTATGGGAACGTTACTATCCAAGACGGCGTCCAATATGGCGGCCAAAAGCAAAATATGAGCCGAGATATACAAATTTTCGTGTTCTGGCGCCATATTAACCGCCATCTTGTGAAAGTGTCACTCACACACTATTGCTACCACGATCAATTCCTTGACCTTGAATGTATTAAATTTCACACTTCATTTGTTAATGTAGCTTACCTGTGAACTGAGATACACATAGTTTTGTGTTTTGGCGGCCATATTGGCCGCCATCTTGAAAAGTAACACTTCCATACTATTACCTCTACCACAGATCGAATCCCTGACCTTAAAAATATTAAACTCGGCACTTCGTTTGTTATTCTAGCTTGCTTATGAGCTGGGATATGCATATTTTTGTGTTTTGGCGGCCATATTGGCCGCCATCTTGGAAATTAAACTCTCCACATTTATGCAACTATTAAAACTTAATTCTTTGTTAGATTCAACACTTTATTTGTGATTTTAAGTTACTTCTGAGCTCAGATGTTTGAAAAATATATTTTCCCTATGTATGAAAAATAACGACGTCGAGGACCAAAAGGTGTAAATTTTTACCCCAGGACATACCCCATGACACTTTGGACTTAAATATCTTTTCCCACAACATGACATCATGGTGGTTATGCTGTCAAAATATGTATGGGGTCTTAACTTGTAAACACATGAAACGTCAAATTATAACTCCCTACAGTTGCTTCGCAATCAACATCGAAACACCGCTGGGGTAATTATTTACCCCGCTTGGTCCTGCGAAGGTTAAACATTATATCCAGAGGATCTGCTGTTTACAGAAAGGAAATTAGTGTTGTAAAAAAAATTCATTTCGTCATTGCTCATGCTGTATAATTCGGGACTTTTCGGATGCAAATAGTCAGGTTAGCAAGCTTTTAATTAGGTTCCACGGAAAGGAATTGTGGACAATCTTTTGCAGACAGAACTTGTCAAGGAAAGCAGCTCAGTTGTTTGTCCACTAGCATTCTCAATTATTTATAGCAAAGCTTAGAATATACGCATCTTTGTCATAGTTATTGAGATTTAATCAAAGCATGGTGTGTATAAACAGATCCAGGTCCGTCATGAAATATGTAATGGCCAAGTTACCTGTAACTGCGGCATCGTTGTACGTGAAGGCAACAGCGCATTCAGGATAAGCATTTGCGAAGCAGGATCATGGAATTATGCTGTTCAAAGGAATCCAACAGTGGTTCATCTACTCTCCCAAAATCCAGCAGATTCATCTACGGTCTATATCGATGGCACGGGCCTGATCTTTAGCGTAAGTAAAAACTTATGTACCACATGTTTCATCCCAACGTTTTTGGTACTGCATAAAGTCCAAGGCCAGTAGCGCTCCTTTCTACTTTGCTCTGCCATGGATTCTTGTTAGGGGTCTGCGGGTATACCCGCACCCGCACCCGCGGGAATGACGTTCAGAAGTACATTTATCACATACTCCGTGTTATCAAGGGACGCATTACAAAGAAATGTAAAACGCATGAAAAGAGTATCTTCAATAACTTTATGTTCAAAACTTTGATGTTGTGGGCTTCTGAAAAACAGGCAGTGGAGTTTTGGAACGAAGAGTGCATTGAGTCGTCAATCGCTGAGCTACTTTGCCAGGCAATTGAATGCCTAATAGACAGAGAATGTCACATTATTTTATACCTAAGGTCAACATTCTCGACCATTCTCTGGAATTAGACACAACTAAAGAAATATCTTCACTTGCGGAGCACATACATTACATGAACTTCGAAGTATCATGTCCAGTTTTCCGAAATATGATGACAAAATTATGCTTAAGTTGACAGTTAGCAAGAAATTTATTGTGCATTATAAGTTACAACTGGTTTCAACTTTTGCTAAATCCATTTTCTTCAACATCTGATAGGTATTTCGACACCGATGTGGAAAACGACGCACTCGTTCGTAATGAATTAGAAACTCTGTTTAAAGGACTATTGACAGTATTGCAATTACGACATTCCAAGTGTGCGGCTAAGAGAATAGATCTTGAGAAAACTGCAATTGAATGTTTCCGATCTTGTATTGAAGATGATTGTGATGATAAATTTGGGGGAGTATTCAGCTACGGCGAATCCTTTTACAAATCCTGTGAAAGATTGTTTAACGACAATCGTTACACAAAGCAGGTCTTATCTGAAACTGGGAGCGCATGCTCTAAGTGCTGTGCAATCAGATTCTCTGAACCAAACTGAAGAGAGAGACAACTTTAAAAGAAATACACTCGAACCAAAACAAAATGTCATCCCTGGCGAAAATTTTTTACTGCAACAGGCTGTCTCGACAGAATTGGTCTTTCAAAAGAAGATAACACGATTCTGTGACTACCAAAGAGCGACGCCTGAGATCTAGAGCAGTATCTAGTTCTTGGAAGTAGTATCCTTTAAACTCTGCCATTCAATTATTTGGGTCACTTTTGGCGATTTGTACAAAAAGCCATGTTACCTCGTTAGTAGGGCGTACTGTGCAAATTTTTATTTCACCTATCTTAAAAATTACCGGACGGCTTTGGAGTTGTGTAAGGAAACACTGGAGTGCATTGAAAGTGTCGATGATGTTTCGGAATTTGACACTCGATTTAGCGAAGACGTATTTCCGATCATTTGGAGCAGTTACTGGATGCCCCTGTTTGATGAAAGCATTCAACTGGTGTTCGGATTTCTGCTGTTAACAATAACCGTTCAATATGACAGCGGAGCCCCTATGTCATCCTGCTTCTGGGTGCCACCCTCGTCGCTCAAAACCCAGATCTCCAACTCGCAGATGTTGGATTCCGTAATCAAACCATCGTCTCCGAGATCGCAAACATTGCCTAAGAAGAGGAAGTTTCAGCAGACGAAATTACTTTCCTCTGTGTTTGTACATGTGTCGGGTGTTGAGTTTCTGAGGTACATTGGCGTTCAGTCCCGGAAACAATTGGGCTTAGGGAATGACCGTTTATTTGACATGCGTAAACGTCACCCGTCTATCAGACGCCTCCTACTGCAATCCTTACTCCTTGTAGCTGCGGATTCAATTAATAGACATAGAGAGTTCATAATTTTAATACGATTTTAAGACGACTACTGGTAGGTGCGAATTCAGCCTATTAGGTAGCAGGAAGTTGTCTTGATTGCGTTTCATGCAAAGTAGGCCTATCTTGCGTAACCCAGATAAGAATAATAATAGATTTTGTCTTATTTAACCAAGTTCCCAGAAATACGGTGTGTCAATTGGTTTTCCTATTAAACGAATATAATGATGCTTAAAATGCAAGCATGGGTGTCCGCAGGAATTTTTGTTGGGGAGGGGCAAAGTTTTAAATTGTTGATACCGGAACTAGACAGGGTGTCGAAAGCAACCGATCGCCAGAGGACGTAAACAAAAGGATGTTTTGCAGCTATTCATGAACACGTGACAACTTTAAAAATAAATATTGGTCACAGAACAGGGACAGCTAGTCGACGGTAGTCAACAACCCAGATAGATGCTAACATTGAAATCCACGATAGGTCATAGGACGATCTCAGTCATATTGTGCTACGATTGGTCATAACCATGGAAGTAAATTGGTCATAGGACTTTTGGTCATATTAACTACCGGTCATAGGTCCTATCGGCGATGGGACTATCGAAGGCTATCGAAGACTAAAACAGAGAAGTTTTTTAAAACATGAAAACCTATTTACTGGATCATTTATTACTGTGTAAATACGTAATACAAAATACGAACAATACGTAAAAGTCTAGAAGCATCTCACCAGATTTTTATCACTACTTGAATGAAACATGAGACAAGGTTCGCTATAGAAAAGTATACTTTTACCTCTAACGCACTCTTCCCCGCGAGTGGTCGTAAAATTTCAAACCATCTGACGCTCAACCATTTAGCGCGGTTGCTTAATTGTTATTGTAATTAGTAACTTCTATTGCGCCGGTGTCTAATGCACAAGGCATCAACCGATGGCACACCTGAACCATAACCGTAATCAGGTCAATATCCAGGAGATCAGTCCGTAAGGCAGAGAGGCAGCCTATGGTCCTATAAGCCAATCGTCCGTATGACCAATCGTCCAAGTATGACCAAGGGAACGTCACAGGATGACCAATCGTCCCCATGACCAATCGCTCCTTTCACCAATCGTCCTTGATTTGATGCTGAATTGAAATCAAAATAATGTTCGTCATAATAATGTGCTAGATTGTGGATGTATGTCGATTAATTCATGTTCACTTCGAAGTATAAGCTGTGGTCACGTACATGGTTTTCTTTGTGAGCATTAACTGTATTTACTTGACATTAGTGGCACCGGCGTTCATTTAGGATCTTACTCTCACAACCTTATCTATAGGCTAATTCTGAGTAAGCCTTGCTGCAATTTAAGTGAGGTGATGGACCTACTTGTTTTAGGTCATATCTACCGCTGTATAGGTTCATTTTCCTATTTCTGCAATCTGCAGTATTGGTGAAGCATCTCACCTGATAAATTTATTGCTAAATTTATTGGTAACTGAGCAAGAAAAGTATACTTTTACCTCTAACGCACTCTTCCCGCCAGTGATCGTAAAATTTCAAACCATCTGACATGGTAGATCTGAAAACAACTTCCTAAGCTACGAGCAGCGTCTGCCAGCTCAACAGTTGAGTCGCCCAGTTTTCAACTCAACGACTTAAGCCGACCAAATTTTCTAAGTTGCTGTGGAGTAGCGGAATTTAAGTCATAGATGGGTTAAGGAGGAGTTTATTGAACGCCATCCAGGACGGAGCATCGTCAAATAACATCAGATAACAGCTGCACAGACGAGTCACGTGACTCATTGCAAATGCAATGTAGATTTGATTATCATCGGCATAGAAATTATATCCCAGTAAATTATTATTGTTCAACAATGTTCCTAAGTGGTGTGGCGTATACTGTAAACAAAAGAGGACCAAGCACAGAGCCCTGTGTAACTGTAACACCGTATGCCAACAAAGTACTAAATGAATAGGCCTACTTACCATTTAAATGCATTTAAATTGAGTGCGTGGACTCAAGATTTGTACTAAATTAATTTAGTGCAGGACCAGATATTCTAAAACAGTGCTAGAGACGATGATGCAGAAGAGAATAATTGAAAGAATCGAAAGCAGCGGGTAAGTCAAGAAGAACTAGTTAAGAACAAGTGCCACCACATTAGTAGTAGCTTCAGTTTAACGACACTGTGTGACAACGAGGACCACTAGCGTCGCCCTCCTCCTTTCACCGGGCTTGGGACTGGCCCTGTCAGGTTACGAACAGTGGCGGAGTCACCTTACTCCGTCCAGTATGCATATGATGTCGTTGTGAACAGTAATATTGCGGATTCTGCTGAGTGAAACTTACGATACACAGACTGAAAGAGGGAGATTAGTGGGTTTGATGAAAGGTGAGTTTGCATGCGATGATGCGATTCATGACTATCCGTTCAAGGATTTTAGATAGCCTATTGTCACGGTTCTCCCCATTCGTCTGTTTTTGTTTTGCTGAGTTTTCAGTCGCCTGCCTCTTCGTCGTCGTCTGACTCCTCCTCGTCTCCTCCCCTCGTCATCGCCCTTGCCCTTGTCTGATGCTTCGTTTGTTTTGCTAGTCTCATTTGCATTGCCTCGCTAAGGCTTCGTTTGCCTTGCTAGTCCAATTAGCATAATGGTTCGCCTACGCTTCGTTTGCTTCGCCAGCCTCATTTGCATTGCTTAGTTAATGCTTCGGTTGCTTCGCTATCAGAGACCACTGCATAATACTGCAACTAATCGAACCTTCTGTATGTAGACCTCCAACATTATAACGTGAATAAAAAGCCCAACAACGTAGCCAGGACAGAGGAGGGGAGAACACACAACTCCACTGAGCGAGTATTGGAAAAATCCTACCCCCAGTCACTCCATGGGGTTTCTGGTAGGTAGCCGGCCGACAGCACGAACCCCATCGACGACTATAATCTGTAGGCCTACTCTGTCTTAGTATACTCTAATTTGTAATTAGAAATTGTAAATGCCTCCCCCCCCATATTATGGGGCCCGATAGCACATTGGATAACATCTGGCACAGAGAGCGTGAGGTACCGAGTTCGAGCCCCGTTAGGGCGGACATGCTTTGTAGGCTGCTATTAGCGCCGTGTATTGCAGGCTGTCTGTTCTTTTAGTAGTTAAGATTTATGTCTTCTGTCATTTCTGTTCTTGTGAATTGTTTAAATTGCATAATTGTACACTGTAACGTTTGCGGTCTATCAACCGGATTGTTGAATAAACGAAATATTATTATTATTATACATATTAATCTAAGATAACATAGACTACTGAAGAGGACTGCAACTCTGTATAATAGAAATAGAACACGGCCAATTTTGTGCTAGGCCAATGTTAATATAATATTATGCTCAGTTTGACGCAAATCATCTGTGATCACTGATATGACTGCGTCGTTCAAATAGACGCTATAATCGGAACAGTAGGACAGTAGCAGTAAGAGGACAGTAGCAGAGTAGAGGAGCTGCAGGTAGAAGCTGCTTAGGTACATTGTGATGGAACGTATAGTTTAAACGTTAAAGAATTGTCGTGGACTGTTCGGTATCTGATTGTCGTCGTAGATAATTGCGACATATAATTGCGACATATAATTGCGACATATAATTGCGATATAGAATCGTCGGACTGTTCCGCGGCAACTCTGCATCGTAAGCTGATTGACACTGTAAAGTTATCGTTGTTTACTGTTTGCCTGTACACTCGAGTCTTCGAGGCATTTACTTTGTATTGTATTGTATTGTATTGTATTGTATTTGAACACTTGTTATAGCGCCCCTACCAGATTTCCCATTCAGAGGCGCTCCCGACTACTGCGCGGACGCTGAGTCGGAGTTTCACGCCGAAGCGCATGAGCAATTTCAGTGAAGGACTTGCCCAGAGTCCTTACGCGGCGACTTTGAGGTGGATTCGAACCCGCAACCCTCCAGTTGCAAGGCACCGAACATACCCCCAAACCACCGCGCCCCAGTTGTATTGTGATGTGCTGTATTGTATTGTATTGTATTGTACTCCACGTTTATATTGCGACCGAGCCACCCGCAGTAAAGATCCGAGAAATTAATCTATGATAAACCGACCGACCGGGAAGCAAACCCGGGGCGCCGGCGTAGCGAGCGGGCTACCAACCCACTCGGTCACTCAGGAACCTCGAGTGATTGACGTTCATTAAAAGATCAAAAAGAGTTCAAACTCTTTCTAGTCTCTGACTGACCGTCAGAACCTCACCCAGCGGACTTGACGGAGCTTTAGGCTATCTGAATGGCCACCTTAGCAAAATAGTTGCCCCGGTATCGCTACAAAATAAAATTCAAGGTTGAGTTGGTTCTGTAATTTGACAGGTCATTAGGGTCAAGAGAAGGTTTCTTCAGCATTGGATGAACTCTGGCATGAACAGAAGCAGATGGGAATGATCCCTTGTGCAATGAGAAATCGATAATTAATCGATGTAATCGTTAGACACAAGACATCAGAAAGCATGTAGGAATTGTGTCAATGAGACCGGTGTCTTAGGCGAGGACAAAATAAGTGTACGAATCTCTTCCAGAGTAGTTTCCTGAAAGTAGGCCCTATTCCTTGACAGAAGGTATAGAATTCAGATGGAGGAATATGTCCAATGTAAAGGAACTGATTAATTTAAGCTTGTTTGCAAAAAAAGGTCAAGAATTTACTTGCAAGATCATGGGGAGCTAAGCAAACAGTAGGGGACAAATGTGACTACTCAAAGCTGTAGCAAGTTATTTAAGGCCTATACAACAATCACAAGGTTTTTGATTATGCAGAACTTTCAGCGATTAAAATAGTTGAATGTTCAGATTTGACAGATGAAACAGACTATCACACACGTTTGCCCTATTGCTTTAACTTAGTGTAATCTGAAGGCCGAGGAGACTGACGCACCAACGCTCCAATTGACTGCTATAACTGCATGATCATGCATTGATGTTACTTGTTGCGTCTTGACAGCAAGTTATGAAATAAACAATTGAATGCCTAATAGACAGAGAATGTCAACATTATTTTATACCCAAGGTCAACATTCTCGATCATTCTTTAGAATTCGACACAACCAAAGAAATCACTTCACTTGAGGAGCACCTACGCTTTGAAATTCAAGGCATCATGTGTCGCTTTCCAAAATGTGACGAGAGAACAAGTTTCCAAGTGGAGCTTAGCAAAAACTGCGTAGTGCATTACAAACTACTGGCGAATGCAGAATTCGTGATAAATCCGTTTTCTTTATCGTTTGAAAGATACTTCGACAATGAATTAGAAAACGATCCCCTTTTCGTACGGCACTCGAAACTCTATTTAAAGGACTTTCAACGAATTTGGAACTGCGATCTTCAAGGTCTCCGATGCGAAGAATGGATCATGAAAACACTGTGAATGAATGTTTCAGATCCTGTCTCGAAGAGAATTCTTACAACCCTTTTGGTGCAATAATTCATTCGAACGAATCATTCCACATTATAGCCAATGGATTATTTAATGTTGATCGTTGTATAGCGCACGTATTACCTCAGTCCAGCTGCTCATTCAATAAATGTGCGATTGCTGATTCTCGAAAGGGAAAATTGCAGATTTCTCCAATTGAAGCGAAAGTAAGCGCAATTTCTAATGAAAGATCTTGCATCTTATCAAAGACCGTTAAACCTACAACTCATCGCGAACGCACTTGTTGCTACGTTAGAAATCCAAAAGATTGGAAGTGTTATTCAAATGCAGACCATCGAAGCTCAAATGTTTTTTAAACTTTTATTTAGCCAAGATTACTTATCTGTACAAAATACCCTGTTATCTGATTAGTAGGGTCTACTATGCAAATTATCATTAGGCCTATCATAAAAATTACCAGATGGCTTTGAATTTGTGTCAAGAAACGCTGGTGTATATTGAAAAGTCTCCGAACTGTTCAAAATTACAGACTCGAATGCACGAGGAAATATTTCCTGTGATTTTGAGTAGCTATTGGATGCCTCTGTTTGACGAAAACATTCAATTGGTTTTTGCACTCTTCATTTTCACCATCGTCGTCAAATACTCAGAGGGAATCACACTGACTTCTTTTTACTGGATTCCACCGTCCTCCAAGAAGGTTCCAGTGTCTTATTCCGTGACATTAGATTCCGTAATCAGACAATCGCCATCTGCATTAGGGACAGAGCAAAGAAGAAAAAGACTTCAGCAGTTAATTTCTTCTATAGTTGTACAGGTATCAGCTGTTGAGTTTATGAGATACATTGGAGTTCAATGCCGGAAACAGTTGAGTTTGGGAGAAGACACTTTATTTGACATGCGGGCCCGTCAGCCTTTTGGGCGGCGTTTGGTAACTCAGTCCGTATTATTATTGGCTGCGGCGTCCTTTAAAACTCCTAACCAAAAACTATAATGTGTAAAATGAGATTAAGTGCCAACATTAGAGTTCTAGAATTTGCATTTAAAGTGCTTGGTGAAAAGAAATTTCCGTTTAGGGTGTTTGTTGAAAGGAAGTTTGATTCCAGCCTTTAATCCTTGCTATCTTTACTTGGAACTTAATTCAGTTTTTCTGACATTATGCGAACTGGAAAAATAATTTATGTTATGCACCGTGTGTGCGTCACCTTTTCATTCATTATTCTGATTTTATTTTTTAAATGATTATATGTATATATATATACACAAATATATATAAACAGATATATAAATATTATATATTTAAACTGCATTAGTAGGCTACAAATAAGGAAGAAACAACTTACAATTTCGTCAGAGACAGCTCAAGAACCATTTTCAAGCTATGTTAAAACACACTTTTCTAAGGTCTGTTTGATTGTCGTGTTTAGTGTCCCTGTGATGTTCTTAGAAGGCACTTGCAAATAGACAAATACATGCATATACATAGGCTATGTGTCAGCTTTTGGTCTCGGCAGCGAAAGCGATTAAGGATATCCTGGGCCAGTCGGTCAGCACAACTGATAAAAGCAAGTACCTATAATATACTTATTAATCAAGTATAGGCTATATATACATGTATATAAGTAAGTAAGTAAGTACGTTCTTTAATGAGAAGCATTAGCAAACGTACAACATTGATACGGCAAGTTTAATACATCCAAAGAAACACAAAAAGTTATATAAATAAGCCAAGAATTGAATGAGAGAAGTTATTCTAATATCAACGGGACATTGTTTGAGGAAGAGTTAGGGTTAGTCATAGGATAAATGAAGAGCTTAATAGCCAGATCCAGGCAAACCTTGTTATTTGTATAGCATTCTTGCATGAAGGCATTTCTGAGTGAGGGTGTCAAACATGAGGTGCTCACGGTAATGGGACTGGGGCCGCAGGGAGTAGCGAGGTTTTTTTTACAACACATGACAAGGATTTTGCAGAATACAGGCAAAGAGTTTGGTATCGGCATCGTTGCAAAGAGTCTCAAATGAGGGAGAAGATACAGATAAGATATTTATATGTATACGCTATGCAGTTTGTCTTTCTAACCTCTAACACATCTAATTGATCAAAAAGTCATCGCGTCAGAATCCTCATCCCTATACGCAACGCACTATGGATACTGCGCTCACTTGTTTTATCGCGCAAGTCTCTGCACGAGGTCGCAAAGGCCACCACCATCGCTCAGTTTCTATACGCCTCTCCTGCTTGGTGGAGGTATACCAGCACGGATGAAAGAAACAAAATCAACAACCTAGTCAATGGCATGAAGCGCAGAGGTTCCTTGCCGGAATACAACCTCCGAGCCACGATAATGGCGGCGGAGGCAAACGACACGTTATTCAAGGCAATAATTTATAACAAACCCTAGCCATGTTCTGCGAAAACTGTTTCCCACCACCAGACGAAACGATTATTCACTCCGACCACGTAGGCCCTACACACAATTTCAATTTCCCACGTAAAGATGATCGAAATTTCATTGCAAGAATCCTCTATAAAAACATTTACTAAATCCTCTGATGGTTTACATCTTCTTATAATTAGACTACTCTTTACTTGTAAGCAGCAATGCGTCTGTGTCATTCTGTTATTGCAATAAACGAAGAAGATTATTTAATGGCTGAATTGCTAGGGCATAATATGCGATCTGCACACAACGAGTATTTATCTGCCTATTGTTGAGGACTTTTGAACTGTAAAGATTACACGTGTACGGATCCCTAAAGTGACATGTAAAAAGGGTGGCGCAAAAATGTTTATGCTATGTGCACTACTTAACTACTCTTTTGCATAACTTATTATGCTATACGTGAATACTAAATAGTAATGCATTTGCACCAGTTAATAAACATTAGAAACAAGTTAATAAGTCGTTTTGTATATATGAAATAAATGCAATTTGTCCTACAATCTTATTTCACAGTATTTGCAAACAAATACTTAATGAATCTTAGAAAAAAGTTTGGTTTATGGCCGGTTAGCTATAAGTAGCTGCAACGTTACTAATCGCATACGTCTGTAATAAATTGAAATAAGTAAGTATATTCTTTATTTAACCAGTTGCCAAACAGCATTCTCTGGCGAACAAACAACCATAGGTTAAATAGGCAATCACTTAAACAGTTATCTATGGCCATTTAGGTAGTTTGAGTACAGCATTCTGACTACAAAAGTTTTTCTCATGATATTGTTTGCATTCGGCAAACAATAATTATCATGCCTTAGGCAATAAACCTTCGGTTTCAGGGGTCTACGCAACATGTGAAGGACATGACCTGGGTTTCCTATAGGACCGCCGAAAACAGGTTAGTATCGGCTAGGCGGCATAGCCGTTTAAACGTTGGACTATCACTTGGCTGGTATCTCTGGCGGAACATTCATTCATTAATTTCGAGCACTTGTTATAGCGCCTCTTCAAGATTTCTACTCAGAGGCGCTCCCGACTACAGCGCGGACACTGAATCGGAGTTTCACGCCGAAGCGCATGAGCAATTGCGAGTGAAGGACTTGCCCAGGGTCCCTACGCGGCGGCTTGAGGTGGATTCGAACCCGCAACCCTCCGGCTGCAAGGCACCGAACATACCCCTACACCACCGCGCCTTACAAACAGCCTGTTTATAACGGATTGAAGCCTTCCTCTTTCTTGTTGGTCAACGTATCCCCACCATGCAGGGGCAGCGTATACCAGACGGTAAACCGTGATCGCACGCACCACGTTATAGAGCCGGGGCCAGAGAGACCATGGGCAGTAAGCGGGCGCAGGGCACACATGGATTATCTAGCTCGGCAACATATTCGAGCAATGTGCGCGTCGAAACTGAGGGTGTCAGACACCTCAACTCCCAGAACCTTCAACTCTGGTTACGCCCATTATGGTTGTTGGATCGGTCCCCAAATCCTCCGCGGCCCCCAGTCTCTCTAACGATCATCTCGTATGTCTTTTTGTGGCTTAATTTTAATCTACATGTAGCCACTCAATTTGATGCATGTTCCAATTCAGCTGGCACTGTTAGAATTGGGGGATCAAAAGGTAGCTTATTCTTGGATCCTGTTTCCAGGGTGGGACGATTGAAGCTTCAACATGGTTATAACAAAGTTGTTTGTAGATAACAGCTAATTCTTTCATTAGCTAATTTATTAACAGTGTAGAAAAATGAAATGACGGCAAGAAAATATTCTTCTCGCTCAGATGCAACAGTTTTGTACACTTAATTCGCATATCCACCATAAAATCAACGGTATTCGGATGGTCCACCGCTGTCACATTGTGACCTATCCGTCAGTTAATTGTTGACCTGTGAAGCGCCTCTGGTAGTAATCTGGAGAGTCGCTATATAGATGCTGTGAACGAATGAATGATCCCGACCACAGCTGCAGTGGTGCTGAATGTCTTCTGCATCCTGTCGACGAGTGTTGCTTTTTCGATCTTGTCAAAGGCCGATCACTAGACTGAGTCTATGTCCTCCGAAGCAAGTAAACAGCATAAAGGATCTTCAATAAGATAGTTGCACTCGATTGAGCTGATTGAAAGACTTAAAATGACTGGAGTTGCTGAAATGAGGCAAGAGATGAATGAGCCAGAAAGAACCCTCCGAAATTTGACAGCAATTTCAAATAGGCCCACAGTTAGACGGATAGTAAGGGCCTAGACGTTCCTCTTCAATGGAATAGGATCTGCAGCAGGCTGAAAACTGTCCGCGGCTAAAATGCAAGTTTTAGAGACAAACGACAAATGGAATAAAACATAAAATATTTCGGCTATCTGAATAGGTGCGGGAAGACAGCCTTGAGGAGCGACATAGGTGAAAAATAATCGCTGTGGAAGATGATCAGGCATGGCAAACGCATTGCAGTCTGCCAGTCAGATATAACATAATTATATTTCTTATTTTCTGTCAATGCACAGCAAAGAAAGAAAACGATAAAGATCTTCGACTTGTTGCAACTTAATACCTCTTTACCTATGACAGAAATCGGTATTAAACGTTAATGGCGGCAGATAAAATGGCATTCGACAGATTTCTAAGACAAGTGTGATAATCCTTGGCAATGTCATGCCAAAAATTCATGGCATCGCCCTTGCAAAGATGCAGCTTATTTTTACACCGAATTCGAATATACTCGAGAAACTCAAGAGGACAAACTTGAAAAACAAGATCACGACGAAGTAATCCTGGGTGCGACGCATGCTTCTCATTCTGCCTAATAGAAGTCATACAGAGAGTCAGAAAACCAAAAACAACTTGAATTCCTACATCGTATATGTCGATGTACTGGAGATTTATAAATACGCAAAGTATTTCATTTGAGAAGACATGTTCAAACTTAATCAGGCAATTAGCATTTCTCAATGCCCTGAAAGATGCCAACGTTTCTTCACATATCTGTATTGCCTTTCGATAATCACGTAGACCAATATAATAAAAATTCGCATAGTATGCAGCGCTGATTAAGAAGGACGGATTATGGTGATTTTTATCTACTGTTGACATTGTGATTTGAAACAGAGCTTCCATGACGTCTTTTGTCAAATTTCCTTTATCTATTCGACGATAGCAACACAGGCGTTCACTGTGCTCACCGGGTGTTCCATACAAAAACTTGTTAGCTGTGCATGGAAGAGAGTCCAGCGATGAAATGTAAAAATCTGAGTAACTGTTAGTTGCTTTCTTGTTGTAACTAATCTGGAAATAATTCAAAGCATCGGTTTCCAAGGATTTCCTTCCTTCGTTGATCTTCACTTCACCTGAAGACAGTTCAGACATCAGGAGACGATGCAACTCCACTGCTCTAAATAAATGTTCGACTTCATGACTGAGTAATCCACTTGATGATAAATTTTTCACAGCGTATCTTCTACGCGTTTGATTCAATGCATTTATTAAAACTCTACGGTTCAATGCCAGTTGACCCAGCAGTAACGCCTTATTGCTAATAACAACATGAAGCACTATGCCACGATATACCTTTGGCTGCAAAGCAATAACTTTGGAAACGACTTTGCGAGCGTCATGCAACAACAAGACTTCGTTGCTTACATCAAAATCATTCTGCAAGTAGTCAAGCATGTTGTTTTCTCGTATGAAATAATTTGGACACCTTTTGTCAATTAACCATTGAATCATCTGCAGCAGTAACTCTTCAATGGCTGCCTCAATTCGATCTTCATTCCAAAAATCACAAGGTTTTTCTTCGCAAGCCCACAACATCAATGTTTTGAAGTGGTATGTGCATAAAAATGTCTTTTTCTCACCTCCGCATTTTGCAATCACATCGGATTTTACAAGTCGAAGTATGTGGTAG
This sequence comes from Aporrectodea caliginosa, assembly GCA_020284085.1. Classification (NCBI taxonomy): domain Eukaryota; kingdom Metazoa; phylum Annelida; class Clitellata; order Crassiclitellata; family Lumbricidae; genus Aporrectodea; species Aporrectodea caliginosa. The sequence continues at coordinate 650,790 of JACEVL010000021.1, read as the reverse complement.
ACATACTTTTGGACTCCATTCCAACTATTGAGCAATATCAACTCTGCCTGAGAGAAAGAAAACCTCCAACAAGTGTCATCGTTAGGATTGCTTTGGTGTGACTTTGGAACAAGATGACATCCACCTGCGACAATTGTTTCAATCATATCTCTGGTCGGCCAACGACTACATCGTTTACGTGTTCTCCACTCATCGGCTTCCGACGGCCAATACGGACATACAACGGAGTAAACATTGTCCATTGTCAATTCTCTAAAAGCTTGTAAATCTGGTCTGCAGCTTACTGCAGCGCCGAATATATTACCGACCTCAGCCCACGTCATTACACGGTTCTTGATTGCTGGGCCGTGAAGAGATTTGCGATTCCATACAAAATATTCAGTCTTTTCCTCACGACGCCGCAACAATTTAGCAAATCCAAAATGACAATTTTTAGTTTCGAGTGTTAATATTTCCCCGCGAAAATATTTTGAAATGACCGCGGTTTCTGTTGCAGCAATGAGTTTACGATCGAAGTACATCTGATCAAGATCCGTTAAATTCAGCATCGCATATTCGAGTGGCAGTTCGTAGAAGCTTCCACAGAAAATGAGGCCCTTATGACAACTGCGAGGAAGGATATGTTTGCGAAAATTGTCTAAATTTTCATCTTGTTGCAGTTCCATTTGTTAGATTTATGAGCTTAGCTTCTGTTTTGCTTCTGCTCACACTTTCTTCGCTGACATTAGAATTGAGACTGAAGTTCCTTCTTTGTGAACTGAATAAATGCAGCAATTGCTACTTTTATTGGTCAACTCTTCCTATAATGTCCCGAAGCATTGAACGATTTAATTATTCACGAACGTGTAGCTTTCGGAAGGAATTTAGCGTGAAAACAATATTATTGTCATACATTTTCGTATGTCTAACTTCCTTCTCGACGTCATACAATGCACGTAGGCAATACTTGGCATACGTGTACATCTGTATTTACGTATCTTTTTGAAAGCTTCATATGGCAGGGCTAAAATGATGAATTTGTCGCTCCCTATTTCAAGAACAAGCACAGAAGTTTCAAATTTTCATATTCTAATTCAGAGACCTAATTTATGGCAGAAACTTAACGGGGCTTTCGTTACTGTCATGCATTGGCGCAAACGACGTCAAACAAAAATGAGGAATAAAAAGGTCTGACTATCTAACTGCGGTAGGTTACACAAGAACTTAGAAGAAACGTCGGTAGTGATACACTTATATCGTGAACTTAATAAATCGCATAAAAGATGTTTGATTTTGAGTTGCCCGTATAAAAGGCAGAATGCAATTGTGCTATTGTGAATGAGGTCTAGTACTATTGTCATGTGGATAGTCTTCGTTCAATTTATTTAAGTAAGTACAAATGAAAGCACAAAATACAACACACAAGACAGATTAGTTCAAGTGGTTCGGAACAAACTGCAGTATATTATCAAATTGTACGACAACACGTTAACGATGAGATTGAATGGGAAACCAATGCAGCTCGTCGTTGAAGTGTGAAAACCGCCAAATGAATCTGTTGTAAAGAATGTACGATTATTTTTACTTTACGCTAACTTACCTCCTCCTGAGACAGGTGGACCTCTACACGAGACGACGGCTAAACTGCTAGTCTCAGGTTAATTCTGAATTACACTCGACTAGAAAATAAACTCGGTATGCAGGACAAGTTCTTTGCGTGCCGCGACCTGGCAAACTTTACTCTACTTCAGATTTAGGCGTACGTGGATCTATACACCTAACGGAGTTAACAAGCTGGAGGTTTTCATATTTTTCGTCGAATCAACAAAGCTTTGGAGTTTAGGTATCGTCGGAATACACTCGACTCGTTATCAACAATAATATAAATAATTAAACCTAAATGTTCTTAATTTAACTGAAATGCGGCACTTTCCAGCCTTCTCGACGCTCATGCGCCTCTAATTGGGAAGAAAAGTACACACGTCATTGATTCTTGGTTCACCTCCTATCTTCAGATATTCACTTTACATTCTTCCGCAGACGTCTCGGACGCATCCACAAAAGCACCATTCACCCGATTGCCAATGCACACGCACTTTCTACTCCCAAATCTCTAAACAAAGGATTGCACCAACTTAATTATTGCCATCGATAAGAAGAAGTACTAGTCTACCCTTCACTGACGCATTCCAGCTGCTTCAATTCAAGACGCCTCTGAAGAGCTGTTGACTCTCTTCTTAATTATAAGTCTCCCCTCGCCTTCTTATTCGATCACCATTAACAAGTTTTAACCTTGCTCTATTTTAAATCCCTAATCGATTCACACTTCCTCTGACACCAAACCAATTCTAGACATTAGTGGCAAATCTGGCAATTTCAAGGTCAGTTCAATCAAAACCACGCCCAGGAGTGGAAAAACCTGATTGACCATACATGCAGATAGGGGTCTACTCGTTTGGTTGACGATGTTAATTCAAGTCGAATGGATGAAAAGACTGCTTTAGAAAGCATTGAAATGAAATTTACTCTCAGATGTGTTAGCAGCTATCTTCGTTTTCGACCCTACCTTACGGACCGCACGATAATTATAGATACATAATCCATGATCAGATGAGAAGACGTTCCGCTCCAGGTCTTAATCTTAAATAGTAGGTCTATTGGATAATCAGACGGATGCGTTGAATGGAGTATTAAATTTGAGCAGCGACAGAGGTAATAAGATAAGAGATCAGAGTAGGATTTGTTTTGGCCTCGATAGAGGAAACCCCGTATATTTGCAATTAGTCTTAGTCTAAACGTCCTTAAAGCGCAGTCGGCAAACAAGCACTGGATAATTATACCATAAATCTCTAGTCATAAAATGGTGCTCTGGGCTGCATTTCCGAGTAGGTCATAAAGAAATAAAGCCATTAATCCAAGAGCCACTTTCTTTTTAAGGAGATCGCTAGGCCACGAAACAAGGTTATGTATGCATAGGAAATGAACCTATATATACGATACATATATATATATATATATATATACCTACATATTCATTTATTCATATAGGTGCATTACCTATATATATATATTATATTATAGGTGCATTACTTATATATATGTGTATATATATATATATATATATATTGAACGTTAGCTTAGAGAAAAACCGCCAAGAGGCCCAGGTTGAAGAACACTTATAAAGACTTGATACATGCACCTGGTTCGTAAAATGATTACACATGTGATCCAGAAGTGAATACCCAAAATACAGCAGCTTTACTTAACCTCACTTTATCCTGCCTTGCGTTATTTTTTCGCACGTTGTCGTGCCATTTCATATCCTAAAGCTTGCTCCAAGAATAAACCTGTTCCTATTCTTGATTTGAATAATATTGATGTTCTTCAGACGATAGTTATAGATATAGCTGTATATAAATCAAACATTCTAAGACTGTTTATAATATTGCATTGGTGTTTTGTTCTACTGAAGTGTGCCATTATGCTGCTGAATACACTGTTGTTGCAAGGTATGAGCGTTTGCATCGTGCTAATAAAATAACTTACTTACTTACCTATCTTATCTAACCTCATCTCAAAACACCTTACAATCATCGCTATCGAGATTTCAGAAAAGACCACAGAACTCTTTCTCTCTTCTTTTACATTTCTTCGCAACTTGAGGTTTGAAATCGAGCACAATGTCATATTCGCCTTATTCAATACTTGATAATAGTTAACTTCTCAAGTTTTTAAGATAACTTATACAATTCTCAGCCTTATTTTTCTACTGCAACGTCTTAAAATTATTCCAAGCATTGTTCCTTGTCATTTTTCTATTTTAACGCCTCGTGTTACCTATTCTCGTTGGTTCTCTTTGCTTAGACATGCATCCCGTCACTGAACATAACAGCAGATAATATTGTTATCTTGATATTAATATCGTGAAAGAAAACGATAAAAGATCTTCGACCCGTTGCAACATAATATCTCTCTCACTATTACAGAATGATGTAGTCAATACCAATAGCAGCAGATAAAGTGGAATTCGAGAGTTTTTAAGACCAGTATCTTTTTCCATGTCAGCGGCATGAAAGAAATTCAGGGCATCGAGACGGTCACTCTCACTCAGTTGCAACTCTACACCGAATTCGAATATACTCCAGAAACTCAACAGGACAAACTTGAAAGACGAGTTCATAAAGAAACAATCTTCCATCAGAGGCACGCTGGTCATTCTGTTTAATACTAGCCACACAGAGAGTCAGAAAGCCAAAAACAACTTGAATTCCAGCATCGTATGTGTCCATATTATTAGCGATTTATGAAAATGCAAAGTATTTCATTTGAGAAGGCAGCTTCAAACGTATTCTGGCTATAAGCATTTTCCAATGCACTGACACATTGCAGGGCATCTACACAATCATATCTTTAATGTCTGTCTATGACAGCCGTCTTTACTGGACGGAAATAGCAGATGAAGGAACGGCATTCGACAGTTTTCTAAGACCAGTAGCTCTCTCTTTATCAGCGACTTGAAAGAATTTCACGGCATTGATACGATTACGCTCTCCAGGATGCAACGTAATATTATTTCCACACCGAAATCGAATATAGGGCCTACGCAAGGAACTCAACAGGACAAATTTGAAGGACGCGATCACGAACAAGTTAGGCCCTACGCATGCTTCTCATTCTGCTTAATAGCAGTCCAATAGAGGGTTAGAAAACCAAAAACAACTTGAATTCCTGCATCAAATAATTATGTCTATATATATTGGCGATTTATGAAAATGCAAAGTATTTCGTTTAAGAAGACATGTTCAAACGTATTCAGTTTCTCTTCTTTCAATGATCTCCGCTTCACTTGAAGAGAGCTCAGACATCATTAGACGATGCAACTCTATTGCTCTGAATAAATGTTCAACTTTATGACTGAGTAATGCACTTGAAGATAAACCTTTCATAACATATCTTCCACGCTTGTGATCCAATGCATTATTGAAAATTTCTTGGTTTATTGCCAGTTGACCTAAGCAATAATGCCTTATCGCAAATCAGAACATGACACATTTTGCCACGATGTACCTTTGGTTGCAAAGCAATAACTGTGGTAATGACTTCGCAAGCGGCAAGCAAGAGCAACACTTCGCTGCTTACATCGAAATCACTCTGGAAATAGTCAAACATGTTGTTTTCTCGCTTGAAAAGATTTTGATGAATTTTGTCAATTAGCCATTCAATTATCTCCAGAAGCAATTGTTTGTTCAATGGCTGAAACCCTTCGTTACGCCACTGCGACGACCGTCTGTAAATAGAAGAATTCCTTTCTGTAGGACATTAACAGTAAGAAGCCACTAACAGTGTGAGATCAGTCGCAGAGTGGAGGACAAGTAGAAGTTGTTTTCGTATGTTGCGATTGAACGCATAGTTTCGACATTGAGGAAGTGTCATGGACTGTGTTAAGTGCGATGTTCGACATCTGATAGTCGTAGATAATTGCGATGTAATAATCGTCGGACTGTGTGCATTAAAACAGGCTCCAGCAAGCGATTAGATGCGTAGCGGCGCATGCTAGTCATCTGACACACATTGAGCCTAAATCATCAACAGCCTCTAACTGGGTCAGCATTATTGAGGCCTGGGAGAATACGGATTTCAAACTTAGTCCATCCGTCGGATATTACTCTCTAGATTACTGATCTACAGCACAGTTCGCCGTTTTCACCCGTCAGCTAAGAGCTAATAGTACGGACGAAGATACGGTAACTATTAAGCTCTTTGAGAGAGATAATTCTGTTAGCCTAAGTTAAAATTCGACCTGACATACAAAACTGGAATGTCTGATTTAAACTGTTGCATCATATTGTACTGCTAGGTTGCTTCTTTTACTGTTGTTGTCCTTTATGCTATTTGCACGTAATTTTTGGTGGTTGCTTTATTTTGTTCTTGCCTACATCCTTATTTACTTATTTATTTAAAAGAACGCCTTCCCGTAGACATCTTTCTGATATGGAATTAAAATTCAAACAAGATTAACGTTGGAGCATCCATTTTATGAAATCTGTAGAGATATAAAGATGAATTGTAGCCTAATGTGTGGACCAATTATAAATAGCAGAAGTTTCTCATCGCCACACAGATGTCAGAGAGATCGACTACGATGAAGTACAATTTGCAGAGTCGTTGTATGTTATTGGCAACAAGAACTCTGGGTTTACTGAAAGAGATGTGTCAATGTCAAAGCTCAAGGCTTACTGAAGGAGATGAGAGGAGATATAGGATTGAATTAAGAGGACTGCAGTGTCAGTAAAACCGAACCAAGTTCACTATTGGGATTCAATATAAAGGATGTAAATCAAACACTAACAAAAGGCCTCCATAATATATTATGCAAAATCCAATCCTAGATTTTGTTCAAATTCAACAGATAGGCCTACACAACGTAGGCCTACTACATCAAATTTCATTTCATAAAGTAAGATTCATAATTAGAATACTACCAAATAACTATTTTCCGTTTTCTAAATTTAGTTCTAATTAGAACACTGTTGATAATTAGCTATTCGCGTTGGCCTAAATTAAAGGCAAGGTCTATTTTAAGGAAACATTTTCAGTAACTTTAAAGTAACTTTAAATCAAGACACACCTTACATTTAAAATTTGCAGAGTCGTTGCATGAATGAAGTCATCTCGCAATCGACATTGTCAAACAGGTCAACTGAAGGAAGATGGATGACCTGGAAGAGGGTTTTCCATCACGTGCTGCGACAGGTAAACAACAATGAGACCGAAGGAACCTACCTAAGTTCTTCATCTATATACTCTAAATCCACACTCTGCCTTTGACAAGGTTGACCATGACATTCTGCTGCAACGCCTCGAGACTCTTTTGGCATCAGAGGCCTTCCTCTTCTCTGGCTCCGTTCTTACCTTACTGGTCGTACTCAAAAGGTTATTTGTGGTGACTCTAGCACTCCTTGGGTCTTCATCAAATATGGTGTTCCTCAGGGCTCTGTCCTGGGTCCTCTCCTCTACCTCTTATATACGGGGGACATTCCACCCATATTCTCTAAACACTCATTAACTGGTCACCTCTATGCTGACGATGTACAGGCGCTTATTCGTGGTCCACCCTCGGCTCAGCTCTCTCTTACTGGCCGCATTGATGCTCTCTCTCGAGACTTGCACCTCTGGATGTCCTCGAATCGGCTCGCACTTAATCCAAATAAGATGCAGCTCATCTGGTTCGGCACTCGCCAACAGCTTCTTAAGCTAGATCTCCCTCTTCTTGCAGAGAGATTCCCGTCCTTCACTTTTAACTCCAGTGTACGAGATCTTGGCGTAGTCCTGGACAGCACCCTTACCTTTTCTGAACATATTGCCAATCTTACACGTTCCTCTAACTTCCAACTGAGGCGACTTAGAGCAATTCGACGCTCCGTCTCCTCCTCTGTCTTTACCTCTATTGTCCATGCCTTCGTCTGCTCTCGGATCGATTACTGTAATCTACCTGGCCAAGCTCCCAAGTATGACGTATCTATGTGACCTTATCCGGCTGCCGGCCTCGGCTACAGTAATCGATCCGAGAGCTACTTCTCTTCGCCCGCTACGCTCATTAAACCGTCATGATCTCTTTGTCCTGCGAAGAACTTCTATGGCTAAATCGCGAGCATTTGCCTTCATTGGCCCTGCACTATGGAACCAGCTTCCTCCTTTGACTCGTTCCTGTTTATTAACTGTTGGGCCAAGTGCCTCTTTTCGCTGTCTCAAGACTTCTTTCTTTCTCTCTGGGTCTTTCGCACTCGGGAGCGCCTCTGATTGGTGTGCACTTCAGAGGCGCTATACAAATTGATAGATACAATACAATACAATACACTCAGGCCGAAACAAAGGTAGGTTATGTAGAGAAAACAGACATTCCGCTAGACCTTTGTCTGGCGGATTAACGGTCTGACTATACCTCACTAACCTTCTCTCCTGGATAAATATGTACGTAAGCAGCCTTTATCTTATTCTAAGCAGTGTAGATTTAACAATAGGTAGCATGAAAGGTAGCATGAGCAGTCATGGAACGAGAATCATCTAATCCTTTACAAAATTCGTAGTGTACATCCCTAAGAATGATAAAGACTTCTTGTCGCTTAAACACGATCATTTATGCAAATGTACGTTAACTGTCTAAATGAGTGGACATTAGGCCTATAACTTATTATATAAATATCTAACCCAGTGTATTGTAGATAGAAAATATATTAATATTAAAACTTTCACGGGTTAGCAATGGATGTCAACGGCCACTTAAAATGACACGAACAAATCTTAAGCACCAGTACAGGCTGATAACTGCACAAGGCAATGCGTTCAGCAGTGACGCTGCAAGACGTATTAAGTGCAATAAATATGAGATGAAAAAATCAATAATGACATAATAGTTTTTGTACGTAAGATACACGTTTCATTAATTTGTATTGTGTTATCGTTTGCATTAATGTTGCTCGAATATTATTCCAAACCTTCCGACCGCTGTCCGTTTAAATAATTATTGATATTAGCCTACTTCAAGATACTGTATTTTCAGTTCAGATTTATTGCTATTTAGCTGTCGAAAATCATCGTAAAAACGAAATTCAACGAGAGGTATGTTTACATGGTTTTCTCAGATATAGTATGAAGTATGCAATGAATAATCGCAATATAGGCCTACATATGTGAAATGCAAATGTACATGTTTTTATATAGCGACAGTATAGTCTGAACCCTTCTAATTTTTCAATGAATTGATCGGGTGAGATCCTTCACCTCCGCTTGCCCCTTTTGAATATGCGTCACACCATTTAAGGTCCCTGTGTACGAACCGTGTAAGTCCGAGATTTAACTCTCTGAAATAAGCCACTGTGGGGAGGCGAACCGCGATCCGCACATTCTCCAACACAGCGGTGCATGGGACGCAGCCTATGCTCCAACCGATGTACACGTAGCTAACTGGGCTAGTGGCTCGCCCAAGATCCACGTCACTTAAAGAATGCCAATAAAAGTCGGAGCAAAAGAGTCTCTGTGGAGTAATTTCTAGGGAAAGTAAACTGCTGTGAAGGGATCAGCTCATTCACATCTAAATATGCAATCAACTGATTTACAACAATGCGTTCTAGTATTTTAGAAAAAAAACTAACATTAAGCAATCGGTCGATAGTTTGCTGGATCGGTCAGGTCCAGGCCATCGCGCCTCAACAGTCTCGTAGAACGGATCGCTTCTGAAAAATAGGCAGGTACCCCTCGCGGATCCAGCGGTTGCACACGACAGTGAGGAAAGGAAGGAGGTCATTAATCAGTTTCTGTACGAGGAACGTTGGTGCAGGATCCGACTCGCATGTCATTGGAGCCGAGGAGAGAATAAGTCGATGCAGCTCCACGCTCTAAATCTCGTTAAGAGCAGGCTGCCGACACTCTGTAGTAGAGAAAACAGGCAGAGAGGAGTCGGAGGTGGCGCACCGCATGGAAAAATGTTGGCTTTTCACTTTGTATCTATTCATACATGTATGTATGAATGTATGGCATATAAATAGCATGTATAATATTACATAATTATGTACGCGATCTGGGTGTTACCCTTGATAGTTCACTTACCTTTACCGAGCACATCTCTAATCTCACACGCTCCTCCTATTTTCACTTAAGGCGTCTCAGGGTCATTCGTCGTTCTGTCTCCTCCATATTCACAACTTTAGTTCATGCTTTTGTATTTTCTCGGATTGACTACAGCAATTCCCTTCTTGTTGGTCTTCCTAAGGTTCGTCTCTCTCCTCTTCAGTCGGTCCTCAACACAGCTGCTAGACTGATAGCCCGCCTTCCCCGGTACTCTCACATCTCTACCTTTATGTTTGATGAACTTCATTGGCTCCCTCTGCATGCTCGCATACAATTCCTCTCTCTGATCTTCAAGGCTCACAATCGTCTTGCCCCTCAATATCTGGTTGGTGTAATTCTTCGGCCTCACTCAGCTTCCTCCCACCGTCCACTTCTTCCTGCAATAGACTTGACCTCTTGGTTCCCCGTAGTAGAACTGCTATGGCTCAGGCTCGTTCCTTTGTTTCAATTGGTCCCTCTCTTTGGAATGCTCTTTCTCCTTCTGTTCGCTCTAAAATTCTCTCTGGCAGTCTCTCTCTTCTTCCTTCGCTTTTCTCAAAACCTGTTTATTTTCGCGGGGCTTAGCACACTGGGAGCGCTTCTGAACGGTTCACCCTACGAGGCGCTTTACAAATATTTAAATACGATACGATACGATACATAAACATATTTGTGTTTGCATTGAGCACGCATATAATTATGTATTTAAGTAGGCTACATTTTACGTATGAATGTGTTCGTAATTATGTATGCAAGAGAAGCTTAAATTCTTCCATGAACTCTGGAATTTACTGTTTGGCTATTTATAAGCCGTCAGTCTAGACATCGACATGTTTCACACACAAAATGAATATTAAAATAATGACTAAAATTGAAAATAATCCTGGTTTCCGTGTTACAGGACCTTCACGATTCTGAGACGTTTGAATCATATCAGCTTCAGATTATCTGGAAACCGATCATGTTTCATCATTTGCTCGCTGGCAGCTTCTTTGAGCTTCCGGGGTCATACGTACTATCAAATCTCACTGATACTGACCGCATGCGTGTCTACCCCAATTTTCAGGCAATACCCAGAGACGCTAAACTTCCAGAAAATACAGTGAAACAATTCTTATTCATTGATACGCAGACGTCTCCTGTTGGGTTCTGTCGGCTGCAATACCCCAATGAGAATAGATTCTACGCCATAAGTAGAACAGGGCTTCATGGTCCAGCACATACGGTGTTGCTATCAGATTGGCTTGATGTAGGTTGCAAAATTAGCGACGTAGCGCCAAAATCACAAGAATTCAGAAAATTAACCCTAGATCAAGTTGATGCAGTTTTCTGTCCCAATTGGCCATCCGAAGCAACCGATTGGATAATACGGACTTCCGTCAGCGGATGGCCAGACAAGAATATAAAAGATCATATTGTCCGAGGTGGTTGTTATCTGGTTGCAAAGTCTCATCATACAGAACCGAACGATAGTACTCAGTGGAGATATTCCTTTTCTCAAGCGGAAATCATTCTGATTAACAACTGGAATGACGTTCAGAAGTACATTTATCACATACTCCGTGTTATCAAGAAATGTATTTCAATTAAATGCAAAACTCCTGAAAAGAGTGTCTTCAATAACTATTTCTTCAAGACACTGATGTTGTGGGCTTCTGAAAAGAAGACGGTGGAGTTTTGGAACGAAGAGTGCATCGAGTCGTCAATCGCTGAGCTACTTTGCCAGGCAATTGAATGCTTAATAGACAGAGAATGTCAACATTATTTTATACCTAAGGTCAACATTCTCGATCACTCTCCGGAATTAGACACAACCAAAGAAATCTCCTCACTTCAGGAGCACTTACGTTATGAAATTCAAGGCATCATGTATCGTTTTCCAAAATGTGACGAGAGAACAAGTTTCCAAGTGGAGCTTAGCAAAAACTTCGTAATGCATTACAAACTACGGGCGAATGCAGAATTCGTGATAAATCCGTTTTCTTTATCGTTTGAAAGATACTTCGACAATGAATTAAAAAACGATCCATTATTTCGAACGGAACTCGAAACTCTATTTAAAGGACTCTTGGCAAATTTGGAACTGCGATCTTCAAGGTCTCTGATGCGAAGAATAGATCATGAAAAAACTGTCAATGAGTGTTTCAGATCTTGTCTCGAAGAGAATTCTTCCAAGCCTTTTGGTGCAATAATTCATTCGAACGAATCATGCCACATCGTGGCTAATAGATTATTTAATGTTGATCGCAGCATAGCGCACGTATTACCTCAGTCCAGCTGCTTATCACCTAAATCTCCGAATGCTGATTATCCAAAAGAAGCAATAGAAAAATTGCAGATATCTCCAACTGAAACAAATATAAGCGCCATTTCTAATGAAAGATCTTGCATCTCATCAAGGATCGTTAAGCCTATGACTCATAGTGAACGCAATTGTTGCTACGTTAGAACTCCAAAAGATTGGGAGCGTTATTCAGCAAATGCAAACCATAGAAGTCCAAATTTGTTCTTTAACTCTTTCTTTAGTAAGATTTCTGATCTGTACAAAAAGCCTTGTTATCTGATTAGTAGGGCTTACTATGCAAATTATCAGTACACTTATTATAAAAATTACCAGATGGCTTTGAATTTGTGTAAAGAAACGCTGGCGTATATTGAAAACTCTCCGAACTGCTCAAAATTGCAAACTCGAATGCACGAGGAAATATTTCCTGTGATTTTGAGTAGCTATTGGATGCCTCTGTTTGACGAAAACATTCAATTGGTTTTTGCACTCTTAATTTTAACCATCGTAGTCAAATACTCAGAGGGAATCCCACTGACTTCTTTTTTCTGGATTCCACCGTCCTCCAAGAAAGTCCCAAAGTCTTATTCCGTGACGATGGATTCCGTGATCAGACCATCGCCATCTGGATTAGGGACGGTGCAACAAAGGAAAAGATTTCAGCAGTTAATTTCTTCTGTAGTTGTACAGGTATCAGCTGTTGAGTTTATCAGATACATCGGAGTTCAATGCCGGAAACAGTTGAGTTTAGGCGAAGACAGTTTATTTGACATGGGAGCCCGTCAGCCGTCTGGGCGGCGTTTGGTAACTCAGTCTTTACTCCTGTTGGCTGCTTCGTCCTTTCAAATTCCTAACCCAAAACTATAGGCCCTACAATTTTTAAACTGAAGTTAACAGTCAACATTTGAGTAGTATAATTTTGCAATTAAAGTGCTTGGTGAAACGAAATTTGCGTTTAAAGTGCTTAGTGAAAGGAAGTTTGATTCCAGACGTTCCTTGCTCAGTAATCTTTTTACATGGCACTTACTGTAATTCAGTTATCCTGACCTTGTTCGAACCTTCAGGTGTGCCCATTGCTCCCGTATAAACTGCTGTTTAAAAATTCTGGTATTTAATGATTTCTATATTGACTGTTCAATCACTGTTTTGTAGCAGCAATTGTTTTACTGGGGTCAATGAATGAACTGAATTTCATTGAATAAACTCTGTCTGGGAAAATGAAAATCTCCAACTAATGTCATCGTCTGAATAACCTGGGTGTCACTTTGCATCGAAATGACATCGACCGTCAACAATTTTTTCAATCATCTCTCTGGTCGGCCAGTCATTGCATCGTTTACAAATGCTCCATTCAGCAGCCTCTGGAGGCCAATAAGGACATAATAAGGAGTAGACATGATCTGTTCTTGGCTTCTATAATATTGGGTAGTCTCGCCCGCGCTGCGGCATTTCCTTATAATTTCACATTGCCACCTCTTTTCGGTCAGTTGGTCCAACTGCTGCTGAAACTGTTACAGCTTCTCTTACACTAAATTGTACAGTCAAATCCTATCGGGAACTCTGGCCTACTTCTACCCTACATGATTCTCCTCGTCCCGCTGTTTTTCTGTTGCTGAGTCTTCAGTCGACTGCCTCTTCGTTGTCGTCTGCCTCCTACTCGTTTCCTCTAGTGTTTTAGTTGTCAAAAAACAACTGGGAGAGGGGGCGGTAGAAAATGTTGCAGATTACCAAAGTACACGAACAGAGGTCTAAATTAAATTTTAATGTTGCTAATATGAAACAACTGACAACTCATGAGATATCTTAGTTTCTTCTTTAAATTTATTTATCTAGTCAACACAACAAACGAATGATATGATCACAGCGGCGTAGCCAGGAAAAAATTCAGAGGGGTTTTAAGTTTTCGGGGGTTTCAATTGGAAATGGTCGTATTTTTTATACATTTTTAGTTTTTAATAACATAATGCATTTACTTGGGGTTTGAACCAGTAAAACCACCCCTAAATACGCCCATGCATGATCACAAAGTTTTTGGAAAGTAATTCAATAACACAAAACATAATGCATAGATTCTTACACCATACCCGATAGTTTACAAAAATAATTTTGAACTATGTTTTGTGACTTCTTTTTTCTTTGGTAGCCCAGTGGCTTTGTCCAAAGCACCATGTCTGCCAGCTTTAAGCCAAGAAATAACATATTTTTCTACATTCCATGCAGTAGACCACTTGATGCCAATCATCAACAGAACATTCACTGGACAGAAACCTGTTTCATCCACTAGTGTGATATAGATTCATCTGACTGAATCCTCTTTCACACTCAGCAGATGAAACAGGCAGAACGTGGAACAAATTAAAAAGTGTCTGTAATTTTTGCCCAAGCATTACATCATCACTCTTTTTAAACATAGAATATCTAAGCAAAACATCAGCTGCGTCAGAATTACTCATTCCAAACTCTTTGCAAAATAATACAATATGTCTTTCTCTATACGATGCCCTTTGCAGAGGATCCTTTGGCCATGCCGTTTTATTTAAGGAATTAGCAGCCGCTAGAAAATCAGTGGATGGAAATCTCTGCTACAAATTGTCATACAAATATTGGAAAAACTAGTTTCTTAAGCTCTTAAATTTCTCCTCATCATTAGCTCCATGAATAATGTCAACGCTTTTATAACGTCTTCACTGTCCAAACTGACAAAACATTTCCCTAAGGTTCTGCCATTCTCCCGCTTTACCAGTGTTAGAAAGTTTTGATATGCTGTGAGTCTGTGACTTGTTTCGACTGCTTCTTCTGGGTTTATCGGAATGTAGAAACACTCGAGGCATTTTTAATTCTTTCTCGGGTTCATCGTCCCCGTTCTCACCGATCTTCCGTTTCACCCTGTCTAATCCAAATGCTAACAAACTCATTTTCTAAAATTGTCCTTGGCGAGAAACTGGAATTGAACAAGGAATATTTTGTTGGTTTGAGCACTAAATAGCCTCGACCATGTTCTCGAACTGTAGCATTAGAGGAAAAGGAAATAAACGTGTTACAGAACTTGGCTTTCACCTTAATTCTGTAGACTTGTTCTCCGCTCTCAGTCACAAACCATGCCAGTAAGTAAGTAACTAAATTACTTAAAAGTAAAGAAATAGGGCTATATGTACTTCTGTAGTTGATGACAGAGCTACAGCCGGGGAGGATCAAGACCTAACCCCCCAACATCTTTTCAGTTACTTAGCTGACGGGATTAGAGAAAGAACTAGGGGGTTTGAACCCCACAACCCCAACCCCTCTGACAACTATGACACTGATTTCCTCCTACTCGTCGTCTGCCTCCTCCCCTCGTCTCCTCCCCTCGTTATCGCCTTTGCCCAGAGTTCGGTTGCTTCGCTAGCCTCATTAGCATATGGTTCGCCTATGCTACGCTTGCTTAGCTAGCCTCATTTGCATTGCTACTCTACTGCCCTCGGCGGTTGCTACGCTGGCCGAGTCGACGACCGTCTGTAAATGGAATAAATTCTTACAGTTGGACATTAATAGTAAGAGATCAGTAGCATTTCAGACGAGAAGCAGAAGTTGTTTAGGTACGTTGTGATTGAACGTATGGTTTCAACATTGAAGAATTGTCATGGACTGTCTTAATTAAGCTCGATATCTGATAGTCGTCGTAGCTAATTGCTATGTAATAATAGCCGGACTGTGCATTAAAATAGGCACCCGGAGGCGATGAGATGAGTAGGGCGCATGCTACGTAGTCATCTAACACAGATTGAGCCTGAATCATCAAAGCCTTCAATGAGGTCAGCATTATTTAGGCTTCGGAGAAATCTGATTTCAAACTTAGTCCATCCTTCCGCCGTAAGTTTCTAGTTAACTGATATATACAACACCCTAACGGTCAGGCAAAGTTCGCCTTCCTCATCCGTCCGCTAACACCTATAGCATGGAAGAAGATACGGTAACGATCAAGCTCCTCGATATAATACTGCTAAGTTGAAATTCGACCTGACATACTAAACCGGAACATTTGATTTAAACTGTTGCATCATATTGTAGGCTATTGCTAGGTTGCTTCTTTTACTGCCATTGTCCTTTATGCTGTTTGCTAGTATATTTTGGATGGTATTTTCCTATGTTCCTGCCTATTTACTTGTCAACTTGAAAGAATACCCGCATGTAGACATATTTCTGAGAGGGTAGGCCTACTAAATTCAACCAGGTTAACGTTGGAGCATCCATTTAATGAAATCTGTGGAGATATAAAGATGAACTCGTAGCCTAATGTGTGGACCAACTATAACTAGCATAATTTTCTCCGCGCCGCACAGGTCAGAGAGGTCGACTTATTCTGTTATTGGCGACAAGTAGATGTGTGACTGGCAAAACATAAGACTTACTGAAGTATGTGTCACTGTCAAAACTCAAGGCTTACTTAAGGATAAATGTCATTTTCAAAACTCAAGGTCTACATTTCCCGAGTACTGTACAGACACTCGACCATGGCCCCCACTTTCTGACTATGACCGATCTATTCTTTAAACTGTTTGTTTATTTGATTTTATTTATTTTTATTAACTTTCTATTTTTTCTTCTCTCGTGTAAATGGCTGCGGTATGTCAGCAATTGAACTCAAGGAATATATATATATATATATATATATATATATATATATACTAAAGGAGATGAGGAGAGCCATAGGATTGAATTAAGAGGATTGCAGTGTCAGTAAAACTAAACCAAGTTGAAAGCCTTTTGAGTCAGATGTTGTACTCCATGGAACACGTTATACCCCAAGTTATCATCGTAATGCAGCTTACACTATACTATGAAGCAATGTTCAACACAGCGCATAGATTCTCACACCGGTCCTAAATGAGCCTAAGTTTCCTTGAGGTGGTATTATCTGTTATGGCCAATGATTGATTCTCAATAAAAAGGATACAAATTAACCAAAGAACGCCTCTACATTAGAGGAATGACGCAGTCTACCGATTTTTTGTGTATTATTTACTCAGAATGGTAATCGTAACAATTAGAGTGCTCAGATTTTGTCGCCGTCTAAGCGCTTGTGTCCGTGTAAGCGGGGCACATTTCGAGCACCAATTCTAACACTTTTAAGCAGATCTGTCATAACAATTAAATGTGCCCTGCTTACACGGACACAAGCGCTTAGACGGCGACGCCACTGGCCGATAGCAGCATCAACGATCGACTGGTCAAAGAGCGCCCACTCGTCGATCAGACGCGTTTTGAGTTCGTCGACGTTGGCTATTCTGGAGCGGTAAACCTTCTCCTGCAGCACACTCCATATGCTATAGTCGACTGGGTTAAGATCCGGTAAATTCGGCGGCAACAGTGTTGGAGGTATGAAGTCGGACGTTTCTCGCTCCAGGAAAAGACAGTGTCGCGTGCTCGATGCACCGTGGCGCCATTCTGTTGAAAGCCAAAAACGTCGCCCTGGGATATCCGGCGTATATCTGGCAGTAGCTTCTGGGCAAGAAGGTTGTCGCGATAGTATGTCCCATTCACTTTGACACTTTCTAACGAATTGATGAACAAAATCTGAGCACTCTAATTGTTAAAATTTAAGCGTTATATGAAAATTGGTACATCTGTGTTTAGCAAGGTAGTGCGGTGATATGAGTCAGGTGAGGTGGAAAATTTATGCATAGCATAAAATTTCAGCCATTTTGTCATCTACCTACCAAAACTTATTAAAATTGGTGGAAATTTGACGAAGTTCTGACAGAAACAATTTAGCACAGTTTTTATTGAGACACGGTGTATATACAATAAAATCCTTGATGTGGTTTAGCTGCTTAAATTACAGCAGAAACACAACATGCATGCATTTAACTTCATTCATTCATTCGTTCATTCATACATTCTTAATGCCTCGGTAAAGTAAGAGTCGTAATTAGAGCAGCGGTTTTCAAACTTTATTTTTATTGTACCCCCAAGTAAAGAAATCGAATTTTGGCGTACCCCCAAAAAGGTCAGATCAAAAACAACATGCGAGCGTGAAGTCCCCTTGCAAGTAACAGCTCCTTTTAGTCATTGGAGCAAACCGGGTTTTAGTCCTAGGTAGAAAATTTTAAAAGTATTATAATTTTAACTTAAGAATGTAGTCATATCAACAAAAAGGACAAATAAAGTCACTATTAGAAAGTGTTAATGTGAGCAGTGGGCTTGTTTTGACAAGCGCCGGATTTACAATATCTGGTTTAATAATTATTGTCACTTTCAAACGCAAATCGATCTGGTTCGAGTTCAAGCTTTGTTCTGTATTTGTTTTTGATCGCAAGCATAGCTGAAAACCTCTTTCACACAGATATGACGTGCTGAAAGAAATCAAAAATTTTCAAGTTCGTTCAGAAATTAATCCATAGCCTATTCAGCTCTTCGTTTCAGTCAAAAATCACACAACATGTCTTTCTTGTATTCGTTCTTCAAGCCACCATCACATGATAGTTCAACAAACTGGTCCCTTTCCTGGACTGAAAAATCAGCCGGCAACACTGTATACATCGATGGCATAAACTCATAGAAAAGTACAGAACAAAATAAGCGAATGGTGGACGTAGAATAGATAATGAAAGAAAGATGGACATGAAGTCCATAAGCTTATAGAAAATTTTATTTTTTTGCAATTTTTCGCGTACCCCTTAGCGACACCTGGCGTACCCCCAGGGGTACGCGTACCACAGTTTGAAAACCCCTGAATTAGAGTATTGCTCAGAAACTATATTCACCCTTTCCCAAATTTAGTTGCATTAGAACATTGCTCAGTAACTTTTGGCATTGGCCTAAATTAGAGCCAAGGCATATTTTAAAGATACTTTATACGTAACTTTAACGTAACTTTAAATCAAGACACGCCTTGTATTTAAGATTTATTGAGTGAATCAAGTCATGGGTGGTGCCAGTCCCAAGCCTGCGCATTGGAGAAGGGCATGGTAATCATTCGTTTTTGACATGTATACTATGCATGTATTATGCAATCGTAAACTCCAAATTTATAAAGCGCTACTCGAAAGCTAAGCGAAGGGCACCAACTTATTCACGGGCTTTGCGACGTGTCAGAGGGACTGTGCAGATATGCTCAGTGGAAATCCGAGACCGGTTGCCAGAGCAAACAGATATCAGAAGCACAGCAGCCGGGGGCCCGATAGCGCATTGGATAACATCTGGTGTAGAGAGCGAAAGGTACCGAGTTCGAGTCCCGTAGGGCGGATATGCTTTGTAGGCTGCTATTAGCGCCGTTGTATTGCAGGCTGTCTGTTCTGTTAGTAGTTAAGATTTAAATTGCATAACTTGTAAATATACAGCGCAGTGCGTTTGTCAGGCGCTTAATAAAGAAAAAGATTATTATTATTATTAATTTCGGGGCTCGTTCAGAAAGAGTGGGCTTGGGAGGCAGATGTGCAAAATCACGAACGACCATTTACGGGATCATTTACTGTGAAATACGTAATACGAAATACGAACAATGCGTAACAGTCTAAGAGGTCAACGCAACAGATCGAGCTTGAAAATGAATACTAGAAGATTGTGCACTACTTAAATGAGCAACTGAGTAGCTTCTTGAAAGGGCGCTATATAAATGCTCTGAATGAATGAATGAATAAGACAAGGCACGCAGATATGTGAGAATGTCTAAAAACGATGAATTTCTTATTAAGTTTGCTTATTTTGCGTTCGGTGTGTTTGTCTTAAAACTGAAAATGAACCTAACTCACGATTACAGCCAATTATGTCTGTTTATTACCGGCAAATGACCCTTAGTCCCATGACCGATAGGCCCTTTGAGCGATAGTCCATATGACCGATTGTCCTATGACCAATAGTTCTCTGACCGATTGTCCTATGACCAATAGTTCTCTGACCGATCGTCCTAGAAACATACGTACCTACACTGTATGTAGGCCTAATTAGGACACAGATGCATGCATACATACAAGCATACATTGTATGTGTGTAATTATGTATGCAGGGGAAGTTTACTTGGTTCCTTGTACTCTGGAATTTACCATTATTGTTACTTTCGCATTATGTAATTTACAAGTCGTCATTCTAAATATAGAAAAGTTTACATAAAGCATGAACATTAAACTACTAAATCAAATCGAAAATCATCCTGGTTTCGGTGTTATAGGAACTTAATATATCCGAAACGGTCGAATCATATCAACTTCAGATTCTCTGGAAGCCGATTGAGTTTCATCATTTGCTCACTGGCAGCTTCTTTGAGCTTCCGGGGTATTACGTACTGGCCAATCCAACTGATACTGACCTCATGCGAGTCCACTCCAACTTTCAGGCCATACCCCGTGACGCCAAACTTTCAGATAATACAGTGAGACAATTCTTATTCATTGATACGCAGAAGTCTCCTGTTGGGTTCTGTCGATTGCAATATCCCTGTCAGAATAGATTCTTCACCACAAGTAGAACGGGGCTTCATGGTCCAGCAAGGAAGATGTTGTTGTCAGATTGGCTTGACTTAGTCTGCAAACTCGGGTTTAAACAGTTACCCCTAGATCAAGTTGATGCAGTTTTCTGTCCCAATTGGCCATCCGAAGCAACTGATTAAATAACACGGACTTCCGTCAGCGGACGGCCAGACAAGAATATAAAAGATCATATTGTGCGAGGTGGTTGCCACCTGGTTGCAAAGTCTCATCATTCAGAACCGAACAATAGTACTCAGTGGAGATATTCCTTTTCTCAAGCGGAGGTCATCCTGATTAGCAGCTGGAATGACGTTCAGAAGTACATTTATCACATACTTCGTGTTATCAAGGGATGCATTTCAAAGAAATGCAAAACTCCTGAAAAGAGTGTCTTCAGTAACTATTTCTTCAAGACACTGATGTTATGGGCTTCCGAAAAGAAGACGGTAGAGTTTTGGAACGAAGAGTGCATTGAGTCGTCAATCGCTGAGCTACTTTGCCAGGCAATTGAATGCCTAATAGACAGAGAATGTCAACATTATTTTATACCCAAGGTCAACATTCTCGATCATTCTTTAGAATTCAACACAACCAAAGAAATCACTTCACTTGAGGAGCATTTACGTTATGAAATTCAAGGCATCATGTGTCGCTTTCCAAAATGTGATGAGAAAACAGATTTCCAAGTGGAGCTTAGCAAAAACTTCGTAATGCATTACAAACTACGGGCGAATGCAGAATTCGTGATAAATCCGTTTTCTTTATCGTTTGAAAGATATTTCGACAATGAATTAGAAAACGATCCACTTTTTCGTAAGGAACTGGAAACTCTGTTCAAAGGACTATCAACGAATTTGGAACTGCGATCTTCAAGGTCTCTAATGCGAAGAATAGATCATGAAAAAACTGTGACTGAGTGTTTCAGGTCCTGTCTCGAAGAGAATTCTTGCAACCCTTTTGGTGCAATAATTAATTCAAATGAATCATTCCACATGATAGCTAATAGATTATTTAATGTTGATCGTCGCGTAGCTAACGCCTTACCTCAATCCAGCTGTTTATCACCTAAATCTGCGAATGCTGATTCTCCAAAGGATGCAATAGAAAAATTGCAGATATCTTCATTTGAAGCAAAAGTAAATGCATTTTCCAATGAAATATCTTTAATCTCATCAAAGATCTTTAAACCTAAAACTCATCGTGAACGCACTTGTTGCTACGTTAGAACTCCAAAAGATTGGGAGCGTTATTCAGCAAATGCAAACCATAGAAGTCCAAATTTGTTCCTTAACCTTTTATTAACCAAGATTTCTGATCTGTACAAAAAGCCTTGTTATCTGATAAGTAGGGCGTACGATGCAAATTTTTATTACACTTATCATAAAAATACCAGATGGCTTCGAATTTGTGTACAGGAACGCTGGCGTATATTGAAAATTGTAATGACTGTTCAGAATTACAGACTCGAATGCACGAGGACATATTTCCTCTAATTTTGAGTAGCTATTGGATGCCTCTGTTTGACGAAAACATTCAAGTGGTTTTTGCACTCTTAATTTTAACCATCGTCGTCAGATACTCAGAGGGAATCCCACTGACTTCCGCTTTCTGGATTCCACCGTCCTCCAAGAAGGTCACAGTGTGTCATTCCGTGACGTTGGATTCCGTGATCAGACCATCGCCATCTGGATTAGGGACGGTGCAACAATGGAAAAGATTTCAGCAGTTAATTTCTTCTGTAATTGTACAGGTATCGGCTGTTGAGTTTATCAGATACATTGGAGTTCAATGCCGGAAACAGTTGAGTGTTGGAGAAGACAGTTTATTTGACATGAGAGCGCGTCAGCCGTCTGGGCGGCGTTTGGTAAATCAGTATTTACTCTTGTTGGCTGCGGCGTCCTTTCAAATTCCTAACACAAAACTTTACACTGTTTAAAATGAGGTTAACAGTCAACATTTGAGTACTATGATTTTCAATTAGAGTGCTTGGTGAAAGAAATTTGCTTTTAAAGTGCTTGGTGAAAGGAAGCTTGATTCCAGACGTTCCTTGCTCAGTAATCTTTTTAAATGGAACTTAATTCAGTTATTCTGACCTTGTTCGAACCGGAAAAAATTATTTATGCGCTTCACCATGTGTGCGTCAGCTTTAAATTTATTATTGAGATCTGAATTTTTTTAATTGTTACATATATTTAAGCTACACTAGTCGGCCACAGATTAGGAAGAAACAACTTAAAATTTGTCACAGACAGCTTTATATAATTTTTCAAGCTAACTTAAAAGACACTTTTTTAGGTCTGTTTGGCTGTCGTGTTTAGTGTCTCTGTGATGTTCTTAGAAGGCACTTGCAAGTAGCCCAATACATACATTTACATATGGGTCAGCTTTTAGTCTCAAGTGGCACAAGCGATTTAAAAAATCGATATCCTGGGTCTTCAGAAAAAAGCAAGTAGAGACCACAAAATTAATAGTAGTCTACATGTATGAGTGTTTCTACAATAAGTGTCCATTTTGCTGTCCGCGGTGTTTAAAATATTTTTTAAAGCTTCTGCGACAACATATGACAATCCGTAACGCAGGTTTGTTTCAGACAACCCATATAAAACTAAAAGAATTTTTAAATTGGCACGATCATAAATTTTTCATGTGGTTTTATTACCTCACAGTCGAAGCATTTCAACAGAAACTGTGTTGTCCCAGATGTGTACCGAAGTCGGGAAAACCTGTTTATTTCCAATTCTGCATATAGCCAAACCGAAAATGTATTATTCATTTTCAGTAACATATTGTTTACAACATAAACCATGCTTAATGTATTGAGTTTGAGTTTGTTTGAGTGAAAAATTAAATTTTAATGGAGCAAATTCCAGTGTCCTACATCCAAATGTCAACTCCATGACGTCTACAAAACTCGTGTCCAACTTGTAACGGCTAGTATTTTTTACGGTGTTTAGCAGTTGATATATGTCTTTTGTCGTTGCCAATGCTGCTGGTAAACATGAGAAGTTTATCTTGAGTTTAATTTTTTAAACAACAAAAAGTTAACAATATTGTTGCACCGCGTATGTTTAATTGATGTCAACTCCGTGTCGTAAATATTCAAGAATATATAAATAAAACTTTCAATGTAATGTGTCCTTTGTGGATGTGATAGAGTCCTGTCTTTGTTGCAAACGTCATTTGAAATTATTTTATTTCGCATGTGCCGATTTTTGGCGAAAATTAAACGATTTGTCAACTCCGTGACGGTCAACTCCGTGACGCGCGCCCACGTCGTGCAGTCGACAAATTGTCACAGAATGCACATTTTCAAAAATCTAGCAGCATCTAAATGGTATATATTTAGTGCCCTAACAAACATATGTTTCTGTATTGTAGTCGTCATTTCATCATCCTTATAAGCATCGATATACAATGCGTTGAACTTTGATAACGATAATGTTTCTGGTACTGATCTCATTAATTTCTTCACGTGTTTTATGCTCCCTCATTACTTCTCCCATTTTGGCCATTTTGCTGTTTTTTGTCCTGCAATTATGCCTCCATTGCCAGTAGGATGCGAAAGTGTACCTTCAGCTGACAGTGACTGATTATATATTTCTCATTGTTGCCTGAAGACTCTTAAAATGTGAAAGTCAACTGTGTGACGCGAACTCCTTGACGCTTGTCAACTCCATGACGAATTTGGAAAAAAACACATTTTCTCAATTTTTAACAGAAATATTGAAATCTGTGCATTGCTGCCTATCACACATCTTGATATTATTAATATTTATAGATTAGCACTTTGAAAAGTAAAAAAAATCGTAATTGAATTTTTCTTAAAAATCCGAGGCAAAAGTGCCACATATTGTAGAAACCCTCGTATACTTATTGAGCAAGTATAATATATGCTATGCACTATATCTTTATAAGCTCTAACACATTTAATTATATATTGAGCAGAAGATCATTTTATTACTATAGTGCTAGGGCATAATATGCGAGTAGATCTGCATACAACGAGTATTTATCTGCCTATTGTTAAGGACTTTTGTACTAGAGCGATTGCGTACGGAGCCCCTAAAATGACATGTATAAAGGGTGGCGCAAAATGTTTTACGCTATGCGCAATACTTAACTGCTGTTGCAAATAACTTATCATAAACTACACGTTAGCACGAAATAACAAGTTAATAAGCATAAGCAGTGCAAACGAGTTAACATGTCGCTTCGTAAGAAATAAATGAAATAGTGTAGATTTTGATGTGTCACTTAAGGGACTCCCTTATTTTGTTATGCGTTTTACCCAGAGTGCTTTTATCATCATACACAAGATCTCACGACCGTGTTTAACCATCACATAGAATGCTTAGCTACTTATTCGTCGGATATAGACATTGCTTCACAGGAGGCTGCGCAAAATAATAATGTCGTCTTTGTATATGATTTTGAGTAGCCTACCTTGTGAAATAGTGAATATTTCAGCGTTAAACTTTCATGTATGGGTGAACAGTTACATTATCATTTTGTTTCAAGTCGCTTACCTATACAACCTTCTAAGTTCTAACCTTCTGGAATAGGTTGCCTAGCATCCTGCGACTCGAGTTTCTTGGTCTTTGCGTAGGCCTACATTTTCCGTCGTTGGATTGAGAGTTCCACTGACTATTCTCTTTCAGAGGTTCTATATAAATATGTGATTGCAATTATAACTTTGATTGTAAAGAATTAGCTCAGCCCTGCCTCTTGTGATTGAAGAACTTCGCAGTTTCCGTTACGTTAATATCGTTTATTTAACGACGCCGTCATATCGACGATGATTGGCGTCATTAGAAAAATCATATGTACACTTATGCAGGTACATCAATGGTCGTAATTTGACTGTTTTAACAGTTTGTGTCTATGTTTTTTAGTTAGATGCTAAATATGCCTAAGATATTCGCAGTTTCCGATTAAGAACTGCAATTAATTAGTCGAGACTCATTTAACCTAAAATAAGTATTGAAACTGTATATACATTCTTGTATTACCTTTCTACTATAACATTTTATTCTAAATAAAAGTGAAATTTCATAAACTTTCTTATTCTGATTTCTTTTCCGCATCAGCACGTTACGGGATGTTTCGACCTGGCGCCACTGAATTTGTCCTAACATAAAAACACGTCCGGATTAGATTTGATCAGGAACCTCTCAAGAATTTTGGTTACCTTAGTGGCTTGTGTCATTCATTCTCTTAGGTTAAACTAGGGAATCACTTAAACAGTATCTAGGGTAGGGTGGTTCACAGATGTATGGTCAAAAACAAAGTGCAAGCTAGAAACCAGGGCACCCTCTCAGTTTGTTAGACCTATCAATAGTATTATTTAGACAAAATTTCAGCTTTCAATTCCAACGGGAAGACGGTGCTCACGGACTGTGTCACTTTGCCTGATACCAATAAAAAGACACGAATCGAGCATACATTCCCGTACGAATGTATTTTATCTCGCGATAAATCAAATTTTACTGTTATTTGACAACACATGTGATAGTAGAACAGTTAGTCAGGTTGAACTGTAAAATTTCAGTAGGTTTGAAGAATTGGAAATGTCCAAAAATAAAACAAAAACACATCGTTCAGACCATGAATATCGATTGTTCCGGTTTGATGACTTCAACACCAGCTACAGTCTTAGAGTCTAGAACTGCAAGCACAGCGTTAACAACAGACTTCTTTGTTGTAGTGAGGCAAATATATCATTCCTATTTGCCTCGACCACTTAGAAAAGACATTGCTTTTCTTCTTCATTATTGGTGATGAGTCGGTTGAATTCCTCTAACAACTTCACCCACCTCTGAGCCGTATCGTTTACCACTCTCAACTGCTGAATTCTCTCTCTACCTTGGTTGCAATCCTAATTCTCGATCCATTTCTCCTGTGGAAGTGTAAGAAAGTAATCAATAATCTTCAGGTGTGACAGCAGTGTCAGTTTTCACTGGGTTGCAAAATCACCCAAGCAAGCCACCTACTTCAGTACCGTAGCATCACCTCTCATCTTCCTTTCACCAGGCTTTGCAGTTACTCTGTGAACAATATTCACCTTATCTGTTACTGGAAGTTGGGCTGAAAACAGTGCCAGACCTACAGCCTCATCTGAAAGGCAGCACTAGTGGTTTCTAGGGCCTGCCTGGCAGCAATGCTGATCTCGGGGTCAACTGACTCATATTTTCCTAGATTAATCCAAAGTGACAGATCTTGTCCTGGAGCTTCAGCAGCAAGTGAGGCCTTTGTCCATGCTTTTGTGTAAAGAAGGGCAACGAAGCTGCACAAATCGATGAATCTGAGTTTCTTCCTTATTCGTTAGATTGAATACACCACGTTGATCACGAAAAGGGTAGATTTTGATGGAATACAGTAACTTGGCCATCCAACTTGTATTTTGAATAATATTGACCTAGGGGCTCTCCAGTGAATTATTGAAGGCTAACTTCCAAGACAACCATTTTCAGCTCAATGAGTTCTTGGTAGTCAGTCATCTCTGATCTCTGAATTCGACTTTCTTTCAGTAAACTTCTTGAAAACACTGAGTCCTGTTTCATGATAGGGTTCAGTCCCAGGTATGACATTCAGTCCTGTATCACACTTCCCAAGCAGCTTTATATGTCTGGAAGATTGGAATATTTGGTGAATTAGATGGACCGCAGCACAAGGTGAATACTTTGGCTAAGCTTATCACATGGTGACGGCCGGGGAACCACAGGAGCCATCGACATATACGAGGGTTGATCAATAAGTAATGAGAAAAACATATTAGACAGATTTTTTGCAGAATTTTTTATTTTTACTTACTAGCTTACTTATTTAGCAGAGTTTTTATTTTTAAATTGTCACGTGGGCCATTACTGTGGTTGCTAGGCAACTGACGGAAGCCGTCTGCCCAGCGGCTGTTGTAAATAATGAATAAAAACGAGAAACGTGCGGTTATTAAATATTTGCATTTAAAAGGATTGACTCAAAATGAGATTGCAACGGACATGAAGAAGGTTTTAAGGGACAATGCCCCTTCACAGACTACAGTCTATCGGTGGGTAGCTGAATTTAATCGCGGTAGGCAATCAACTGAAGACGAGCACCGTTCTGGCCGCCCTATTGAAACCTGTACCAACGAAAACGTTCAATTCGTCCAGGATCTGATACAGAAAGATCGGCGGGTTAATATTAGAAATGTAGCAGATTGTTTGAAGTTGTCGTACGGCACAACCCATCATATTATTACAGACATTTTGGGGTACAACAAGGTCTGTGCTCGATGGGTTCCACGAATGTTAACGCACGAAAACAAGCAAGTCCGACTAACAACTTCTCGTGAAAATCTCGACCTTTTTAGAAAAGACCAGGCAAAGTTTCTACGCAGATATGTCACTATGGATGAGACTTGGGCTCACCACTTTGATCCCGAGACAAAACTGCAGAGTATGGAGTGGAAGCACGTCGATTCCCCGACACCGGTCAAATTCCGCAAAATTGCATCAGCGGGTAAAGTTATGGCATCCGTATTTTGGGACAGTGAAGGTATTTTGATGATTGACTACTTGGAGCGTGGAAAGACTATCACGGGTGTCTACTATGCACAGTTAATCCGAAAACTTCGCGTGGCTATTAAGGAAAAACGTCGAGGGAAGTTGCGTCAAGGTATCGTGTTTCATCGTGTTGCAATGACTGCAATTCGCGAGTGCAGCTTCGAACTGCTACAACACCCACCCTATTCTCCAGACCTGGCACCGTCTGACTTCCATCTGTTTCGTTATCTGAAAGATTCGCTTCGCGGACAGAAATTTGACACTGATGAAAGTGTTATCCATGCCATAAATGACTGGTTTCAGGAGCTAGATAAAACTTTCTTCCTGGAGGGTGTAAAAGCACTTGAACATCGCTGGGAAAAATGTGTTGAGCTTCAGGGAGATTATGTTGAAAAACTATAAAACAATTTTGGTCCAGATTTGCTGTCTAATATATTTTTCTCATTACTTATTGATCAACCCTCGTATCTTGTCTTCCAGCAGAATGCACACTCCATTGAAGAGTTCAGTGTTGACAGATATCAAAGCTCAAGGTTGAACCTTGTCAGTGAGTTTCCAAAACTTCAGAAGATTATGAATGGCCATGGATTCATTGTATCCTGTCCCACAGGATAATTTCGGCACACCGAAAAGTTAAAGTGTTAAATATGAGTTCTTAAATTTCATTGGCAAATGGTAAATTTGAAAATTCACTTCTGAAAATATATCTGCCAAAAAAAGAGAGTAGGCCTAGTCACCATGACATTCAACAAGAACTTTACACTTTGTTCAAATACCAGTAAGTAAGTAAGTAAGTAAGTAAGTAAGTAAGTAAGTAAGTAAGTAAGTAAGTAAGTAAATATAGCATAACAGAAACTATTTGAATCTCATCTCCATGACAAATGTTGAGTTGTTGACCAAGTTATACGACATCAAGATTTACCGCTAATGCCACTATATGGTAATATTTCTATGTCATTGAGCACCATCTTCCAGCTGGAATAAGATGCCGAAATTTTATCTCAATAATACTATTGACAGGTCTAACAAACTGAGAGGGTGCCCTGGTTTCTAGCGTTAACTTTGTTTTTGTGAACCACCCTAATCTAGGGCCATCTAGTTAGTATGAGTACAGCATTCTGCCATATCAGTTTTTCTCACGTAATCGTTTGCATTCGGCAAAAGCCGATCATGAGGTCTTGGCCTTAGGCGATAAACCTTCGGCTTCAGGGGTGGACCTGGGGTGGACCTGAGGACCTGAATTTCCTAGGACCGCCGAAAACAGGTTAGTATCAGCTAGGCGGCATTGCCGTTCAAAAGTTGGACTATCACTTGGCAGGTATCGCTGGCGGATCAGCCTCTTCATAACGGATTGAAGCCTTCACCTTTCTTCAAGTTTCCTGTTGGACAGCGTCCTACCTCTTTCTTGTTGGACAGCGTATTCCCACCAAAACGCTTACAATGTACGCTACCTTGCCTCCAGTTCTTCGTGCAATCAAGGATATCTGAACAGATCTGCGTAAACTGGCTGCATCCGGTTCTAAATGATACGACCGGAGTCAAGTGCCAAACGGCTCTACTGCTGCGGATTGATAAATTTCATAATTGGTGTGGATGTGCTGTACTGAACAAGTATATTCTCATCATTTGGTTCACTGATTACAAAGTGAGGTCATTCTAATCTTCTGGAATTCATTTAGTTTCACATTCGTATTTGCATTGATATGTCTTTTACCTCAGAGTAAGTAGTCGTGGATTAAATTAGGCGAAGTAATTTAATACAGGTATTTCTACTGAACAAGTATATTCTTTTCGATGACCCGTAATCATTTGGTTCACGGATTACAAAGTGAGGTTATTCTAATCTTCTAGAATCCATTTAGTTTCATATTCATAATTAGTACACTCCAGTGGAGGCATCGACGTGGTATCATCTTACAGTGTAAGACATCTGTGGACCAGGATGAGAGGAGACAGAGCCATACAGCTGGCTAGTGTTGCGTCGCGACGGTGGCACCCCTGACGACCAAATCCGATGCCAAATGAGGTCACAAGTTCAATCTATGAGATGAAATACGTGACAGCCTGTTGGGAGAGAGAGAGAGAGAGAGAGAGAGAGAGAGAGAGAGAGAGAGAGAGAGAGAGAGAGAGAGAGAGAGAGAGAGAGAGAGAGAGAGAGAGAGAGCAGAGAGAGAGAGAGAGAGAGAGAGAGAGAGAGAGAGAGAGAGAGAGAGAGAGGCTAAAGTGAGAGAGAACGACAGACAAGCTGTGAACTATGTAATATTATGCAGTTTTAATTAAAGCGTTGTCTGACATTTTACAATTGCAATTGGACATTTGTATAGCGTCTTAGTGTATCTTGTGAGAAGCGCTCTCTGTGCTAATCGAAATAATAGTAATTGTCACAAAGAACAAATCGTTCCTCCGTCAGCGGCAAAAAAGGTGAGATAGGCCTACCTATCTAACTTAATACAACATCTTCTTAAACGATGTTATCATAATGCACAAAGCATCAGTTGATGCTTGCTTCAAGTGAAACATACGTCAAAGTTATAATCCATTACCAGTGGCGTAGCCAGACTTAAATTCAAGAGGAGGCAACTTCACAGAATCTAGAGGGTTCTAGGGGGTATCCACCTTATTTAAAAAGTTGACGACCGGGGGGTAGTAACGAGTGTTTCCAAGAACAAGCGTTCCAAAATTTTCGACGGCGGAGCTACTAAGGGCCGTTTCCCAAGGATTTTCGAGGGGGTAGTAACGGGAGTTTTCCAAGGATATTTTCGAGGGGGTAGTAATGGGAGTTTTCCAAGGATTTTCGAGGGGTGGGGTAGTAACGGGAGTTTTTCAAGAGGAGGCAACTTGCCAAAATCCTGGTCATTTGCGTCGTTGATCAATTGAAACTCCACTATATGGAAAAACCAAGAGGAGGCAATTGCCTCCTCCTGCCTTCATGTAGCTACGCCTATGTCCATTACAGAAACTGAGTCGAAATCTAATAAGGAGAAACCAGAATGTACTGAGGCTAAGGAGGAGGAAACCTGAGTTTTGTGGGTTTTTAATTTATCTAACTGGAGAACAGAGAAAATTCTGAAAATGCACAAACCGAGCGATATATTTCGAAGCAATAGAGCAGTGCTTCGCAATCTTTTTGGCTACGGAACTATTTTGACCTGAAAATATTTCGACGGAACCCCAATTTAAAAAAAACTTATTCTGGTAGCGCTCGCAAAGCAAATTCTTAGGTTATATTAATTGCATAGTTCCGAATGACTGAATTCTCCATATAGGCCTAACAAGAAGATTTTAAAAAGTGACTCATATGAAAAAATAAGCTTAGAGTATAAGCTTAAAGTTTTAGTAGCCTACAGTGATTGGGGTATAAGCGCTTTTAGTTCACAAAAATTAGATTATATATTATTTTAAATGAAATTATTTTAAAATAAATTTTATCACAGAATCCTTGCCTTCCATCGGAGTTTTATTTCTAATTTAACAAAATATTCAAAGAATTTATCCGATTTTTTTAGCCGATTTCCTCTCGGAACCCTTGTCTTCAACTCACGAAAAGCTAGGGTTAAGCGAAACACGCTTTGGGAAACGCTGCCAACGACCGAACAATGCTAGTGTTTTAGGCGCAGAATAAATTCTAAGTTGATGATTACTTGCACACAGCTCCCACGTCTTTACTTCTTAAATATGAAATATTGCTATGGACTACAAACATAATTTCTTCATTTTATAGATGCCATGAGTTTAATATGCTACGCATCCTCGCCTCCAGCTGTAACAGAAGAGTCGGGTGGTACTGAAGATCCATTTTCACAGGTTTTCAAAACTCTGGACATCACCATAACACAGACACCTCCACAAACTACAACTACACCAACTGACGACACAACAGAGCCACCTATCATCCATACACAGACACCTTCTGAAACTACATCCACATCTGCTGCAACCACAGTGACACCTTCTGTTACTGGCCAAGGTATGCCAGAAGTCGGGCCATGTGTTGTTCTAGTTTAAATTTTGTTGATCAAATTGTTATTAAACAAGTTTTAAACCGCTTTTAAACCGAAATAATTATTTTAATTGCTGTTGGTAGAAGCAACTACGAATTATTGCTACTGTTAGTCATTATCATTATTATTATTATTTTTCGCCCGAGGTAGAAAAGATTCCTCAGGCTCTAAGAAACCATACAACTGTGCTAAAGGTTCTCCACTGCAACAGTTTTTTTAGGTCAGACAGACCACTTTTAATTTTATTTTGAATTCTACAGGAAGGCAATGCGACCAACCTAGTAGGGTTAGGGAGTTTTGTACGAGAGGCTGCACGTTTTGTTTCACAAGTCATCGAATTTGTAGATCTGTCGGAAATAAAATAATGTCATACGGTACATCGTCTCTCGGCTGATAATTATCTCCAACTCCCCGCTCACCATCTGTTCTTCGGCACTTCACTGAAGATTGTAGGCTACATTAAATTTGTCAAGCCATTAAATCCTATATCCATTCCATACCACGACCACCATCAACAAAGATATCCAACGTAACACTCTGCTTTCTACTCGGCTTGATCGCCGGATTCTCACTCGGCAACGAAACCAGCCAAACACCATGGATCTCGTGGACTTTATTTCATATAGAGCATGTACCCTATAATAAGCTAATATTTTGTGCGGCACTCAGCCAAAGTCCGGAAGATTTATATCTACTTTTATATTTACAGAGACAACGCCAGTTTGGACTTCAACAATGTTGCCTTGCGGTAGCCTATGTAAACTGCAATAATTATTATCACTTTAATATTGAGTTAAATTAGAACAATGATACAGATACTGATAACTTATGCATTTGTTTAATTTCGATGAATAAATTACGTATTATGACTTTAAGAATAGCATAGGAACAATACTAGTGTTTGCAGCTATCAGTTTCATGTAGCTAGCATACCTGAAAATAGACCAATGAAAAGCTATGTGGTAGCCTACCACTGTCACAGCCAAATGAATTCGTGTTTGTCATCTCGGTGGACTTTTCGAAGGCTTTCAACACTTTCCGCCATTCATCGCTTACCAGGAAGACAACGAGCATACAATATCACAAGTACTATGTAACATTTCGGGGCTCGTTCTGCGATTTAAAAAACACAACCGTGTGACAAAATGTTCCGTAGGCAATCCTAAGACGAGTTGAACACAAGATTCGAAACGTAGACATTTAACCATTTACACCTATACGAAGCTCCGTCTAAACCACAACTATAATTACTCTCTGTCTGTAACGCCTCCTTCCTTTATATCTTAGTCTGAGCAAACCGGTTCCTACCAGTTCTCCCTCACGCCCCAGACATAGAAGACGTGTCCAACCAGTTACCTGGCGTGTTGCTTTGCGCGTCTCTTCCTCTATATATCTCTCCATCCCTCTCTCTAAGACGCGACATGCAACAGTATAACTGTATAGGCCTATAGATGGAGCTCAGAAAATGTACATGTCTCTTGACTGGACTGTAAAAGTGTATTATTGACTTGCTATTCGTTCGTTGATAATTTTTAAGACCTGACTGGGTCCCTGGGAACTCGATTAGCAAGCTGTAGTCGTAAGAAAGTGGGACTCGAATCAAGACGTTGACAGGGCAACCATTATCGCCGCACTAATTTCGCCACATTAATATCGAAAGATGTCGGGAAATTCGGGTCACTACAATCAGCACTACTACAACTACATACTTCGGACGATTGTAATGGTAGCATTATCAAATAAAGTGTGCTTCGTATATTGTATGACTTCTTTAAGTTCTCTGCCCTTCGGCAGGTTCCAACTTCCAATGACGCCACTCTTCTCTGTGCTGTGCTTTTTCCTTTAGTTCGCTGTATCCGTCGGTCATCCATCCCAGCATCATCTGCCTCGGTCTTCCTCTCCCTCTTTTCCCTTCCATTCTCCCTTCTATGATTTCTTTCAGGAGGGAGTCTCCTCTTAATACGTGCCCCACCCAGTTCTTCTGTCTTTCTCTTATTGTTGCTATTAGCGATCGCTTTTCATCAACCATTTGTAGGACCTCCTCATTCGATATATGCTCCGTCCAGCTCACCTTCTCCATCCTTCTCCAAATCCACATTTCAAAAGCCTCTAATTTCTTCATATCCTCTTTCCTGATGGTCCAGGTCTCTGACCCATACAGCGCCACACTCCATACCAGTGTTTTGACCAGTCTTTTCTTTAGGCTTTTGTTTAATCCTCCTCTCAACAATTCTCCTCTTTTCATAAATGCATCTTTTCCCAGGGCTATTCTTCGTTTCACATCGTTGTGGCTCCTTGCATCTGTTGTTATCATGCTTCCCAAGTAACAAAAGCTCTTAACCTGTTCCACCTCCTCACCGTTGATTTTTATTTTCTCTGTTACATCTCCCTCCTCTCGGCTTATCTTCATACTCTTTGTCTTTCCAATGTTTATTTTCATGTTGTATGTCTTTGAGGTCAGATTTAGTTTGTCCATCATCTTCTGTAGACCTGCCTGTGTCGTCGCCAACATTGCTTGATCGTCAGCAAATCTTAAGGCTTTTATAAGTCTTCCTCCTACTTTTACTCCTTCGTCTGTCTCCTCCATTGCCTCCTGTATTAGTTCCTCTATGTATATGTTAAAGAGGAGTGGTGATAGAGAACATCCTTGTCTTACTCCCCTTCCAATTTCTCCTTCCTCTGAACATTCTCCATCTATTCTGATCTTTACTTTCTGGTTCATGTAGAGGTTTCCTATAAGCCTTCTGTCTTTCCAGTCGATTCCTCTTCGTCTCAATGCAGTCATCAGTTTTCTCCAATCTACCCTGTCAAACGCTTTTTCATAGTCCACAAAACAGATGTAAACCTCTTGTCCATACTCTAAACTTCTTTCTGCCAGGACCCTCAATGATCCGATAGCGTCTCTTGTACCCCGACCCTTTCTGAACCCAAATTGATCTTCTCCTAATCCTTTGTCAGCATCTACCTTTGCCTGTATTCTTTTTGTTATTATTTTCAGCATAATCTTGGCTGCGTGTGACAGCAAGCTAATTGTTCTGTAATCCTTACAAGCTGTTGCGTTGTTCTTCTTTTTTATGGGTATCATGATGGTTTTTAAAAAGTCCTCGGGCCACTTCCCAGTGTTATATATGTCTTGGCATAATCTTATTAATTCTCCTGTTGCTTTTTCGCCTAGATTTTTTAGGATTTCGGCTGGGATGTTATCTGCCCCTTCTGCTTTATTGTTTTTCATGTCACTGATTGCTGCCAGTACTTCATCTTTTAACACCTCCGGCCCTATATCTTCTCCTGTCCCCATGTATGGTCCGTCATTCAGGTTCTTCGGTTTTTCCTGACTCTGATATAGTTCTTCTACATATTCTTTCCATCGGTTTCGAATCTCTTCTGGATCCTGCAGCATCTTGCCTTCCTTATCCTCCACTGCTATTCCTCCTTCCCTTGTTGGCTTCTTTGTCATCTTCCTCACTTTTTCATATACTTGATCGTATCTTCCCTTCGCCTGCAGTTCTTCCAGTTCTTCACATTTCTCCTCCCACCATTTTTCTCTTGCTTTCTTTGTTGTTCTTCTCAATTTGTTGTTTAATCGTCTATATTCTTTTTTGGCTTCTTCTGTATTCTGGTGTTTCCACTTCCTTCTTTCTTCCATTTCTTTTATCATGTCATGACTAATAATGAAATTGAGTGATAGCGTGCGAAAAGCCGGTTTCTTCGACATAGTTTCTGTAATGGCAGTTCTAAATTTAGGGAATTGTCCAACCATAGTAGGCAGAACAGAATGGAATGCCAGTGCACCGAAAGCCATCTATGTCATTCAACATCCTATCCCAAAGGTCATCATTCACGATACGGCGACCGTTTCGTGCACAACGCAAGAGAGCTGTTCAAATATAGTGAGGAAAATACAGACCAATCACCAAACGAGAAAAGGTAGATCAAAATCTGTTTGTCATTGATAAGTTCTGCGCATGTCTCCGACCACGTTGATCGTTTTATCTTGTTGAGCTTTTTCTAACATTTGAAGTTTACGGTTATGAAGTTTGCAACTTACAAGCAAGAAGCATTTTTACATGTGCGAGAATGAAGCCAAAACTGATAAATAGTCAGATTTATGAAACCTTTAATGCCAAGACAATGGGTCCATTTCAAAAGTTCTAACAACGATATTTCTATGGCGTTTGCGCCCACATAATATATTACCAGAGCTGCTGAGAAGCCACGACCATCACAGCTCGTTTGAAATAGCCTACGCTCACAGTTACCAAATTACCTAATTCCTTATTATTTTTCAAACCTGCAGGTTTTCCATACACATTTTCAGCAGCTTGTGTGAAAATAGCTAAAACTAATAGTTACTATTTTTTTATTGATTTTATTTAATTTATTTATTTATTCGGTAACCAACGGAGTAACAGCAATTCCAGCATATTGGGACAGACAATATTAAGGTAACACACAAGACCCAATATGACCGACGGTCTCGCTGGTCATGGCCACCTGGTGATAATTAAGAGTACATGTTCTGTTGAGGCAAACTGTAAATAAACTGTAAATCGGATTTAGCGTTATAGTTACACTTAACTATTCCTAAACTAATAAATACATCTACAAAACATGTACACCACATGTACAATATAGTGTACATATCTCCATGTATATGAGAATTCATACATATACAATTATCATACATATCAAAAAGAAGAGAAACATTTAATATTTAAAATTTATAAAACATAAACATTTCTATATCAAGAAGAAGAAGAAGAAGAATGCAAAGAAGAAGAAGAAAGAAGAATGCAAAGAAGAAGAAGAAGAATGCAAAGAAGAAGAATGCAAAGAAGAAGAAGAAGAAGAAGAATGCAAAGAAGAAGAAGAAGAAGAAGAAGAAGAAGAAGAATGCAAAGAAGAAGAAGAAGAATGCAAAGAAGAAGAAGAAGAATGCAAAGAAAAATGTAAAGAAGAAGAATAAGAATGCAAAGAAGAAGAAGAAGAATGCAAAAAGAAGAGAATGCAAAGAAAGAAGAATGCAAAGAAAGAAGAAAGAAGAATGCAAAAGAAAGAAGAAGAAGAAGAAAGAAGAAAGAAGCAAAAGAAGAAGAAGAAAGAAAAGAAAGAAGAAGAAGAAGAAGAAGAAGAATGCAAAGAAGAATGCAAGAAGAAGAAGAAGAATGCAAAGAAGAAGAAGAAGAAGAAGAAGAAGAAGAATGCAAAGAAGAAGAAGAATGCAAAGAAGAAGAAGAAGAATGCAAAGAAGAAGAAGAAAGAAGAATGCAAAAGAAGAAGAAAGAATGCAAAGAAGAAGAATGCAAAGAAGAAGAAGAAGAATGCAAAGAAGAAGAATGCAAAAGAAGAAGAAGAAGAAGAAGAAGAAGAAGAAGAAGAATGAAGAAGAAGAAGAAAGAAGAAGAAGAAGAAGAAGAAAAGAAGAAAGAAGAAGAAGAAGAAGAAGAAGAAGAAGAAGAAGAAAAGAAGAAGAAGAAGAAGAAAGAAAAGAAGAAGAAGAAGAAAGAAGAAGAAGAAGAAGAAGAAGAAGAAGAAGAAGAAGAAAAGAAGAAGAAGAAGAAGAAGAAGAAAAGAAAGAAAAAGAAGAAGAAGAAGAAGAAGAAGAAGAAAGAAGAAGAAGAAGAAGAAGAAGAAGAAGAAGAAGAAGAAGAAGAAGAAAAAGAAGAAGAATGCAAAGAAGAAGAGAAGAAGAATGCAAAGAAGAAGAAGAAGAAGAAGAAGAAGAAGAAGAAGAAGAAGAAGAAGAAGAAGGAAGGAGGAAGGAAGGAAGGAGGAGGGGGAGGAGGAGGAGGAGAAGGAGAAGGAGAAGGATAAGGAGAAGTAGCAGTAGTAGTAGCAGCAGCAGCAGCAGCAGAACACTAGGTAAACAAGGAAACAAGCACACAAAAAATGAAATCAAGAACATGTTGGTCATGATGATGATGCTGATGATGATAATTATGACGTAGTAATGATGATGAGGATGATGATAATGATAGTGATGAACAGTAATAATAATGTCCATAGATAACAACTATGCCTTCAGGCCCGTATACCGCTCGGCTAATTTGCTTCAATAGCTTGGGACGACATCGACTTCAACTTTCTGGTGGGCGAGGACGGACTTGTCTACGAAGGGCGAGGATGGGATGCGCAGGGACAAGACTCTGGAAAGTGGAACCCGTCCGCACTCGGTATAGCGGTCATAGGAACCTTCACGACGAAAGTGCCCAACGAAAAGGCTCTTGAGGCCGTTAAGACACTAATCCAATGCGGAATCTGCAAGGTAAACATATTAAGTAGTATCTCTAGTGCAGTCTAATCTGGAGAGTGCGAAATCGGGGATCTGCTAGGTAGCTTCCTGGTTCCAAAATTCGACGATGAACGGTTCGAGTCTGTTGCTTCAGATCGGAGTTCATATTGAACTAGCTATAGTGGTCAAACCAGTCCTTAGTCATCAGACTTATCATTATTCAGCCAGATCATCTGATTGTCTTTCTCTGGCCATGCCTAAGGTAATGACATTGAATACAAAACAATCATAAGACCTGTGATTATGTCTGGAGCAGAGGCCTGGACATTGACGGGAATGAAGAACGGTTACTGAAGAGAGTGGAAATGAGAATGCTGACGTGGTGCATAATTGGAGTCTCGGTGAAGGATAAGAAAAGGAACGAAATCGTCAGAAAGACGCTGCTGGGGTGGCATGTATTACTGAGAAAGTACGAGAGGCCAGGATGAGTGTGTACCATCATGTGATGAGAGAGAGGATGAAAGCCGTTTGAAAAGAATAATGAGAGCAGAGTTCACCAGATGCCGCAGAGATGGGAGACATGATACAATAAGACCTGAGGTTTCTCAGTTTGAAGAAAGAAGATACTGGTTACAGAAACAAGTGGAGGGGAATGACCCGTGTGGCTGACCACTCTGCTGAAAGGGATTAATTCAAGCCTGAAGGGGAGAGACAGAGAGTGACAGAGAGAGAGACAGAGAGTGAGACACACACAGACAGAGATATAGAGAGACAGAGACAGAGAGACAGACAGAGAGGGCCATGCCTAAGACTAGAACTATTCTTGGTTAACCAACTTATCCTGTTTTTGGACCAGATTTAGGAATTCTCTACCTGTATCTGTTCGTTCTACTCATCTGTTTATATAGTTTCTTTTACAATGTAAAGCCTATACCTCTTTCAAATTATTGCCTATCCACCATGATAGGCTGCCTCTCTGTTTCTTCGGGACAATAAACTCTACTTGGTCAACAAGGAAAGGACATGCTGACGACAATTTCAGAATCCTCCTAATCGTTCTTGAATACAGCGACCGTGATTTACTCAGTTATCTTCTCGAAATTGTATAGGGGAGGGTGGGGCAAAGCGCCCATGAGAGGTAAGATGCCCATGAGCATTATTTCAGTCACCTAATAAACTTAATCAAAATTTTACTTGGAACCGTTTTGTTACTTGCATTTCCGGTTGAAAGACATTGTACTTTCGTGTTTCCTATGAAAAGATCACTCGTTTTCAACAAAAACCTAATTTTGCGAAAGCTGATGTAAGCATTTCCTGTTTTAATTTTGTGTGTGTAAATTATACGGTTTTACAGTTGCCCAAAGATGTATGTTTACTTGGATTCACACACATTTAGAAATGTTACAGTGCAATTGAAACCGCCATTGAAGTAGTCGTGTTTGGGGCCGTCCATAAATGACGTCACGCAATTTTGGCCGATTTTGAACCCCTCCCCGTCGTCACACTTCGTCACAAAAGTAACACACCCCTTGAAAATGACGTCACAAAGCTCTGACCCTAAAACCAACAGACCTGGTGTGACGTCACACCTTCACACACCCACCCCCATGTTACAGTCGTCACAAATTTCCGACCCCCTTCCATTGAAGTAGTCGTGTTTGGTGTATCGTCTGGAATGTAACTACTCTTGTTGTGGGGTCAGATGCTCATGGGCGTATTGCCTCACTGGGCGTCTTACCTCATGTGACTGGGCGTCTTACCTCATCTGATTGACTTCGCGTCTACACCAAAGATGCCTACCAGTTTTACCCCAATTTAAATATTTGTGTTATCTGCTGTTTGCAAACATTTTATAATATGTTTTGCACTTAAAGTGTTTCGTTACAGAAAATGGTACGAAACTATTAGAGAAAAACAAAGAGAGGAGAATATGGTTTTGAAACTTTGGAAATTGCTCTGACAAAAGTCAGATCGGGCGAAATTAGTAAGAGAAAAGCAGAACAAATTTATAAAGTTTTAAGTAAAACTCTTACTAGACATCTAAAAGGTTTAGTTGCCAGCTTGGTCACAAAGAGAATGCAGTCCAGGGTAGAAACAAGTGACTGTTTAGGAGAGGACCAGTGCGATTTCAGAAAGGGAAGGGCACAAGAAATGCAATTGGAGCATTGTATACGTATGCTTTGTGGATTATGAAAAGGCTTTTGATAGAGCCGATTGGAAGAAATTAATGCATGCACTGAGCAAAATAGGGGTGGACTGGAAAGACAGAAGACTCATAGGAAACCTATACATGGGACAGAAAGTATATAGAATAAATTAGAAGGAAAACTTTCAGAACTAGGAGTGATAGGACTACAGTGGTGCCCGCTATCACCAATACTCTTTAACATCTACATTGAGAAATTAGTACGAGAGGCGATGGAGGAGGTGAAGGAGGGCATAAAGGTAGCAGGAAGATTGACGAAAGCACTAGGATTTGCAGATGACAAGGCAATGTTGGCAGGTAGCCAGAATGGGCTACAAAAGGATGATGGATCGGCTAAATAAGATCTCGAAGGAGTATGATATGAAAATAAACACCACAAAGACACAGATAAGCAAAGGAAAGGA
This sequence comes from Aporrectodea caliginosa, assembly GCA_020284085.1. Taxonomy (NCBI): domain Eukaryota; kingdom Metazoa; phylum Annelida; class Clitellata; order Crassiclitellata; family Lumbricidae; genus Aporrectodea; species Aporrectodea caliginosa. The sequence continues at coordinate 610,093 of JACEVL010000021.1, read as the reverse complement.
AACAACAGTAAAGATCACTATAGATGGTAATGAACTGGAACAAGTCGGAAACTTCTGTTACCTAGGAAGTATGATCACAAATGGCGCAAAGTGTCATGTAGAAATAAAGAGAAGAATAGCTATGGGAAAAGATGCTTTATAAAAAAGAAAGGAATTTATGAGAGGAAAGTTCAATAAGAAGCTGAAGAAAAGAATGATCAAGTCTATGATATGGAGTATGGTGTTATACGGATCAGAGACATGGACCCTGAGGAAGGAAGACATCAGAAGACTGGAGGCCTTCGAGATGTGGATATGGCGAAGGATGGAGAAAATCAGCTGGATGGAACGGAGGACAAATGAAGACATACTACAAATGGTGGACGATAAAGATCCCTGATAGGGATAATCAGAAGCCGACAGAGAAAATGGTTGGGCCACATCTTGAGGGGAGACTCCCTCCTAAGAATTATAATTGAGGGAAGAATGGAGGGAAGAAGACCAGAGGAAGACCGAGAACGATGTTGTTGGACTGGATGATGGAGGAGGATTACAGCAAGCTGAAAGAGAGAGCCAGACAACGTGATGAATGGCGACATTGCACGTACGAACCTGCCTTATAGCAAGGCAGAAAACCAAAAGAAGAAGAAAAAGATCTAGTATATATTATCTGTGGGGTAAAATGCCCAGGGTGTGGGCATTTTGCCCCATGTATGGGGCAAAATGCCCATGTTGAATAAAAAATTTTAAGACAATTCTGTGCCGAAATTTGAATCTATTTAAGTTTTTAAATTTAGTGATATTGTAGCATTAGTGCAGGTGTTGTTGATGATCATAAATGTTTTTCAAATGTCATTATGTTTTGCTCTCTGGACACAATTTCCCTTAAAGGGGGCGTTTTGCCCCACTCCCCTACTATTCCCATTGGCTCACTTGTATTTTATTTCAATTTCGCATTAAATTCTTCACAATACATGACGAATTGATAAATACTTTCTACATTTGCATCCATGTTAAACCTGGGTTGTTACTGACCAGGATATTGTTAACTGATGTGTTGTTTTCTTAGTAGTTGGTGTGCATGAGTTTATTGCCTAGGGGTTTTAAAAAGTGGAAGTCATTTCCAGGAGCTTATTGACCGTAGTCTTTTGGTCGGATGATTATTTTGGCCACATGTAAATTATCTATAGAACCACATAACGATTAAGGTTTGTGAAACTCTGTGTAGTAAGCCGATTTGAATAGCAATGACTAGGAGGGCATTCAGCAGTTCTTATATACTAGGTAAGGCTATAAGAATCGCATATTGTACAGGTCGTGTTTTATGACTGAATATTGTAATTCAGGACAAGATAGCTGCCATCTATACACTGCACGGCCACAGACACGGATGTCGTAACAACACTAACTGTCCTGGAGATGCATTCTACAACATCCTCCCGTTTTCGCCAAACTATGGTGGGCCCCTGGACGGGACATGCTGAGATGTTTGCAGATGCTAAAGAAGATTCAGAACGAGTCATTTTATCCGAAGACGTTCAACATTAGAGACATTACTTAGAAGCATGTGTTTAACAAACATTGTTTAACAAACATTGTTTAACAAACCACCAGGTTCTAACCGGAGGAGTTTCTCCTTAAGCTTGGCCAGTTTCTATCCTAAATATCATCCTGTATATGCCTAAATGCGTGATGTTATTCAGTGGGTCCTTGTTTTTGGCGCATCTCCTGCATTCTTGGTTGCCCTCGAACTTGTCTGAACTTTGGCGACCTGTCTGACCTCGCAACCCATCGAACTCTTCGCTCTTCGGCAAGGGGGGGGGGCTTTTGGTCCCTCGAGCTCACTCTTCTATTAGACAGCGTCGAGCCTTTTCGATTGTGGGTCCCTCCGTATGAAATGGCTTCCCACTAGACTTGCGATTGATACCTCGGTTAAACTCGCCTGCTTTTTATAAGTCCCTCAAATCACACTTTTGTTTAGCTCTGAGTAGGTCTCTTGAAGAGGCGCTATATAAATTCTCGTAATGAATGAATGAATAATTACAACTAAATACAAACATGTAATTATAATGGGTGACTTTAATATTGACTTGTTCGGTGTAGAGGAGCATCATGGAACTTGCACTTGTTTGATAGTATATAATTATAGCCACCCATAATTCCTTCCAACTATAACAGTTACTAAATCCTACCAGAATAACGGACCATTCAGTTTTGACAATATTTTTTTACTAATGCTTGGCCTAACAGTGTCACTAAGATTATCACTTCTGATATTTCGGATCACTTAACCGTACTGACTTGTTTTGATCTAAAGGTGCGAAGTTGCATGAGTTCCGGGTATAAGGATTCCAGAGCTTCTCATTTGAGGCGATCGATCGATCGATCGATCTTCTTGGTCGATCGCCTAGCAAAGGTCTGGTCGATCGGTAAGTCGATCGCGCTGGATGAGTTAGACTCCAAGAGAAACCTGGAGGAACCTGGAGCCAGACCATTATTTTATTTATCTAATAATTGCATTACTAAGTCTTGTGAAACTTCAGGCTGGGATTGATACAACATTGTATCGACAATTAAGCAGAGGAAGCAAATCGACGGTTAATAAGTGTTGCGTGTACTGTAGCAGTTAATGGACAACCATAACATGCAGCTATACGAATAAGATACACAAAATAAGCTGTACACAAAAAGGTCCCGAGGTCGATCGCGCATCGATCACCTTCTCAATCCAGCGCGATCGATTTTCAAATCGCTTTGCATTTTCAAATGAGAAGCTCTGATAAGGACCACTCGACCTATTAGTGAAGAGGGAAGGAGATGGCTTTCATTTATCTTAATGAGGCTAACGGGGGGAGGGGGCGATAGCGCATTGGATAACACACTGGCATAGAGAGCAAGAGGTACCGAGTTCGAGTCCCGTAGGGTGGACATGCTTTGTAGGCTGCTATTAGCGCCGTGTATTGCAGGCTGTCTATTCTGTTAGTAGTTAAGATTTCAATTGCATAACATGTAAATGTACGGCGCAGTGCGTTTGTCAGGCGCTTCAATAAAGAAAAGATTATCATTATTATTATTATTATTATTATTATGTTCGTTCGTCTTTCATTATAATAATATTATCTGAAAAGTCATCTCAGCAGATCTAAGAGAACGTTGGCAATGTTCCGGAGAGGCAGATGGCATTCCACCGTTGCAGAGCTACTGAGATGCGCTGGAACAAGTACGATGTCTCCAGTGGTTCGTCCGTTGCATCCGTTATTATTATTATTATTATTATTATTATTATTATTATTATTATTAACTGGGTTCCTGTTCATAATGCTTGTAACAATGTGATACAAGTAGGGTGGTCCGGGGAAATATGGACACCTTAAGAATTTTTCATCATTTGAGCAGTCCATACACATGTAAAAAAGATATTATTGCATGATGTGAAGCAGAACTGCTATATCTTTCAATAGGACAACTGCATTTTGTGATATTCTAAAATGCTATTGGTTGAGAACATAAATATTTTATAAAGTGTCCATATTAGGGTGGTCCTTAGAAATAAAAGTGTGAATCTATTGTTCGCCAAGGTGCCATTCGGTTCCATTTCATCCAGAAACATCACACAAAAGTTGTATGAAAAATATTAATATTTAGGACTCGCACAACACCATCAAAGTTTTACCCCTTATCAAATATAGGAACACTTGAAAAGTAAGCATAATAGTTGTAATCAACCATGAAAAGTGAACATTTAAACCAGGAATAAATTCAACTGCCTGTAGTAGGTCTAGATTATAACACAATGACATTTATTGCATGCCTGGTTACTTGTGATTACACTGATTAGTGATAAAAATTATTTATTAGAGTTTTTATTATTATTGAGGAAATGGTAAAAAGTTAATAACTTCTACAAATATGGGGAAATTCTGAAAATAACACATCATTTTATTCAGTTTTAAGAGCTCTTTCTAGCGGTATTCTGAATGGCTGTTAATTAGTTTTCAATAAGAATATTTTACAAGAAAACCTACAATTTTCTAGAAAAACGCTTTGTCTCGTAACTTTGGCCCTCTGGTGGGGGCGGAAGACATTACTATTTTTTTTTTAAATTTTAACAGTTTTTGAGCCATGCCATTGGGCAACTTTTGGTTGCTATTACTTTTCGAATTTCTAATTTTTACTTTATTTCCACTGCACCCTTTTGTATATGCTTGTTCGAATTGATTTGTGGTTATCGGTCTCAGGAACTCACGGATCAAATACCACTAAAATGCCAATGAAAATAAATAATAAACAATCAACGAGAGCATAAACACTGTAGAAATTATTTTTAAGTTGTGCTTAAGTTAAATCATCCAGCCTTTCTGTTTAAATCTACACATAGGTCCAAAAATGCGAATCAAATACATTTACTCGAAATGACGAAAATTATTTGTAAAAATCAAAATTTCAAAGACGTTGTGCGAGTCTTAGATATTGTTCGATCCGGATAATTTTTGGGCTACATTACTTTTAAACCAATTGGCACGCAATGCCGGGTTGGCGAAATTAAACAACTGAAGTTGAAAATTTTCCATTAGAGATGCGACCACCCTAGTCCATATAACCCCAGGGTGTGGGGCAATACGGACACAGTATGTCCATTTTACCCCAAATATGTCAATAACAACCTCATTATTATAGGCTACTAGAATCAATCATTTGAAAAGCAGAGAGATTTTATTTTGTACAGCAAGGTAACAGTTTAGGCCTATCACAAACAGTTTTGCTCAATTTAAAAAGGAAAACCTTACTAGAATTACTATGGAAAAGGAAATTATTCCAAAAGAACAAGTTCACTTTAGAAGTGTAAACTTCACAATTAACTTGCAAATACAGAAGCCAAACCAAAGCAAAAGGTAAACATCACATCTAATTTAAAATCAGTAGGCAGTACCTAATCACTGTCACTGTCATTACAAATCTCACAGACAAATGTCTCTTGATCATCATCAGCTCCTGCACAACTGTTGTGTGCCCAGAGATTACATTTCTGGCACGAAATCCAACCCTCAGCAGAAGCTGAAAATAAGTCAGCACAATAGAGACATTCTGTGTCATCTTCTTCATCTTCTTCAATTTCAGATAGTTTTCTTTTTCTTGTTATCTTTGTCTTAATTTTCCTTTCGACTATTTTCTTTCCTCTTTTCTTTTCAATGTCCTTTCCATTGTTCTCTTCATTTCTCTTTTCATTAACCTTCCGCATTTTCTTTTCCACAATGTTTCGTGTCTTCTTTCCTTTGTTTTTCCTGGTCCTTTTGATGGAGTCACCCTCTTTTTTATCCATCTAGTTTAACTTACGGAAATCTTGCTTGCTTGCTTGAGCCACAGGCTAAAAGTCAAATCTTGCGACGACTAATTCGATCACTTACAATCATTCAATCGTCCTGAAACTTGGCAGATAGACTCGCCCTCGCAGACACTTCATTCTATAAAAATTTCAGCTCCCCCCAAAAAGGCTAGCTTATAGAATCGGGGACTCAAATTTTCGAATCGGGGAATCCCCTTTTCCGATACGCAGCGTTGCCATTGGCCAGCGTTGCCATTGTCCGCAACAAAAACGGGAGCGCTGCCTTATTAAACGCACGCTATGTCGTAAAATGAACGCGGACTATATATTTGTAGAGGTAACTGCTTCGTAAGACGCATTATAGGATACTAGATGGATATTAGTAAAAAACTTTGTTTTTACGGGCTGTATTTTATTTATCCATCTAGTTTAACTTACGGAAATCTTGCTTGCTTGCTTGCTTGCTTGCTTGGTTGCTTGCTTGCTTGAGCCACAGGCTAAAAAGTCAAATCTTGCGACGACTAATTCGATCACTTACAATCATTCAATCGTCATGAAACTTGGCAGATAGACTCGCCCTCGCAGACACTTCATTCTATAAAAATTTCAGCTCCCGCCAAAAAGGCTAGCTTATAGAATCGGGGACTCAACTTTTCGAATCGGGGAATCCCCTTTTCCCATACGCAGCGTTGTCATTGGCCGTAACAAAAACGGGCGCGCTGCCTGATTAAACGCACGCTATGGCGTAAAATGACGCGGACTATATATTTGTAGAGGTAACTGCTTCGTAAGACGCATTATAGGATACTAGATGGATATAGTAAAAACTTTGTTTTTACGGGCTGTATTTTTTTTCCCTTCTAACATGACTTTATACGGCGAGCTTGTCAAGATTGTGCTATGAGAAACAGTTCGTTTTTTCTCCCACTTCCATGACGAATCAATAAAGTGATTCCTGCATTGAGAATGTATGAAAATGATGTTTCCAGCATTTCTGTTTGCGCAACTGTCGATGGAACAATGCAATCATCGTTGACTTGATAGGACTGCTCGACTGCTGAGTGGGTTGATGTCGATGGAACAGGATCATCATTGACACCTTTTCTCTGTTAAATCCAGCTGCACGAAATATAGAACCGCTTCTGGTTTCCGCACAGATAAATTTTGATGCCTTTTGAGGAAGCCTGCAGCCCAATCTTCACCAGCCATTTTATGTGCTTGATTAAACGAATGTTGTATTTTGTTCGCTTCACAATACTGAAATACAAGTCTACTAATGTCTATCAAAGTCATTCCAAATAATCTCGCTTCATAATGCAAAATTATGTCTACGAGTTCCAGCTCTTGTTGTGGCTTTAAAATTGTTGGACAACCCAAAACTGTCTTAATAGAACTTCCACATCTTTTCAATTTCAGTTTCCTTCGTAAGGTCGTAGGCCTACGTGGAACATGACAATCTTTGGCAGCTTTCTTTAACGACATTCCACCTTCAACGGCAGCCACAGCAATACCCGCATCTTCTTCTGACCATTGTGCTCGCAAATTCTTTGTCTTGTACAGTCTAACCATTTCTCTATATATAAAATAAAATCTTGTTACTATAGGGTTAGGCACAAGTTTGGGTGGTAGGCCTAATAATAAAAATAACATAGGGCTATTCCTAAAACTTAGATAATCATAACGGGGCAATGTGGACATTGCACAGGGTTATATGGACACTGGCCATATTACCCATACTTGTAGTGGCCATATAGCCCCAATTGAGTAGCAGTAACAATTTTGTGACAATGGCGGTCTGCCATGTGCAACACAATTTATAAAAACAAGGTTTCGAAGGCCAGATGCAATAACAAATCAATGGAATTTTTCTGAAAATTTCATCCCACAAATCATTGTGAAAAAATAGTAAGTTATAGGCCTACTCACCATTTCCTTTAAGAAAATATGTCAAATATTGGAAAAATTCGAGGAAAATTCAAAATTCAACAAGTAATCTTCTCGCTATGATGACGAAATTCACCGGAAACAGCATAGATATGACAGTGCACTAGAATTACCATAGACTTGATATTTTGCTAGAATGACGGGGTGACCATAAAACCCGCAGTGACCGCAGTGACCCGGGGGGGTCCGGTGGCGCGTTGGATAACATCTGGCGAAGAGTGCGAGAGGTACCGAGTTCGAGCCCCGTTAGGGCGGATTTGCTTTGTAGGCTGCTATTACAAGCTGTCTGTTCTGTTAGTAGTTAACTAGTTAAGATTGTTTCAATTGCATAACATGTAAATGTACAGCGCAGTGCGTTTGTCAGGCGCTAAATTAAAGAAAAGATATTTTTATATTATTATATTATTATTATTATTATAATACCCCGGGCGACCCTAAAGCATAGGCCTATCATCTACTCACTGTTAAATATAGACTAAACGTAGTAAACGTATTATATTAATATGATGAAGCTTTCCCAATAATATCGAATATGAAGAAGAGAAAAATCTCTTTTCAAACAGCCTTGGATGACACGTTGTGCATTGAAGACCAGAATGAGGATTTTTGAATTTAATGCGTGCAGAGACAGGAAACAGTGTGGTTTTTCAAACATGATTAAGGTAGAAATGTGATAGTAGCGTGGTAGACGTGCTATTAATCTGGCGGCTGCATTTAGGACCGACTGCAGTGGTGAAAGACGAACCTTGGGAAGACCAATGAGAAGAGAATAATATTACAATAGTCAATTAGCGAGCATAATTATAATTAATATATAACACTGGTCAACAAGCATTTTGCTACTGGGATTCTAACACCTGTTCCTAACTAAATTTGATACGCTGATTCCAAATCCGGAAACCGTTTTTGTCTATCACGTCCAGTTTTTAAGTTATGAGGTTTCTGGGATTCTTTCAGTTGTATACGCCTACATTAACACTGGGCAACAAAAAAAAATATTTCTTGTTTGCTACTCAGAACTTTAGAACTGTTCTTGGCTAAAATTTTGGTCGCTGATTTCAAATATGAAATCGAAATTTGTCTAGCACGTCAGGTTTTTAGGTACGCATAGGTGAGGTTCTACACAATTGCGGATTCTCAACTCATACTATCAGTGAAAACACAGTATTAAAAATGTATGAAGCATTTGATTTGGCGCTTGCTCTCAACTAAATTTTGGATGCTGATTTCAAATATGAAATTGAAATTTGGCTAGCACGTCAGGTTTTTGAAGTACGCATCGCATAGTTCATACCGCAAAATGTACCGCATTAATTTGCGGTTACGTAGAACCTCATTGATGCGTACCTAAAAAACCTGACAAGCTAGCCAAATTTTGATTTCATATTTGAAATCAGCGTCCAAATTTTAACTAAGAACAAATGCAAAAGCAAATGCTTGGCATTGTGTGATACAGTTTTGATACTTTGCTTTCGCTTACAGTATATGAGCTGAGAATTCGCAATTGTGTAGAACTTCACTGAAGCGTAGCTGAAAAACTAGACGTGCCATCCAAATTTCGATTTCATATTTGAAATCAGCGTCCAAAATTTAGCTAAGAACAAGCACAAAATCCAATTCTTCATACATTTTTAATATACTTTTCATTTGCTGTTAATATGAGTTGAGATTTCGCAATTCCGTGGAACCTCACCGATGGTTACCTGAAAAACCTGACGTGATAGCCAAATTTCGATTTCATATTTGAAATCAGCACCCAAAATATACCTTAGAACAAGTGCAAAAGCAATGTCCGATACAGTTTTAATACTTTACTTTCTCTGATAGTATGAGTTGAGAGTTCGCAATTGTGTAGAACCTCACTTATGCGTACCTAAAAAACCTGACGTGCTAGCCAAATTTCGATTTCATATTTGAAATCAGCGCCCCAAATTTAGCTAAGAACAGTTCTAAAGTTCTGAGTAGCAAACAAAAAATATTATTTTGTTGCCCAGTGTTATAATTTATGGCCTATAATGAAAGCGTGAACCAGCTTGGTGAAGACAGATTCTGAAGACGACACGTAGGCTACAGAACGCCGAGCAACTATGAGACGCTTAAAATGAAAATATGAATAACGTGCAACTTTAGATATTATGGTCTTTACAAGAAAGGGAGCTATCTAGCGTAACACAAAAATCACGCAGGCCTACATTAATTTTGAAGAAAAGGTGTGGGGCGGGAATATTTCAAGAACAAAATCAATCGCAGTGTGATTCTCGTTAACGATAACGAAAATGTTCGTTAACGAAAATAAATGATTTCGTTAACGATAACTATAACTAGGCCTATAACTAAAAAATATCATTAACTATAACTATAACTATAACGAAAATAACAATAACGAAAATTCATCTTTATTTTCGTTAATACATGAAAAATAGAAAGTGCATCATGGATATGGACAGACATAGGCGCCGACTTTTAGTTAAAGGTCCTGGGGCAAGAATTTCATTCCCATAAATACTTGATCGGATGATCCATCGCGTATCCTGCCCTGGCTTCCCTCTCCCCGAGTCCCCCTTTCCTCAAGCCCTTTCAACTGGCAAAAAAATAAACTTAAAATTTCGGTTTTCTGTAACTACAAGCTACATGTAGTACTAACTAACTACCTCTACTATCACTGACAAATAAGTAAATTTCATTATGTATTTTGATTTTTTTTGATATTTTGAATGGGCGCCGGGGAGTAAATCTGTTTCAAAATGTGGAGTGGGAAAACTGCCCCTCCAGCAGCGTGTAGGCCTATACTCGTATAGTTCCATTAAGAAGCCCACTATACTGAGTTAGTTCAGTTACACACTATAGGTTAACAAATTAAAGTTATTGGGAACATTTATATCATCTTCAACGTAAATGTTAAATACATTTATATCATCTGCACCATACATTTGAATGTTTATGGTAATCGTTTAAAGATAAGACAGAGCTTATGTCCGCAAACGCTTGAAGACAATTCTTGTTCGATCGTGGTTTCATTGTGTTAGGTCAGAAGTGCCTATGATGAGTCTCTCATGGGGTGTCAGTATATATTTGCAATTAACACTACCAAACCATCCAAAGATTGGGCCAATCATAAACTTCAGTCTCACTGTTTACAGTTTACAGACATATCAAGTTTTAACTATGTGAACTCTGTCTCTGTATCTGAGTATCTCCCCTCTCCATCACTCCCTCCCCCTCTATCTGAAGCCCACGTACCGGGCATTATATACTTAGGCATGGACCTCTAATCCCCTATAAATAATATTGGAGCCCATGACTTGTTACTGTAGGCCTATATATGTCTATGCTCAGATCGAATAGCCTTCTCTCCTGTCTAAAACTGGCCAGTGTCTTCCATTCTGTAATCGCCCTCTCTAAGAATGAAATATAGCACCAGTCCTGCACGTCAAATCGTCCTTCCTCTTTGAATTAATGAAGAAGAAAACCTATAACTGTTTCAACAGCCAAATGTACGTCTGCAACAATTCTCAGGCTCAAAGTGCATTGCTGACCTCTCGCTGATAAAACAGGCGATATAAGACTTAGAGTGGGTATATATAGGGCACTGTAAGTAAGAGATTCCTTAAGTCGTTACCGCGATTCTAAATACAAATCACCAACGGTATTACAAAGAAAAAGAATTAGGCCTACAGTGGATTTTGACCGAAAAGATCCTTTTAAAACAATTTCTGTCACCTGAGAAAAACTTGCCAACAAACAACAGCGTCCACACCAACAAGAGAAAACAACGTCTGCCTGTTATCTACCCTGCCATGGTTCAGAGTATTGTACAAGAAAGACCGATTGTGAATGTATGAATGAACGAATTAATGAATGAATGAATTGAAGTAAACTTTGTCCAATCGTTACATTAAAGGAAACTAGCAATTAAGCCCTAAATTCGAATTCAATTAGACGTTACGCAAAAATAATAATAATACCGTAGAGCCCGGTGCATCGGAATGGCGCGTGATGGGAGGGCGACGAGACAAAGACCGGTATGCGAGGGTAGCGTAGTGTCGGCAACGCATTGATAAATGAGTCGAAGTCCGTCAGCGAACGGATGAAGAATGCAGCGAGTGTAGATGAATAGGCCTCAGTTTCCCTCACAGCGCAGTTTCCCTCTGACAGCGCTAATCTGTCGTCGCCTCACAACTCCTTGTCGCACGGACTCAGAAAGTAGAAACTCCCAGTCCGACCGGTAACGAGTTGGACTCCATATCCCGGTCCACTTTCCAGTACTGAGAGCAAAGCATTTAACCTCGAGTTCTCCAGTTTTCCAAAACATTCAATCTTCCCCTCTGCTGCCCGCCGTTGTTCACTGACAATTTTCGACTCCCCGACCCTAGCTGATGTCGTCCTTGTCCCGTTCGGCCTTATTGACCCGGGAGGTCACGAGGTTGTGGGAACGGCGAAAAGCGATACCACTGCGCTCAGGGATGATGAGGAAGGAGGTATATATATCGTTGTGGGTTCGCAATTGCGGAATATATATATATATACATATAACTCTAAAACAAAATTTCAATACTCTCCCAAGGAACAGTTTGGGGCGATTGGGTCTGACGCCATATATATTTATGACACAGCTTAGAAAAATGACACAGCATAGACACATTTGTGGTGAGGGAATGGCTTCACGTTCCCTTTCCAAGCTTAAAAGTGGGGAGGGAATTCCTTCCATTCCCTCCCCGTGATTTACGGCCCGTAACAGAATGGCCAAAAAGTACTGGGGCGAAACTACACTCTCGCCCCAGGACTTTGGTGAGTACTAGGGCGAAAGTCCCTGTTGCCCCTGTGGAGTCGGCGCCTATGTGGACAGACATGAGAACGTAAAACTACGCTATAGCCTAAGTAATAGCCTATGTTTGCCACGGATTTTTCATGTGTGAATTAACCCAGTACTAGTGCGGCATTTTATTATTAACTGTTTTGTAAACGTTTCTATTTCATTGCGATTGCGACCAAAGTTGATCGAGTGGCGAAATATCGCAAAATTAGTGGTCATACTAATCTTGTAGGCCTAGTCAAAATGTCTCTGAAGTTTTTGAGCGGTCGCAAGCGTGGGAATGGAGTGATTGCGCACATTGTAGGCTACATGATCAGTAATTTATTGCTTTCCTGCCCTCTGTGTATTTGTTAAAACATTAGTAAAATATTGTCTTCTACATCGACACAGGTAGCCTATCATCCATTTTATTTAGTCAGCAAGTTCCAGTAACTTTAATTATTGATTTTTTGTCATGCAATTTGTCAGTTACTTTGGAAAGTCGTGTAGGCCTATAATTCATGAAGCTGAAAACCCATGCCTCAAAGGCTTTCAAAGCTCTGAGCAAATTGTGAAACATCGTGTTAATAAGCACAATTTTGCTTAAAGCCATAATTATTGTAACGTTGTAGTAACTAAAATTAACTAAAATAAAAATCCATTAACTATAACTATAACTATAATAATACTAACTATAGCTATAACTAGGCCTATAATTAAAATAAAAAACCACTAACTATATATAACTGTAACGATAACTAAAATAAAATCTGTAAGGAGAATCACACTGATCAATCGTTTATGAACATGCCATTTTTTTAATTCTTTTGTTTAATTTGGGTTGTCTGAAACAAACCTACGTTACGGATTGTCACGGAAGCATTTAAAAACTAATTTAGATACCGCGGACAGCAAAATGGACACATTGCAGAAAGACTCTATTACGCTTAATATTATTCGCCAGGTGGTAGAACAAGCTAATAAAGAAATCTAAAGTTTAGATCCATTTAGGCAGATTTTCAATCGCTCGCCATTTTGTGAATTCCAAAGGAAAAATGCGCGTGTGGGCATAAATCGACTTCTAATGCTAAAAGTGGTATGAATTTACAGGTACAAATTCATGTAGAAATAATTTGTATTTATTTTTCATCAATCAAACTTCGACAAGCATTTAGTATCGGGGTGCGTAAGTTTACGGGCGTCAACTGATCATCTACCGCCCAACTCTCGACGTAAACGACACCCACCTTAGCAGGTATACTCTGACCCCTCTAATCCTCTGGAAACCGGACTCGAACCTCCTTCGGACTGCTCTCTCGGATAACCCTTTTGACTAGACGCAGCGCTCGTGAATAAGCTAGTGCCCTGCGCTTGGCTTTCGAGTGGCGCTTTAGAAATTGGAGATTACGATTACTTTTGACGGCATCTTTTGGTATGCTGCGCGGAAGGTACGATGGGTAAACCCGTAGTTTAGTTGCTAAATTATTGGTTAAACCGTAGTTTAGGTTGCTAAATTATTTTAAAGTCTTCAATGCCGTACTTCACGTTGGTAAGTAAGCAGTCTACCTATGTCCATGATAACTATCATCAATCCCGCTTCCATTTCACGAAGAACATTTGGTAAAGTCGTAGTTTACGTTGCTAAATTATTTTATATTGTCACCTTAAAATGGAAGCTGATTGATGAAAGAAATTGTTTCCCTAAATGGAAGTGGGATTGATGAAAACATTCCTGTGTTCAAAAATTGAAGATGGATTGATCGAAATAATTTTTCCCGTAAATAGAAGCGGGATTGATGAAAATAATTGTTTCCGTAATTTGAAGCTGGATCCATGAGAATATATCTTTGCTTAAATAAAGTTCCATTGATGAAAAATATTTCTTTCGTCAAATAGAAGTTGGATTGATAAAAGTAATTTTTCCAATTCAATGGAAGTTGGACTGATGAAAAAATTCTTGATGAAATGGAAGCTGGATTGATGATAGTTAACATGCACATAGGTACACTGCTTACTTACCAACGTCAAGTACGGCATTGAAGACATCAGAATAATTTAGCAACGTAAACTACGACTTTACCATTTTTCAATCAATCCAGCCTCCATTTAAAAAAAAAAATTACCCAACTTCTATTTAACGAAAAAATATTTTTCATCAATGGAACTTTTATTGGTAAAGTCGTAGTTTATGTTGCTAAATTATTCTAATGTCTTCAATGCCGTACTTGACGTTGGTAAGTAAGCAGTTTAGCTATGTGCATGTTAACTATCATCAATCCAGCTTCCATTTATTTGGAAAAAATTACTTTTATCAATCCAACTTCTATTTGACGAAAGAAATAGTTTTCATCAATAGAACTTATGTTTAAGCAAAGATATATTCTCATGGATCCAGCTTCTAATTACGGAAACAATTATTTTCATCAATCCAGCTTCTATTGAATCGGAAACTTAATTTCATTCATCCAGCTTCTATTTACGGTAAAAATTATTTTGATCAATCCAACTTCAATTTTGAACACAGGAATGTTTTCATCAATCCCACTTCCATTTAGAAACCATTTCTTTCATCAATCCAGCTTCCATTTTAAATTGACAATATCAAATAATTTAGCAACGTAACCTACGACTTTACCCTTTTATTTAGGCAAAGAACTATTCTCATGGTCTAGCTTCTACTTACAGAAACAATTATTTTCTTCAGTCCAGCTTCTATTGCATCAAAACTTAGTTTCATCAATCCAGCTTCTATTTACGGTTAAAATTATTTCCACCAATCCAACTTCTATTTAAATACACAAATGCTTTCATCAATCTCACTTTCATTTAGGGAAACAATTTTTTTCATCAATCCAGCTTCCATTTTAATTTGACGATATAAAATAATTTAGGTAATCCCGTAGTTTAGGTAGCTAAATTATTTTATATTGTCAAATTAATTTAGCAACCTAAACTACGGGATAACCACCTACTCTAACGACGTCTGAAATGACGGGAGAAAATACACGGACCCGATCCTAAATGCTTGCCCAAACTTCTACTTTGACAAGAATCCTTTTCATCCATCCAGCTTCTATTTAGGGAAGAGTTCGTTTCATCAATCCAGCTTATATTTAAGCAGGAAACATTATTTATCAATACAACTTCTGTTTAATTACGAATTATTTTTCATCAATCCAACTTCTATGTAAGCAAGATTCTTTACATCAATCGAAATTATTTTCATCAATCCGACTTTGGTTAACGTGTTTTTTAGCGTTATAAATTATTTACCAAAGCATGGGTTTCAGCATTGGTCGAATACAAGTTGGATTGACGAAAAGAATTCTTATTAAATAGAAGTCGGATTGCTGAAAATAATTTTTGCAACTGCCATGAATAAACCAATTTTTAAAACTTATTCGTTAAATGAGTAAAAGTGTATTTCAGTGTATTTAATTCATGATGCTGCCGGCCGAGTATTTTAGCGTATTTCATTATTTCTCTTATGTGTCTGCATAAATTGAATCTGGATCCATAAAGATAATTGTTTGCCGAAATGGAAGTTGGATTGATAAAACTAGTTATTTGCTAAAATATAAGCTGGATTGATGAAAAAGCATGTGGTTTAGCGTTGTATATAACTCGCCATTGCATGGATTTCAGCGTTGGTCAAATACAAGTTGGATTGACGTAAATAATTCTTGCTATATCGAAGTGTGATTGATGAAAATAATTTAGGTTAAATAGAAGTGAGATTGGCAAAAACAATTTTGCTTAAATAGAAGCTGGATTCATTATGTACAGTTATCATGAAAATCATTGAAATAATTAAATACGCTAAAATGCACTTTTACTGGCTAAATGTGTTGAAAATTGTGAAAAAGAAATAAATACTTAATATATTAAGTTTTTCTCAGCAATAATTTTAACTTGTTGTTTATCAATAATATTATTGCAATGTGGTTATTTTATTCAGAATCTCAAAAATGCTAAAAGCCATGCAAAATGCAACACAAGTGATTGTACTGTAAATGTGTACATTTGAATTATGACTTACTGTTTGCAGTAAATATTAAATTCAAGATAAAATGCAAGTGTACATGTTCAAAATATTTAACAAGTAAGCACTAACTGTATCAAGTAAATTTTAAACATTGGCTAAAAATAGCAAAGATTTTGAGGTGGGTAATTGAGGTGAAATGAGTCAGAGTGGAAGCCTCGGATGGGTGACTGAGTTGAAGGAAACAAATGTTGAGGAGAGGGTGAAATTACATGAAGACTTTGAGCTGAGCAACACAATACAAGCAGAGTTTTTGTATGAAATTACACCCCAGTGTTTCCCCACCATCACCACCAACTGCAATGATATCAGCATTGTCCTCATAAGTAAAGGAGTCAAAGTCGGGTAAAATACATCCCAGTTTGCGTGTCCATTCTGAGCAGGTCATTCTGTCACTGATTATAACCCCTCAATCATCTTAGGGGTTGCATGTGAGTCATGTGTGCTTATATGCCTAATTCAAAATTAGTTACTCAAGAGGTCAACATATAGTTAAGCCCACCAGTATCATGGTACACTAATTTCTATATAATTAGAAAAGACTAAAAAAATTATACTATGTGCTTTTCTGCCTGATAACTGTCATCTGCAAACTGATACTCCCACTCCTTGGCTTCACGTGGCACAGACAGTTACTGTGTATTTTAAACTATGAGACCATGACTGATACAGAATTATCAGTTTGCTTCTTTTTCTAGGTTTCAGCTCAATCCTTTAAAAATATTGTGTAACACTTTGATCAAGTACCTTGGGGTTTGGGCGCCCGGTGATATAGCATGTTTGATCCTGCTTCTCACTTCGTTAAGTTTCTTTCATCAAAAAATTTCATTAACACGCCAACATGAAGTTTTAAATTCCACTTTCCAAAGTGTAATTCTTGCTGAAAAAATCACTTTGTTGGCAGCCTATTGCTCTGCTCCAGGCCATACTGACATGGAAAAATTAAAGAAGGCCTGAACACTTGACGAAATCTTTTCATATCCGATTTAGTACATATTTGAATAACAAACATAATTTCCCGCAGTTTCAATAGATTAAAATATTCATTCATTCATTCTGAAGGTTTATGTAGCGCTCCCTTAAAGGTTACTACTCAGGAGCGCTCCCGACCCAACCCTGGCTGAAAATAATGGTAAAACGCATCTGAGTGAACCCTAGGCATAAGGTGTAATGCTAATGGGAGCCCATTCCATACCATGCAACAAAGAAGGCACGATGGTGTCTAAGAGTAGTTCGTGCACGGGAAACAAGAAGTTCACCATGTGTGGAGGAGCAGAGAGCGCTACGTTCCTGCACATAGTCCAAGAGCATTAGATCAAAATGTGTTGAAAGGTGGAAATAGCTCACAACAAGCTAAATTTTTTAGGATAGGTCTAGGAATATGTGTAGAATAGCATACTAAAAGTCCTCATAAATCCTCCTGGAGCTCCTTGAGAAATCCAAGATGGCGTCCAAAATGGCCGTCATTTTCCATCAGCATTAGTTACTTGGTGGCAATAGCTCACGCAAAGCTGAATTTTTCAGAATAGGTGCAGAAATATGTGTAGAATAACATAATAAAAGCCCTTGAAAATCCTCCTGGAGCTCTTTCAAAAATCCAAGATGGCGTCCAAAATGGCCGTCATTTTTCATTTATAATCATTAGTTAAATTGGGGAAATAGCTCATAAGAAGCTCAATTTTTCAGGATAGGTGCAGGAATATGTGTAGAATAGCTTACTAAAAGTCCTTGAAAATCCCTCTGAAGCTCTTTTAGAAATCCAAGATGGCGTCCAAAATGGCCATCATTTTCAATTAGCTTTATTTCCATTATTAAATGGTGAAAATAGCTCATAATAAGCTGACTTTTTCAGAATGGGTGCAGAAATGTGTGTAGAATAACATACTAAAAGTCCTCGAAAATCCTCCTGGAGCTCATTCAAAAATCCAAGATGGCGTCCAAAATGGCCGTCATTTTCCATTATAATCATTAGTTAAATGATGGAAATAGCTCATGAGAAGCGGAATTTTTGAGGATAGGTGCAGGACTATGAGTGAAATAACATACTAAAAGTCCTCGAAAATCTCTCTGGAACTCTTTTTAGAAATCCAAGATGGCGTCCAAAATGGCCAACGTTTTTCAATATTATCATTAGTTAAATGGTGGAAATAGCTCATAAAAAGCTGAATTTTTCAGGATAGGTGCTGGACTATGAGTGGAATAACATACTAAAAGTCCTCGAAAATCTCTCTGGAACTCGTGTTAGAAATACAAGATGGCGTCCATAATGGCCAACATTTTTCAGTATTATCATTATCTAGAAACATTAGAAGTTAGAATCGCTAATGGAAGTATCTAAACATATGTTTTAAGTCATAATGAACAAGAGTCTCTAAAACTCCCAAGTAGCAAGAATGAGGATGACAAATGGTAAAATAAATGAAAAATTTGTTCACTTTAGTAGTTCTGTGTCACGTCATTGTTAATCTGATCATTGTTGACATGTTATAATATCGGTGGAGTGTTGTTGCATGTTTGACCACTGCATTGATTGCAGATCGAGGTGCAAAAGAATCCAAGTTTCTTGCAACTACCACCGAAGATTTCATGGTAAAACATATAGGCTATGTAGAAATATATGTTTATGGGTAATCTCGTATTTTACGTTGATAAATTCCTTGTCCGAAGGTTCGATAGTCCGATAGGTTCGATAGTCCGAAAGTGTCATGGTAAAACATATATGTATATACACATATATATGTATATGTACAGTATATGTATAGTATATATGCATGTATATGTATATATAATGTTTTTACGTATATGTATATATCTGTTTGTATATATATTCGATAGTCCTATATATATGTATATGTACATATAAGTATACATATATGGATATATATAGGCGTATATATATATATTTGTATATATATATATACATATATATATATATATAAAGTTTATGTATGGATATATGTAGGCCTATATATATATACGTATATAAGTTTGTATATATGTATTTATATATATGTATAGTATATATATAAAAATACAGTATATATATAAAATATATATTTACGTATATTCGTTCCATATATATATATATATATATATGTACATATATAGATATAAATACATATATATGCAAACATATATATATACACACACACAAACATATATATATCTCTACATATACATGCATATTATATACATATACTGTACATATACATATATATATGTATGTACATATACATATATATATGTACATATACATATATGTTTTGGTAAACGTGCATAGTTTAGCGTCGTAAATTATTTTAAGGCAGATAAAGTATTCCCATATCAATTTAAACGTTTACCCTTATATATTTCATATTCCGGAATATATTTGTGCTAAAAAAAACAACCGAATAAAACTAAATTAAGAAGAGAAAATTAAAACGAAGTGAGCCGTTAAGCGATCATTCGACGACAACAGGAAGTCAAGCGGCTATGGTACATTACCCGCGGCTCAAGGAATCTATATTGACCGCGGCTATTAATAGCTACACCTCAACTTGACCGCGGCTATTAATAGCTACACCTCAACTTAACACAATGCTGAATATTGCGTTAAGTTGACGTGTTAAGCCTATGAGATACGAACAGGTCGCGCACTCGTACGCTGCACTAATTACCGTAGGCCTATATGAGGCACTAACACTTCCCACACGATTGATTTGCGGGTGTTTTATGCTATCAGTTTGCATTGAAACTGACATACTTGTGTGTTTGCAAGTGGTGTAATAAAGAATATACTTACTTACTTACTTACTTTTCTTCTGCATTATGTAAAAGTCCTGCACGTGGAATTTTTACCAGGGTACTACTACCATAATTCTAATCCTTACATATCCTTCCTAATCACTAATTTCCTGCAAAAACTCTTCCCAGTGTTCATGCTTCACACTTACTATTACTGCGAAGCCTAAATGCATTGGATAAATTGCATTGCAAGATATATCCTTATTTGACCCTTGAAATAAAATACTTATCTTATAAGTATGCAAAAGCACTTTCCAGGGTGTAAAGAGCAACTTTGATACTAACCAAAACGGCAATCATCCATCACCTTCAATCATTATCCTCACAGTGGTAATCCTTCAAACTTACGCATTAGTGTCAAGCCAAAATCCATTGGAACAAATACATTGCAAGAAATGCTATTATTTGACCATTGAAATAAAATACTTATCGTCTAAGTATGCAAAAGCCCATTCTAGGGCCAAAGGAAAAACCCCAATGCTAATCAAAACGCCAATCAATCATCTGTTTAAGTTACCATTGTCGAAGTGGTAGCCCTTGGAACTTACCATTATTGTCAATGCAAAATCCATTGTACAAATGCATTGCAAGAGATACTGTTATTTCACCCTTGAAAATAAATACTTATCCTGTAAGTACGTGAAAACCTTTTTAGCGCATAAAGAGCACCCTCATTGCTATCCAAAACGCCAATCACCCATCTTTTTCAATCACCATTGGCTCAGTGGTAGACCTTGAAACTTACCATTATTGTCAATGCAAAATCCATTGTACAAATGCATTGCAAGAGATGCTGTTATTTGATCCTTGAAATAAAATACTTATACTCTAAGTATGTGAAACCCCTTTCTAGGGCCTAAAGAGAACCCTCAGTGCAATCCAAAACGCCAATCACCCATTTCTTTCAATCACCATTGTCTAAGTGGTAGCCCTTCAAACTTACCACTATTGTCAGTACAAATCCATTGTACAAATGCATTGCAAGATATACTGTTACTTGACCCTTGAAATAAAATACTTAGACCCTAAGTATGTGAAAGCCGTATCTAGGGACTAAAGAGCACCCTTAGTGCTATCCAAACGCCAATCACCCACCTCTTTCAATAACCATTGTCTAAGTGGTAGCCCTTCAAGAATACCACTATTTCCAATGCAAGATCCACTGTACAAATGCATTGCAAGATATACTGTTACTTGACCTTTGAAATAAAATACTTAGACCCTAAGTATGTGAAAGCCGTATCTAGGGACTAAAGAGCACCCTTAGTGCTATCCAAAACGCCAATCACCCATCTCTTTCAATGACCATTGCCTAAGTGGTAGCACTTCAAGAATATCACCATTGCCAATGCAAATCCATTGTTCAAATGCATTGCAAGATATACTGTTACTTGACTCTTGAAATAAAATACTTAGACCCTAAGTATGTGAAAGCCGTATCTTGGGACTAAAGAGCACCCACAGTGCTATCCAAAACGCCAATCACCCACCTCTTTCAATCACCATTCCCTAAGTGGTAGCACTTCAAGAATATCACCATCGGCAATGTGAAATCCATTGTACAAATGCATTGCAAGATATACTGTTACTTGACCCTTCCAATTAAATACTTACATTCTAGATATGTGAATGCGCTCTCTAGGGCCTAAAGAGAAACTTCTGTGCTAACCAAAACCACAATCACCCACCTATTTGAATTGCTCTTCTCTAATTGCTCACCCTTCAACTGAAACACTATTTTCAAGCCAAAAAATACACTGTAGAAATCCATTGCGAGATATAGTGTTACTTGACCCTTTCAATAAATACTTATTGTTTAGGTATGTGAAAGCCCTTGCTAGGGTATAAAGAGAAACCTCTGTGCTAACCAAAACCACAATCACCCACCTATTTCAATTGCTCTTCTCTAAGTACTCACCCTTCAACTGAAACATTATTGTCAAGCCAAAATACACTGTAGAAATGCATTGAAAAATATACTGTTACATGACCTTATTCCAATTAAACTGTTACATGACCTTATTCCAATTAAATACTTATCGTCTAGCTATGTGAACGCCCTTTCTAGAGCCTAAAGAGCACCCTTTGTGCTAACCAAAACCACAATCACCCACCTCTTTCAATTGCTCTTCTCTAAGTACTCACCCTTCAACTGAAACATTATTGTCAAGCCAAAAATACACTGTAGAAATGCATTGCAAGATAGACTGCTACTTGACCCTTCCTATTAAATACTTATAGCCTAGGTATGTGAAAGCGCTCTATTGGGCCTATAAAGAAACCTCTATGCTCTCCACGGTCGCTAGGATTCAGCGAATCGACGGCACAAGGTGACCAGGTGATGCTCTCCAAAACCACAAATACCAACGTCTTTCAATGACACTTCTCTAATTGCTCACCCGGCAACTGAAACATTATTGTCAAGTCGAAATACACTGTAGAAATGCATTGCAAATAATGCTGTTACAGTACCCTTACAATTAAATACTTATCATCTAGCTATGTGATAGCCTCTTATAGGGCCTATAGAGCACCCTAAGTACTGACCAAAACCACAATCAACAATCTGTTTCAATCACCGTTCTCTAAGTGGTGCCACTTCAAACTTACCATTATTCTCAATGCAAGATGCATTGTACAAATGCATTGGAAGTGATACTGCTATTTTACCCTTGAAATAAAATACTTAGCCCCTAAGTATGCGAAAGCGCATTGTAGGACCTAGAAAGAATTTATAATGCTTATCAAAACCACCATCAGCCGACTGCCTCAATCACTCTTCTGTAAGTGGTAGTGGTTCAAATTTACCATTATTATCAAAGCAGAATCTATTGTACAAATGCATTAGAAGAAACGCTCTTACTTGACCCTTTAAATAAAATACTTATAGTCTAAGTATGTGAAAGCCCTTTCTAGGGCGTTAAGGCAACCCTTAATGCTATTGAGAGGTGCTTAAAAGGGAACCTACATGTATGAAGAGTCTATATCAATATCTACAGACATACATACTTAGGTAAATCATATGTACAACATCGCTCATAAATCATACGTGCAAGCGGACACACATACATACGTATAAGGATATCATACTTTTTTCTATTGTAGGCCTATGTTACAGGTAAGCCTTCTGTCGAGTCGAGGTTGAAAGCTTTCAAGCAAGACAGTATTGGGTTTCATGAAACGACTGATTACCATCTGTCTGGTCCTGCAGTTTACTGGAATGGAACCTACAAGAAGCAGAGTTTTCCTGATTTGAAACTTTCTACTGTTGTCTGGAGTAAGCATTGAATGGTTATTGAAAGAGGTGGGTGATTGGCGTTTTGGATAGCAATAGGGGTGCTCTTTAGTCCCTAGATACGGCTTTCATATATTTAGGGTCTAAGTATTTTATTTCAAGAGTCAAATACAGTATATTTTGCAATGCATTTGTACAGTGGATCTTGCATTGGAAATAGTGGTATCCTTGAAGGGCTACCACTTAGACAATGGTCATTGAAAGAGGTGGGTGATTGGCGTTTTGGATAGCATTAGGGGTGCTCTTTGGTCCCTAGATACGGCTTTCATATACTTAGGGTCTAAGTATTTTATTTCAAGAGTCAAGTAACAGTATATCTTGCAATGCACTTGTACAGTGGATCTTGCATTGGAAATAGTGGTATCCTTGAAGGGCTACCACTTAGAGAATGGTTATTGAAAGAGGTGGGTGATTGGCGTTTTGGATAGCACTAGGGGTGCTCTTTAGTCCCTAGATACGGCTTTCGCATACTTAGGGTCTAAGTATTTTATTTCAAGGGTCAAGTAACAGTGTCTCTTGCAATGCATTTGTACAATGGATTTTGCATTGAGAATAATGGTAAGTTTCAAGGGCTACCACTTAGACAATTGTAGGTGACGGAAAGAGATGGTTGATTGGCATTTTGGATAGCATGAATGGTGGTCTTTAAGCCTTAGAAAGACGATATGTATCTTTTTTCATGGGACAAGTTACAGGATTCCTTCCTGCAATTTGTACAATGCATTACGCCTTCACAATGATGGTAGGTTTAAAGGTTACCACCGAGAGAAGAGTGATTATTAGAGATGAGTGATTGGCGCTTTTGATACCCTAACAACTCTCAATAGGGCTTTCACTTACTTAGGGTCTAAGTATTTCATGTCAAGGGTGAAATTTCAGCATTTCCTCACTGCAATTTCTTCAATGCATTTTGGCATTACAATGATGATAAAACTGAAAGGCTACCGGTACCACTGATTGAAGAGTGATTGCAAGATATCATTGATTGTCATTTTGGATATCCTTAGGAGTGCCTACCAGACCCTCCCAAGAAAGGGAATTCAGAAACACAGAAGTCAGTTTCTTAGATGAAGAGCCAAATTGCTTTTCTTGCTATCCAGTGCAAAGGAATTTGAGGAATTTCAAGGGCTAGGGCGGAGATGCAGCGTGAAAGGGCTTAATGATTGATATTTTGAATAGCTGCATTATTCAGGCGTTTCGTTTTAAATAAATTTTTATATGCTGCAAGGAAACGATTTGGAACTCGTCTTGCGTCAAGTGTCGACCTTGAATATGAATATTATAACGACTTGACAAAAGTTGACTTCCGGAATGGGTTGTCGTTCGATTAAAGTTTCTAGCGGCCATTTGTTATGAGAAATATTGAATATTTAAACTAATTTTTCATTCGATTTCCTTCTGTTTAACCAATTATAGGCCTAACTATACTAATGCATTAATTGGGCAGTGACACGTTATTTGAAATAATTTACGGCGCTATTTGTTTCACTTAAGTAAAGTCAGAAAATAATTTACGACGCTAAACTACACGTTTACCCATGTTTTACCATGAAATCTTCGGACTATCGAACCTTCGGACTATCGAACCTTCGGATTATCGAACCTTCGGACTATCGAACCTTCGGACTATCGAACCTTCGGACTATCGATACGTAACCGACTGAATCATATAAGTGTGGAAGGAATGTTGCTTTGATGCAGCACTAGTTGCGGATAGACTTGCTGGCTGAAATGATGAACTGAGGGAACTGTGACCGATTGCAACGATCCTTATTATCTCTTAATTGTGTACTTTGCTGCATGTCCTTATGTTGCTCTGATGGACCAGTGTGCACGCCTTTGAACTGCTCCAGTGCATCACATATAGGAATACAGCGAGGACCCACTTTGTCTCTGATTCCCCGACCATGCGTCATTCCTCCCGATATTTTCAGCATCCGCATCAAGAACTGTTCAGTGACTTTTTCTGCGCTATCCAAGGTGCCACGTGAGCCCAACAAACCCCAATGAGGGCTGATAAAGTAAGAATGTGAGCAGGAAGAGCACAAGAAAAGTCATGGCAATATTTCGTATGTACAACGGATCCTTTGGCTTATACCGTCTCACAAAACTCTGGTAGCCAGCTACCTGTCATTTTGTTGCCTATGCCACCAAGAAGAGACATCAGGAGATGAAATCCTCCAAGACGGAATATTACTTTCTGCAGATCTTGTGAAGAAGCTACAACCTCTGCAGCCTTCATGTATAGAGGCCAAATGGTCAAATGTGACTGGATATATTCTTAAGCCACGCTTTCACACCGTTTCTGTGCAAAGCATAATGACCTGTAAATAGGGCCTACTCGACTAGTCGTTGGATTGGAGGGCTCCAGATTGATGAAGGGCAACGTTTCTATTCTTGTTTTCTCGTATAGGCCACTCGGTGTGTCTACTTTCATGAAACCACTCCACGAAGACACTATCATTGCGATTCTAACTTCTAATGTTGCAAGATAATGATAATACTGAAAAACGTTGGTCATTTTGGACGCCATCTTGGATTTCTACAAAGAGTTACAGAGAGATTTTCGAGGACTTTTAGTATGTTATTTCACTCATAGTCCTGCACCTATCCTCAAAAATTCCGCTTCTCATGAGCTATTTCCATCATTTAACTAATGATTATAATGGAAAATGACGGCCATTTTGGACGCCATCTTGGATTTTTGAATGAGCTCCAGGAGGATTTTCGAGGACTTTTAGTATGTTATTCTACACACATTTCTGCACCCATTCTGAAAAAGTCAGCTTATTATGAGCTATTTCCACCATTTAATAATGGAAATAAAGCTAATTGAAAATGATGGCCATTTTGGACGCCATCTTGGATTTCTAAAAGAGCTTCAGAGGGATTTTCGAGGACTTTTAGTATGTTATTCTACACATTTTCCTGCACCTATCCTGAAAAATTGAGCTTCTTATAGAGCTATTTCCCCAATTTAACTAATGATTATAATGAAAAATGACGGCCATTTTGGACGCCATCTTGGATTTTTGAAAGAGCTCCAGGAGGATTTTCAAGGGCTTTTATTATGTTATTCTACACATATTTCTGCACCTATTCTGAAAAATTCAGCTTTGTGTGAGCTATTGCCACCAAGTAACTAATGCTGATGGAAAATGACGGCCATTTTGGATGCCATCTTGGATTTCTCAAGGAGCTCCAGGAGGATTTTTGAGGACTTTTAGTATGCTATTCTACACATATTCCTAGACCTATCCTGAAAAATTCAGCTTGTTGTGAGCTATTTCCACCTTTTGACTAATGCTCCTGGACTAACAGTGCACACACAGAGTAGAGCGACAGAGCTCTTGTAAATACGCTGGAGCGGAACCTAAGAGCATTGAAACTAATTTTGTGTTTACAACAATTTCTGCTATTTTTACTTTTTTTACTATAGCTAAACTAGTTCCTTGTCACATTTCAGGCAAGAACATAGTTAATTTGAATATGTATAAAACTGTTCTTCTAACCTTCTTAATTTCTAAGTTAGAGGTAGCCTAGTCTTCTGGCCTTCCTTGTCATTTTCTTTGCTGCTTCTTATTCATTGACCGCCACTGAAGACTACATGGACTTCCAACTCGTTTTACATCCACCATCTTTTTATCTTTAAGATCTCCTTATGTAATAAAAATATCTTTTGAGCCTTGATATTCCGACTCCAATCCGTTCCAGACTCGCATGTTTTCACCTCTGTCTCTATGTAACATTGAAATGCAGTACCTTGTAGCTCTCCTATAGATGCCTCTCCTGTCTTTAACTTTTTCTGTCAGCCTCTGATTCCGAAGTTTCATGCGTTCTTCAGTTTTTCTCCAAGAAACAATGTTAACCTCTCCAATTCTGTGTCTCAGCTCTTGTTTTTATTGTCACCAAGGAACTCAACCTGTCTGTCTCTCTGTCTCTGTCTCTGTCTGTCTGTATGTCTGTCTGTCTGTCTCTGTCTGTCTCTGTTCTATGTCTCTGTCTCTGTCTGTCTGTCTGTCAGTCTGTCTGTCTGTCTGTCTGTCAGTCTGTCTGTCTGTCTGTCTCTGTCTCTGTCTCCTGTCTCTGTCTGTCTCTGTCTCTGTCTGTCTGTCTGTCTGTCTGTCTGTCTGTCTGTCTGTCTCTCTCTCTCTCTCTCTCTCTCTCTGTCTCTCTCTCTCTCTCTCTCTCTCTCTCTCTTGTACTGGTCACTTTTCTGTGGCTTGTAAATATTCTCATGTTACTCTGAGAAAAAAGTCCGGATGAGGAAACCTGTCAATATACTATCGCATCAAACATTTTTTTTGATCGAAAGAAACAAAGTAAATTGCCTAACAGAAGACCTTTCGTCTAAATTTATCATCAAAACTTACTAACCTAGATTCATTAAATTGGTGCACTGAAACTATGCTAGTCTCCATGTTTTGTCTTCTTTTCTACAGGTGTCATGACTGTCACGCAGTTCGTCATCTTCACGTAGTCTCATTAACACTCCAGACCATGCAATCAGTATTTCAGAATTCTTACTGATAGAATGTAGAACACTTACCGTATCTTCAAGCTCGCAACTGGAAACTGCTCCTACGAGGACCTACATGTACATGTATCATGTCAGAAAGCACTTATACAATACATGTCATTGCCACGAAATATATTTCCAAACTGATGCTGAAGACAAGTCAGAGAAATACTTGTTATATCAGGACCCAGTAGAACAAGTTGGTTATCTGATGAATCATATAAGAATTAATACCGGAGAAAGAACATACAAATGTCGCTTATGTCAGAAATCATTTGCACAAGTTATTAGTCTCAAGAAACACATCAGAACCCACACAGAGGAGAAGTCACACGAATCAGTTGTACGATTTAGTGATCTGAAGATTCATATGAGAATGCACACTGAAGAAAAGCCTAACAAATGTAAGTTATGTCAGAAATCATTTGCACAAATTGGCACTCTGAAACGCCACATGAGAATCCATACTGGAGAAAAACCATACATTTGTCAATTATGTGATAAATCGTTTACGGTTGCAAAAAATCTGAAGAGACACATGAGAACCCATACCGGAGAAAAGCCGCACAAATGTAAATTATGTCAGAAATCATTTTCGCGAGTTTGTCATCTGAAGGTCCATATGAGAATCCATACTGGAGAAAAACCCTACAAATGTCACTTATGTCAGAAATCATTTACACAAGGTTATACTCTGAAGGAACACACGAGAATCCATACTGGAGAAAAACCATACAAATGTCACTTCTGTCAGAAATCATTTACAAAATTTGGGACTTTGAAGTTTCACTTGAGAACCCACACTGGACAGAAACCATACAAATGTCAGTTATGTCAGAAATCATATCTACGAGTAATTGATATGAAACACCATATGAATACCCATACTGGGGAAAAACCATACAAATGTCAGTTATGTCAGAAATCATTTGCATATGCTAGTAATCTGAGGTGCCACATGAGAACCCATACGGGAGAAAAGCCATACAAATGTCACTTGTGTCAGAAATCATTTTCGCAAGTAGGTAATCTGAAGGACCACATGAGAATACATACTGGAGAAAAGCCACATGAATGTCAAGTATGTCAGAAATCATTTATACGGAGTAATACTTTGAAGAGACACATGAGAATTCATACTGGACAAAAACCATACATTTGTCAATTATGTGAGAAATCATTTACGCTTGCTATAAATCTGAAGGACCACATGAGAACCCATACTGGAGAAAAGCCACACAAATGCCAGTTATGTCAGAAATCATTTGCACAAATTAGTCATCTGAAGAACCACATGAGAACCCATACTGGAGAAAAACCATACATTTGTCAATTATGTGAGAAATCATTTATGCATGCTTTTAGTCTGAAATGCCACATGAGATCCCATACTGGAGAAAAGCCACACGAATGTCAATTATGTCGGAAATCATTTACAAACGGTAGTACTCTGAATAGACACATGAGAATCCATACTGGAGAAAAGCCACACGAATGTCAACTATGTCAGAAATCATTTCTACGAGTGAGTGATTTGAAGAACCATTTCAAAACCCATACTGGAGAAAAACCACATATGTGTCAATTATGTCAAAAATCTTTTAAACATTCTAAAAATCTTAAATGCCACATGAGGACCCACACCGGAGACAAGCCATACAAATGTCAGTTATGTCAGAAATCATTTATGCATACTATTAGTCTGAAGTGTCACATGAGATCCCATACTGGAGAAAAGCCATACGAATGTCAATTATGTCAGAAATCATTTACACGTGGTAATACTCTGAATAGACACATGAGAATCCATACTGTAGAAAAGTCATACACATGTCAATTATGTCAGAAATCATTTGCAGAACTTAGTGCTCTGAAGAGACACATGACAACCCATACTGGAGAAATTCCACACGAATGTCAACTATGTCAGAAATCATTTATACGGAGTAATACTTTGAAGAGACACATGAGAATCCATACTAGACAAAAACCATACATTTGTCAATTATGTGAGAAATCATTTACGCTTGCTATAAATCTGAAGGACCACATGAGAACCCATACTGGAGAAAAGCCACACAAATGTCAGTTATGTCAGAAATCATTTGCAAAAATTAGTCATCTGAAGAACCACATGAGAACCCATACTGGAGAAAAACCATACATTTGTCAATTATGTGAGAAATCATTTATGCATGCTATTAGTCTGAAATGCCACATGAGATCCCATACTGGAGAAAAGCCACACGAATGTCAATTATGTCGGAAATCATTTACAAACGGTAGTACTCTGAATAGACACATGAGAATCCATACTGGAGAAAAGCCACACGAATGTCAACTATGTCAGAAATCATTCCTACGAGTGAGTGATTTGAAGAACCATTTCAAAACCCATACTGGAGAAAAACCACATATGTGTCAATTATGTCAAAAATCTTTTAAACATTCTAAAAATCTTAAATGCCACATGAGAACCCACACTGGAGACAAGCCATACAAATGTTTGTTATGTCAGAAATCATTTGCATTGGTTAAAAATCGGAATAGACACATGAGAAGCCATACTGGAGAAAAACCACACAGATGTCAGTTATGTCTGAAATCATTTGCAGAACTTGGATATTTGAAGAAACATTTGAGAATTCATACTGGAGAAAAGCCATACAAATGTCAGTTATGTCAGAAATCATTTGCAGAAAGTGGTACTCTGAAGAACCACACGAAAACTCATTTCGGAGAAAAGCCACATAAATGTCATTTATGTCAGAATTCATTTTCGCGAATTAGTCAAGTAAAGGAGCATATGAGAACCCATACTGGAGAAAAACCATTCATATGTAAGTTTTGTCAGAAATCATTTGCACGAATTAGTTATCTGAAGGACCATGTGAGAACACATACTGGAGAAAAGCCACACAAATGTCAGCTATGTCAGAAAGGTTTTTCACAGTCTGGTCATCTTAGCAGTCACTTGAAAGCTCATGTTAGGACTAAACCATCCATAGTATTAACGGAACTTGGTAATCTCAAGAGAAACGGGAAACCC
Organism: Aporrectodea caliginosa; assembly: GCA_020284085.1. Classification (NCBI taxonomy): domain Eukaryota; kingdom Metazoa; phylum Annelida; class Clitellata; order Crassiclitellata; family Lumbricidae; genus Aporrectodea; species Aporrectodea caliginosa. The sequence goes on along the minus strand of JACEVL010000021.1, from coordinate 579,364 downwards.
AAGAGCGATGATGAGCTATACATCTGCAAGAAACGTATTACCGAGAGTTACACTCCAACGAAACAGTTTAGTTTTCATTCAGAAGTTCATCCAGAGTATCCTAAATTGATTAGAAACGTCATAGTTACTGATTCTAATCAATGCATGTCATTAAGTACTTTAAATGCTATTGAAGGAAATGAATCTTTTGCACTGGAAATTGTTAATAATACTATTGGAATTGCAAGTCTTCCAAAGCCAGTTGGAGCTGGAGTATGTCCAAGTATTATGAACAGTTCGAAATCAATTGAGGATGCAAAATCTTTACTGGCAGAGTCCTACGGATGTGGGATATGTGACGAATTGTTTGAAATAGAGAAGGAATTTCTAGAGCATTGTACTAATCATGGTTGTACACCAGCCGATGACTTATTGTTGACCTTTGCTGAACTATTTTCTGTCTAGAGTTAAAGGTTAAGAAAACTGGAAAATCTATTTCTGTGCCCTGCTAAGTTCCTCCAGAGTTTTCGACATACAAACGGACGTGGGTGGTCCGTTGCCAGTTGTAGGACGCTGCAAATCAACGGACGTGGGAGGTCCGTTGCCAGTTGTAGGACGATGCAAATCAACGGACGTGGGAGGTCCGTTGCCAGTTGTAGGACGATGCAAATCAACGGACGTGTGAGGTTTGTTGCCAGTTGTAGGACGATGCAAATCAACGGATGTGGGAGGTCCGTTGCCAGTTGTAGGACGATGCCAATCAACGGAAGTGGTAGGTCTGTTGCCAGTTGTAGGACGCTGTCAATCAAAGGACGTGGGAAATGTGTTGTTTCGATGAAGTTAGATGCGCATTTCATTGTTATGAAACAGACCGTTTATTGTAGAACAGGTTCAGGGACTGAAGCAGAGTCTGCCCGTGAGAATCCTTTTATAGTGAAAGAAACAGTAATCAATTACCTAATAGAATGTGCTTTAGAAAATATGACATCCTTCTACAATGGGATTCTCAATGACTATGGCATCCAGTGCAACATAGTTGACTGTTTCCGTGCTTGGTACCTTTATAAGTGTCGGAAATTCGATAAGTGTTGCATTTATGTGAACGAATTCTTCATAATCCTGATCTACGGAGCGAACTGAAGAAATTATTGGTGTTGAATGTTTTGTTGATACCACCGTTTGACTCGTTTTGTGATAGAGATGTGTAGTCGTTGCTTGAATTTCACACACTCTTCTATTATTTATCTCCTCTGAATAGCGATATGGAGATAACTGAGTTAACTGACAAAATAATCAGCGTCTGAACACTGGTTTGCCAAAGTACTTGTGTACTATCATAGATGTGAACTTTAGAGTTTTCTTCAATGTCAGTACTCCATTAAATATCATTATTTCCTGGGAAGACATTTTCTTACAAGATATTTGAGAGTCAGATGCTGTATTGACTGTAATCTTCCATTTAAAGAAGCACTGACTGAATTTGCTGTTAAGGAAGCTAATCTTCCGTTTGATCACATCAATCGCAGATTTCTTCTGCACAAGCTTCGTGTTATTACAAAACTGTTCAAGTGTTTCATCGTATCAATGACCAAATTCTGTTTTCACATGAAATTTGCTAATCGTGATTATGCGATACTGAATGCTGAAACTCACTTCTAAGGTACCGGGTATTGTCGCGTGACCACTGGCCAGACTATCGACCCTTATCTATGAAGATCCAATCCAGTCCCGAAAATTTTCGCCATTCCAGTTTGTGGACTAAGAAGTGGAAAACATAGATTCTGCCTTACCTGTTCGGGGATTGGAAACTCGGTTGTTAGGATCTGCAGACCCAAGCAGTAGGCCAAGTTTCATCGCCATGAAAAGACCTTTCCCGCCTTCTTGCACTGCGCCACAAGGAAGGGAGTCATTGGAGAGAAAAGACTCAGTTAGGCTACAGCTCTACCTTATCACCGTCCGGTTTCTATCTCATCTGTGGTGTTGGCGAAACTAGAGCTGGGAGTTTGTTTCCTGCTTGAAAAGCAGATCAAAGTTCGGTGCATGTTCAACCTCACAATCTTCTCCTTTGTCATCTACTCCGCAGAACATTATGTTATCTGTGGGACTTCATTGCCTGCGATAGACAGATAACGAGAGGGAAGCCTTCGAGACTAGGTTGGTTCTCCGTAATGTCCTCTGTAAATTCTGACATGTCGATAATGGCAGCTTTATAAAATTAATACGAACTTGACAGTTAGAGCTCAAGTAGACCAAATTTGCTTTTAGCAAAGCAACATGTAATAGAAGGTGACGAAATAACAATAATGATCTTTTAGTCTGATGAACATTAACCCACAAGGAACTCTATCACTGAATTTTGTGTGCGCGTCCCAATCAATTGTTGACCAGAAGGCAATCACTTGTGCGGATCCAGGATTTCTTGCGTGGGGGCCAAGATCTTTTTCCGAGGGGCGCCACATTCTAGCCTACTTCTAAGGTACATTAACTTTAAATCATAGTGCATGTTTAATTTGAAATAATGCCATGTGTAGTAGACCACTAGTACATAGGCCATGATCTGTATGATTATCTGTATAAATGAAGTTTAAGCCTTTATTTAAAATCGCTAATTCATAGTGGTCTAGTTTATAGTTAGATAACGTCGGCCGAGAATCAGGTTGTTCTAACTCCACTTTTTATGTGTTGGGACATTTTGATACCGTTGAATTTGGCGCAGCTTGCTCTATCCCCACATGAAGTTAGAACATTCATAGACATTTCTGAAGTACCAAAAACACCCAGAATTATAGTGTTCTATTTCCATTTTGACAGTATGTTTACGGACTAGCTTGTTCTATGTCCACGTTGAAACGCGGCCGACCCTATTTTTAGCCAGGCATTGAGCGCTATGTTGTTCTATCTCAAACTATAACTCCAAAGTTGAAAAAATTTAAATAAACAAAAAAAATAACATAGGCAACATTTGTGGCTGAAAAATGCTGATTCTCCAGAGCTATTTATTGATAGCTTACTCGCTACTTGAATGTACCATTTTGCTGTACAAAGATACTTCTGCCGTTTTCTCGAAAACAACATTCTTTCAGTTAGAACAACCTGATTCTCGGCCGACGATAAGTTGGTAGCGCACGAATTTTCTACCATAAATAAATGTTTAGTGAGGAATGCTTTTGATTTTCTAGTTCTCAATTTTCGTTTAAGTTCATGAACAATTTTAATCGATCTGAAATTTACTTATTCGTTCTTCTCAGCACAAATTTGTATTCTTTAGGTGTCTGTTCAATGTTTAGCGTTTGTCTGGCTCGTCGGTCTGAGGTGTCCGGGTCAGGACCGAATTTCGTAATGTCCTCTTGGCATGTAGTGGTACCTGTGTTGATTCTATCTTGAGGCTCAGTCTGCAGGCGTGTCTGATTCTTGCTAGCAGTCGAGTAGGTAGGATCCCTCAGGAAAGGTTGAGCAGTCGTGTTATGAGATGAGGGTTGGACGTCGGTTATAAGTTGTTTGTGAGAAGGTTCCGGCCTCAGAGAATGTCCTTTAGGAGAGGCTGAATTAACCCGATGCGAAGATCTAGCCATTTCCAGTGTTTTTGTTATGGAATCTAGGTCTTGTGTCTCTAACTTGTTGAACATCGTAGAAGTTGGTCTGTCTGTTTATAGGGGTAGTAGGAGTGGCTTTAACTCGCCTCCAATTTTGGGTTGGGTTATTGTATATCTGGCTGTCACGGGTTTTCATTGATATTGTCATTATTATTATTCATTATATTATTTCTTACGCGCTTGCAAGATCACATCGAAATGTGAATCTGACGCGAGGAAATATAATGTAGTTATGCCGGCGCTGACTATCTGGCTGAACAGTGGCTTTGTAGTGGGATGCTGTGTGCTATTAAGTAGCTGCAGGTTGTATCAGGTGAGCAGGAGTGTAGTGAGATGCTGCCACGACGATATTTATATTAATATAGTACACTGTGCCCCATAAAAAACACACCAAAAATTTCAAAAATCTTCTATAAAACTAAGCCAATTGTAATAAAAGTTTGTACGTTGTTTCTTAAATAATTTTGCCACAAAATATTTCACATTTTACTTACTCACAGAAGTGGTTGCTGTTAGAGGCAGTGACGCAGACTAGGCGACTAGGCGTGTTTGGAAACATATAAACAGAGATTAGTAACTTAGAGTTAAAATGGTTTTCAGCAGCGAAGATACAATTTTTATTAAGAATTTAGTATTGTTGAAGGGTTACAGTAGTCGTCGGTTGATAAAAGAGTTCCCGCAGAAGGGTTGGAATAAAAATGGCCTCGATGTACTGCTGCGAAAGATTCGAAAAACGGCCAGCGTGGATCGTCAGCCCGGCAACGGACGACCACGTTCGGTGCGCACACCAGAGAACATTGATGCAGTAAACGATCTTGTGCTAAGCCAGGAGGGCGCACCACAAACTCACAGAACAACTCGCCAGATTCAAGAGAAATTGGAATGAGTAAGGGAACAGTGTATAGAGTAATACATGATGACCTTCAGCTGAAGTGTCTGAAAAACGCCGTGCCCAACTGTTATCAACATGCAACACAGATTCACGCCTGGAACGATGCAAGCAACTTCTTAGGAAGTTTCCCGAGCATATAGTCCCTTTCATCTGGTTTAGTGACGAGAAGCTGTTTACAGTGGCGCCTCCAATCAACGCTCAGAACGATCGTCTCTACGTATCCACGACAACACTGAAGCCCAACGTTGACGCCAATCGCCTACTGCGGACCCGCCCGACTTTCAGCCGCTCACTGATGGTCTCCGTCGCCGTCTCGAAGCTCGGGTGCACGGAATTGTTCTTCGTGGAACCTGGGTTGAAGGTCAACGGCGAATATTACAGGAATATCTTGTTGATGGAGCAGATGTTGCCAGCGATCAGAGGGATGTCAAGCGACTTATTCATTCTCCAGCAGGACAGCGCCCCAGCACATCGCGCAAAGGACACCATTGCGTTGCTGCGACGTGAAACACCAAGCTTCATTGGACCGGAACTCTGGCCAGCAAACTCACCAGACCTCAATCCCGATGACTGCAGAATTTGGGGTCTAATACAGGAACGCGTCTACCAGACAGCAATACGGGACATCGACAAGTTGAAGGAGCGCCTCATCGTTGTGTGGGCACAGTTGAAGCAGAGTGTCATTGACAAAGCTATTGAACAGTGGCGGCCAAGCCTGAGAGCCTGCGTTCAAGCGAAGGGACATCACTTCGAACATCTTCTTAAATGAAACATTACTTTTCTTATTTAGCATTAGACTTACATGCGTTTCATGACAAAGTTTTTTGGTGTGTTTTTTTATGGGGCACAGTGTATATAGATTTATTATAAAGTTGCCATTATGTTTTTGATCTAACACTCTTGAACTTTTAAGATTGCATTGTATTAGTATGAGAAATGATTTACAGCCAACAGCTGACGACAGACCTAGGGGAGCGGAGGCGTAGGCCACGCATGTCAAAGGGTGAAGGGGAGAGAAGGCAGATAGCAGGAGTAAGGAAAGAGGGAACGAACTGCAGGGTGCGGTTGGGGGTTGAAAGAGTTGATTTGACAGGCGGTGGCGATAGAAAAGTGAGAGGCAAGCGGAAGAAGGGACTCTTGACTCGGGGCTCTTGACGCGAAGCATTGGAACTCTTGGGGTTTCGGAGAAGAGGAGAAGAGAGAGTCGGAGAAGAAAGCGAGAGAGGACCAAGAGAGCAGGATCGGAGGACTGCGACCGCGGTCTTCTTAACGACAACCTGACTCTGATAATTGTTGTTATGTAAATATACGCCGTGCATATTCTCGTATAGCCTAAGAATTTCGTCAAACGAATCGTCTCGTTGTGTGTTTCTGCTCGATTCAACCCACGTGCTTGTGCAACTAAACCCCCGAAGATAGCCTGCGCTCGACCATAGTACCGCTGCCACCAAATACTGAAAGTATAGTACATCAGCCTTTTCAGTACAAGGAGGAATCTGGCTGGATTCTTCTATTTGGTCCACATTGTATGTTGAAACTTGAGGATTCTTCTATTTGTCGAGATAACAGTTGCCTGCCTGAATAGCCGCTTTAAAAGTCTTAGCAATTATCACACACGAGTCTGTCTCTCCCAGTTGGTCCGACGCTGTACCGATATCTGTACTGAGGAGGGATAATCTGATTTGCCTCGGTGATAACTTTCACCAGTAGGTTTCTCCTAAGGCGGTCTACGTCAGCTAAGTATTGTTCATACTCGTTGTTGAAGATGTAGCAAGATTTCTGATTGTAAGCAGAGGCGTGGTTGTATCTAGGTTCGGACGTGGCATATAGAACTCTTCCAATTTACGTGATAATCCAAGCCCTGTCTTGATCCTTGAGGTCAGTTTGGCTCTTAGATCTTTGAATAGAGCAAAGTCCCTGTCTGAGAGTCTATTGTTCAGCTGCTGCTGTAAATGTTGATTTCTTGGTTCTAAGTTTTCCATAAATTTTGGTAGAACAAATCTCTGTTATCCCTTGTGGATCTTGGCAGTCATTCAGTTGGTCCTCTTCAGTTTCCTTTATAAATTCCTCAGATTGTTCTTGATAGGGCCTGTTTTATAGTTGCCTGATTTGTTTTGCTCCTGTAAATTAAATGCAGTTATTAAGTTTTTGACAGTATCTTCCTGTTAACCTAGACGGTCTTTCACCAGCATAACTCAGTTTCTGTTTCCTTCAAGGGTCATTCTAGTGTGCTTTATGTATGTATGTATAAGCACTTGTTATAGCGCCCCTTCAAGATTTCTACTCAGAGGCGCTCCCGATAACAGCGCGTTCACTGAATCGGAGTTTCACGCCGAAGCGCGTGAGCAATTGCGAGTGAAGGACTTGCCCAGGGTCCCCTACGGGCTGCTTGAGGTGGATTCGAACCCGCAACCCTCCGGCTGCAAGGCACCGAACATACCCCATCACCACCGCGCCCCACGCTTTGTTTAGGGTTATTTACTAATTTTGAAAACTTGTGGAGCAAAAATGAATCAAGTACGTCCATTTCATTGTCGTTACTAGTTTCAATGTTCACCAAACTCGGTCGTCTGTGGAGTCGTACCATTTTTGTTATATTGTCACTGTGGTGGAGTTCTCTGCGTACGTGGACGGACAAAATGTCCCCAGACAAATTGTCCCGGACAAAATGTCCCGGACAGAAAGTCCCTGGACAAAAAGTCCCCGGACAAAATGTCCCAGGACAAAATGTCCCCGGACAAAATGTCCCCGGACAAAATGTCCCCGGACAAAATGTCCCCGGACAAAATGTCCCGGACAAAATGTCCCCGGACAAAATGTCTCCGGACAAAATGTCCCCAGACAAAGTTTCTGGCAAAAGAACAAAAAATTATGTTGTTTTAAGAGTCTAACTAGTTTAACGGCAGTTATTTCGGCAAAAAGAGTAATTGTAATTGTAATTTAATTGAGCAATTATATCGCGCTGTTCAAAATCAGCAGCGATGTCGACCTTCTTCAGTGCCTGCGTCAGCGACCAGGAAAGTCTTAAGGCGTCTACGGAACTTGGATGGTGAGATGGCTAGTAACTCAAGGCGAAGAGGCGGCGGAAGAGAGTTCCAAGCTGATGGGCCAACACGGGCAAAGCACCTAGAGTGTGGCGTAGCAGAGCGCATAATTATGCGAGGGACAACCATAAGGCCACGAGTCGAAGATCGCAAAGAGGCCCTCGCAGGTAAGGAGGAGACAAAGGTGCAAAAGGACCTCAGGTAGGATGGGGCCACCCCAACAAGGCAGTTAAGCATGATCGAGGGAAAGGATTTTGAACTGTACCCGCTGATGGATAGGGAGCCAATGAAGGGTATCCCGAATATGGCCTGAGATATGGGCAAACTTTGGAATGTCGCCTGTAAGCCGAGCAGCTGTATTAAGAATAGACTGGAGTTTGTGAGGATTACAGGCGGAGAGTCCAATGTATGCAGCGTTCTCAAAGTCGACCCGAGTGCAGATCAAGGCGTGGATCAGAGTAGTAATGGCATGCAGTGAAAGAGAGCTGCGAATGGAACGTAGTTGACGCAGATGGTAGAAGCAAGATCTGGAAACCGAATTGACCTGGTCAATTACAAAGTGAATTGTAATACTGACAATTACTTCTCTTCTGTTCGTGACCTGGGAATTGTCTTGGATCCTTCCCTTTCTTTTACTGACCAGGTCAATTCCAAGATGTCTGCTTTCATTTCAAAAATTGCAAACAAACTGTAACAAAATTTAAAATAAATGTGTACTGTTAAATAATCCCGCATCACAATGTATCATTAGAAAGGCGGATCAGAGCTGAATCGAATGACATACTATGGGTTGAAATATATCGAGGCATAAAAAGTTATTAGTGTTTAACCGTTTTCAGACTTAGCGACATGTCGCGAACCAGATGAACTGGTTAAATGTTAATAACTTCTACAAATAGGGGCATATTCTGAAAATTAATACGTCGTTTTATTAAGTATTAAGAGCTCTATCCAAGAGTACATTGAATGACACTTCATATTAGTTTTCAATTAAAATATTTTACAAGAAAACCTGCAATTTTCTCGAAAAAATGCTATTTTTCGTAACTTTGGCCCTCTGGTGGGGGCGGAAGACATTAATATTTTAAAAAACTTTCTCGACATTTTTTGACCCCATACCATAAGGCAACTTTTGGTTGCTATTACTTTTTGAATTTCTAATTTTCGCTTTTTTCACTCCACCCTAATATGTATGCATGCATGAACATATTTTACCAGGCCTTCTCTACTTGCATCTAATGACTTCTATAGCGACGTTATCATATAATAGGGCTAATGTCAAAGACGTCATTTGACGGTCGCTTACAATGAAATCGCAATCAAACATCATAATCCATTGGAGAAGAGTAAAACGGATCCAGCTAAATCAGTGTACAGTTGGTATGCAATCAATCAATCAATAAATCGATCGATCAATCAGTCAATCAATCAAAAGAAACTAGATATAGCGCCACTTCAAGATATATATTCAGAGGCGCTCCCTGTCCTACAACGGCTGAAAAATAGCTTTCAGAGAGGTCTAAGATGCAGGTGAACAGTTCCAAGGTAGGAGTTGCAAGTTGAAACACGTTGGTTGGTCTTAAGTTTTGAATTGAATGGCATCAAAGAAGTGACATAAACAAACTGAATTTGCCAATTAATTCCAAAGCTACGAGTCAGCAGCAGAGAAAGCTCAACCTTCTTCGGGCGCAAAACATTTCAATATAAATCTATGCAAATGTAACCACGATCAATATGCAAATCGGCGTCCTCGCGACAATGGACTCCTCAACTTAATGCTTTCACTGAAGAATCTAACCAGTCCAGCTAATATACAGGGTTAACTATCTATTGTAACTCAATAATAAATGACAGTAATTGGTCAAAACATAGCTCAAATGTTTTTATGATATAAAATGATTTTATTTAATATCATTGTCAAACTGAATTGGGCCTACTCAGAAGAGTTCTTGCTCATTTCAAACGTAGGTTCAGATGATAATGAAATTCTGCTTAATATCACAAAATTCAAGAGTAAGCAATTTTAATTGTAAATGCAATAATTAGTTACTTCTATCGCACCGTTGTCCAACGAACAAGATACCGAACGGTGGCACAAATGACACAAGCTGTAATCAGGCCATTATTATCCAGAAGCAAATCACTTCATCCTATAAACCAGAATTCGTCCATTCGTCCATTTCTTCGTCCTTGGCTTCCATTGATTGTCTGCAACGTACAACAGGGTCTCACACTCGTTCAGAAGAATGCCGAAGGGTTGTTGCAATCCGTGCTTCGTGGAAACGAGTACCCTTTGAAACTTCAGCTCTGAATTGAGCAGGAGAATCCTCCAGTTGCGGCTGTCCGCCACTAACACGTTTCCAAATCTATCAACAACGAAATCACGTGGAAACTTTAATTGGCCGATGTCTGCGCCTTTCCTGTTACCATACGATTTAATAGTTTGTCCATTGGCATTTATGATGGCTATTCCGTGCACGGGGTCATCCCCTTCACCATAACTCACCAGGAAATGACCGTTGGATATTTGCACAGCTTTTATCAGACGGGACTCCAAGATGTCTTCTTTCATTTCAACTTCACTGATTATTTCGCCATAAGTCGAATATATAAGTATTTTCTTTGAGTTGTCCCGCACAGCAAGTACTACATTGCAATCGTCAGTTACGGATATCACACCCGACGCAACAGTCTCCACTGGCCATTGATCCAGGAGCTGTCCATTTCTGTCGAATATGAAAATGTATTTGTTCCATGTGGAGACGAACACGTGTCCGTTCTTCCGGCAGAGTCCCATTCCAGCCACCGTAGATGATGGTATCGTGGCCCAGTCGGTCTCCTTGTTGACTGAATATGCGTCACGTAACTTCAAGTCACCGTTTATTGAATTTGCAATCAGCAATTTCCCATCGATTAACGTCAGAGCCACAACTGCTCGGCTCTCCGCTGGCTCAAGTTCGAAAGTTTTGGTCAAAGCTGGATCGTATGGAAATTGGAGTTCATCTACGGTAATAAAAAAAGTCTTAGACAATAAAATATGTGGTAGCTATTACACAAGACGCCTTCGAGAAGGTCAAACATCTTGTGTGTTCATATAATGTCCTTTTAGAGCTCGAATGGGAAGCGCGTTGCATAAAATAATCCTACAGTGATACAAATACAATACTGCATAGGCCTACGGAGAAATTAACTTGGATTTTCATCATATTCGTAATCTCTGGATTTCTAAATCGACCAAAGAAAGCTATAGGCTACCACATCCACGTAGCGCCGAGTTGCACACAAAGTCAATCTATATCTTACTGGCAATGACTTCACGAATATTTCAAGCGACATTTATACATCAATAGTCTGTTTAATGAAAACAGCTAGTCTCTCAAATATAAGGCTCATTACGTTGAGCGAAATCAAAAATGCAAAGATTTTACCCACCAATATATTTCTCCAGTCGTCGGATTTCCAAGGAGTCCTGTTTCCGTTTCTCTAATACGGAAAAGCAAAGTCTTTATTAAATCGCATACAAAAATACAGTGATAGCTAGCCACTGCAGGCTATAATAATATCGGGATATGTTTGATCGGGTTCTACATAAATATTATGAATACATTAGCTTATATCAAACTTACATCTTGTAGTTTAATTTTTGTACAATTTTTGTAGTGTGGTTAAGTTTGAGAGCGCCGTAGCAAGCTATAATTGCGCCAAGTGCCAAGCGTGAATCTAGCAGCTCCCTCTCCCCAGATCAACTTAACCAATAACGACCAAATTTGTTATCTCGCATAGGCCCTATAATATATAACTTTGTCTTTTAAAGAAATACTTGTAAACGAAGTGCTTGTGTTTCAATTCCATTATACGTACATGTAGCCTAGTCTTTATAGACCATTAGCTGAGTAACTTTATTCAAATTTCCAAAAGCATAAAATTTTAGTCCCTTGGCTCACCTTAAGATCGAGAATTCATTTTGCGTGCTTTTGATGATGCAAAGTCAACAATAATGTTGTCATAATTAAGATAATTGGCTATATCATTATTCAATTGACACAATTGACAAGCTCGTCAAGCGGTCTTGTCTCATAGTTGATCTTAAATAGGCTAGTTTTCACAATAATTTTCAGTTTGCTGAAACATCTTTCACATGAAGCAACTGTTGCTAGAAATGTCAATAATATGCGAAGTGCAATTTCAATGTTGGGATAAATGTTTGTCAATGAGTTAGTATGCATGATCTAGTAATAGTTTTATATAGCCTACATTTTATTTGTTGTTAATTTTATTACAATTCTTTCATTTATGATGAATATTTCATATTTCAGGATAAGGTAATTAGTTTAGTTAAATCATAAATATGTTTAATTAAATCATTCGGTCTCAAAATTTGCGCCCCCTCTTGAGTTGCGCCCTGTGCCACGGCACCACTGGCACATGCCTCGCTACGGCCCTGATTAGTCGTTTTAAACTTAAACGAGATGTAGGTTTTGCGACTGTAGCAGAATGAAATGTTCACATTTCGAAAGTAAAGACTGCAGACCTGTAAGAGATCAAGTAAGTATAATTCATAAGTGGAATCGGTTTCATATTCTCGACTGAGATGTGGAAAAATGCTACTCTTAGCTCTCTGCACATTGACGGTAAAACGTTCTCTCCATTTTGCTAAACTGGAACAATAGTGATTATAGTGTCGAAGACGTATAGAACTCGAACCTCATAAAACCCTATAATTTCGCTGTCAGTGGTTCGTTCCGGGAATAAGGAATGAATGCATGGTCGCGACAAGTAGCTAGTGTCTTTGTTTTGAATTTGATCAAACTAGATTAATTCAAGATTAAATTAACAATTAAAGATTAGATTTAGATCTAACTCTAAATTTAGATTGGATTAATTTAAAATACATAGTGTAATTCAAAAGAATCATCAATGTACCCTTGAGATCTTTAACTTGTGTTGTCAGACGTACTTCCATCAATCCGTAATTGAGTAACTCGGATGAACAACTCTCTCTTTCTTTATGCAGTTCAGCTATTAATAAAACAAGAATTAATTTCAGAATCGACGTTTTTAAACGCTCTAACTTTTAAGCTATAATTATTCTCTCTGGCAACCGGACTCGGACCTCCACGGAACAATGTGAACGTTGATCTCTGGAAAACCCCCTCCAATACGACGCCGCAGCGCTCGTCGTGAATTGCATGGTATAGGAGGTTCAAGCCTGGGTAAATACAACCAGTTTACTAGCTCATAGTAGCCAGTGGCTTCAAAATTGAGTTTCGAAATTGTGAATTTTCTAGTATCACCAGAACTGCTACTAGTCTGCTAGGGTGACAACGATCAGTTTCCCTTGAGACTTTAAATCTTCTGGCTGTCAGTTCTCGTATGTGTTTTATCTCATCAATCAGCATATTGAGAAACAAATTTTCGGGGTGACCATAATTATGTTAGCCATTCTGTTTAATACATTTATCAACGACCCCTCTTTCTCAACGGATGGTAAGAACGCCTTCCATAAATGAGTAGCACCATAATAACACTAGAGTTTCAGTTTTATTTCAAACCAAATAGGAACATATACGTTGATAATGCATTCTGCTAATGTAACTAAACTTTGGGATGGTTAGAATGTCGATACGTGAAGGCTTAATACCCTATTAGCAAGAAATATCGTTTTCAGAGAAGAATATTGCTCTCTTTCCAAAGTTCAGAAGTGCACGCGACCTGACGACAGAGCATCGATTTCGCTAAGCAATTGTGAGTGAAGGCCACTGAAGGGCTTCCTCAGTCCCTACACAGTAACTCTACGTGTTACAGGCCGAGTCCTCTAACCAATCGGATACCGTGTCACAACGATAAACCTCTGCTCTGCAGTATTGTATGGCGACCTATATCGTGCGCCTGTGATCGTTGACAAGCTAGTAATCAGCTTAATGTTTTCTCACACTATAAAATATCAATCCTTATTTCGACAAACGACAAGCCTTTGGGCCAATGCACTTGTATATCTCCATGACGTTAACGCGTAGGCTGTTCAGAATTATTGTTCCTATAATTAACTTTCTCGGAAATTGCGTGATCTATTTTGAGCCAGAACAGCCGAAAGATAAGACACTGTCTTATGCTAATCATTTCACTAGCAACCATCAACAATATCTTTTGTTTTTATATAACAGCATTAACAAGACTAGATTGGGTAAAACCGCTGTCGACTAAGCGTAGTTTATTATTATTTTTATTTAATAAGTTTTTCGCTGGTCACCATTTCTGTTTAAAGTGAAGAGTAGGCCTAGGCAACTCAGCCTAAGCCTGCCTCGTATAGTCTGATCCTGTTCCAAGCCAAGATTAAAGAGGATGGTTGCGCGGCTTGCAATCCACTAGCAACTGCAACAGCGCAGAAATGAAAGGGACATGTAGTTTTGTATGAATAACGATAGAAGAACCATTGCCTATATTGCCTGGGTTTAATATTCACACTTTTCTGTACCAACACAAAGTCTCCTGGGTTTCATGAATTAGTAGTAGGCCTATAATTACTCTCCTTAAAAAGTTCTGAAGTGCACACAACCATACGACAGAGCATCGAATTGTGAGTGAAGGACTTTCTCAAGGTCCCTACACAGTTACTAATCGTAACGTGGAATATAATTTTTACATTTTAGGTAGCTGTAGCAGATTCATTTGGGCACATTTTGAGGTAAACATCATGGTGGTATCTCACGCCGTTCAATATTTATACCCGATATAGCCGAGGTACCAGGAGTGGATACCACCCCTTTTTAGTTTTTTGACCATAGCGTATTCAGTTTTATTCCTGGAAGAGAAACAAATATACCATTCTGTAGAGGGAATGCAGGGCTACATTTGCTTGCTTACTTATTTGTCTTTTGAACACTGGAAGTGATCAAAATAAATAATAATAGGCCTACGCGATATCTGTCTGAAAAATGGCTGAATGCAGCATCACAACGTAAACCGATATTTCTACATACATTTTGTCAACAGCTAAAAATTTAGAACTTATATTAGCTGATACAGATACTGAAGATAAAGTGAGAAGCCAATTTACAGGAACCATTCGCACAAAATAACGGGAGTAACTTGCAATAACTGCAAGGACCACCGACATATTTGACTGCCGTGAACAATAACGTGAAGTCTTGTTTCATGTTGCCTTTAGATTTCGCTGTACCTAATACAGACTATGGACTAGTTCGTAGGTTATTGTTACAAATGAAGCATCATTATGTTTAAAATGTTCTTGGATACATTGATCAGTTTCAAAACACGCATAATCTTATATTTGTTTATCCAGAAAGTACCAAATGTAGGCAATAATATAAAATATCGCTAATTATCGGTTCCGTTGTTAAAAATTTTTAAATGATGTAATTTCGAGGTGCATTCACGTAATGTACAATTAAATATACCATTCTGTTCTGAATTGAATGTCCAATGCTGTATTACAAGAATGATATGTGAAACCAAACACGAAATCCAGGGGGGTGGTAACCACCCTCTGGTAGTCCGTGTCACAAAAACCTTGGTAGCCTGAGGGTTAACATTTGGTCCAGATTCTTGCGAAGTTTCTATAGAAGGCTTCTAACAAGCGCGTTACCTTTAAGATTTAATTTTTCAAGTGACCTGAAAAAGTTGTATAGGGGAGTTAAGTGCACTATGCCATACCTTTCACCATCGTTCCTGGCCTTACATCACCTTGCCTTTTTGATAACTGTATTGAGTTAAGAGCACGCTCACCCAATATGTAATCAGCGATTGGTTGATAGATGACCGAAACAGTCGTCGAAAATAGCTTCCTGTCTTTCTCAGTTGAGCCTTGCAAACAAGTAAAACCTTGAAAGTGTAAATATGATACTAATGATATTCCAGCGCTCATGAATAATCTGCTGCTCCGGTTAGCTTTATATGTAGAGTTGCGCTTTAGAATTTTGTAGTTCACAATAATTATTACGACTACGATTACGATAATCAAATCCACTGAGACGCCGTCCATAAACTGTTAAGGCCTACCATCGTCATTTACACAAGTTACAGTACTTCTAGGATCCTTTACTCTATCATCTGTCAGCGCAAATGCTAAGCGTTACATAGCTATATAGCTATATATATAATGTCATTGTAATTCGTAATTGAATTACATTTTTCACATAATTCGTAATTTCAAGCTACATCCTGTAAAATCAAATTATTTTCGAAAGAAAACTTGAACCAGAGACTCCACAACCAAAGCAGTTTAAAATGAGAACATCTTTTCCTTATCATCTTGATCATCATCATCACACTAGCATCTCTGGAATGAACATAGCAACATTGAATTCTTTGAATGCTTTCACAATATTGGAGCCATTGTCAGAAATGGTATCAACAATCTTGTAATGTGTCAGACCGAACTCATTATAATTATATTACATACATGTAGTTCAGTTTCGCTGCGGCTACTCCATCACACGTGTCTGGTCCAACAAAAGTCTGCATGCTAAGCAATTGAGCGTCGTCAAAATGTAGATGAATCGATCCAGTTTCAAGCAATATCCTTGTAACTTCTATGTTTAGTAGAACACACATCTTCTGTCGTGCAGACAAATCGTTGTTAGACAATTCTTCTTTTATTTCTTTCATTCCATTCTCTACTGCATCACCTATTCGTCAACCCAACGACTGTGGCATCTGAGTTGAGACCAGTTATAAGTTCTTTAAATTTCGGTTGTTCAGTGATTAACAAGGAATGCATACCATTCACCACAAAGTTTGTATTCAGTGTGTCAACCTTACTCTGTGATACTGTCTGTCTCATTTTAGAAAGTGTTTGTTGACACTGCTTCGGTTGATACGGAAAAAGATACTTTCTAACAGTGTGATTTTCCTTACAGACTTTATTTTAGTTATAGTTACAGTTATAGTTAATGGATTTTTATTTTAGTTATAGTTATAGTTAGTATTATTTTTTAGTTATAGTTATAGTTATAGTTAATGGATTTTTATTTTAGTTAATTTTAGTTACTACTTAGTTACAATAATTAAGGCTATAAGCACAATTATTGTGCGTATTAACACGCTGTTTCACAATTTGCTCAGAGCTTTGAAAGCCTTTGAAGCATGGGTGCATTCAGCTTCATGAATACACGAGTTGCCAAAGTAACTGACAAATTGCATAATAAAAATATCGCATTTTTCGTTCTCATTTATGTCGAATCGTCCATACTGCACTTCTTATTTTTATTTTTTGCATTAACGAAAATAAAGATGAATTTTCGTTAGTGTTATTTTCGTTATAGTTATAGTTAATGATATTTTTTAGTTATAGTTATAGTTATCGTTAACGAAATCATTTTATTTTCGTTAACGAATATTTTCGTTATCGTTATCGTTAACGAGAATCACACTGCTTTCTAAACTGAATTCGTCACCATTGATGACAGGTTTTCTTGCATTATACCGAAGATGACGCTAAGGAACAAATGATGCTTCATAGCTGCCCAACCGTAAAGATATAATTTATAGCCTACAATTTAATTCTGTACTTCCTTCATCTGCTCTGGTAGACAGACTCGCTACAGTTTTGCAAGCATGATTGTAAGGTCAAACAGACACCGGTTATCGGATAACTTGTTCGAACAGTTGCTACTTCTTAAAGAAGTATTACACTGTTTGTTATTGTTTATTTAAATTAAAATTAAATAAACAGAAACAGTTTAATGCAAATAAACATGTGTTTTCTTGATCCCAAATACATGTACATTTGTAATTTTTCAGCAAAATGTTACAAGTAATTTGTAATTCAATTACATTTTCCCAAGTAATTTGTAATTCAATTACATTTTACTGTGTAATTTGCGATCCCTGCCTGATGCTGCCTACGAGGTAACTTGGGGAGCATTTGTTCAGACATTTGTACACCAGAAAGTAAAGTTCTGGTGTACCGGTATAATTTTACGTCCTCGCCAACATGATAAATGTAAATGAAATGTAAATCTTCGAAATTTATCAGCGCCACACAAAATCCGCTTCAGGGAGACCAGCTTATTCACCGATGTATTAGTCTAGCATTGTCTAACAAATCGCTGCTCTATTATTGCTCGCATTTAAATGGATGTTGTGTTATACCTGCAACGAAAATTACAAGGAATAGGACGAAGAACCATAACTTTCCAAGACGGCGCCACGTTCTCCACAAAGCTAGGATTTAAAAACAGAACAAAACAAATACAAAGACCTACGGATGTCAAATGGCAACTTTACGGTTACATGAGATCTAGGTAACACATCTAATCCAATGTCTAAACTTAGCTTCAAAGTAAAACGAGTTTCTAATAATTAACCTGTCAGTCGACAATGAGTAATGAAGTAATCCAGTCGAAATATCCGCATCGAACGCCTTGAAGGAGCGCTATACAAGTGTTCGATATGAATGAATGAATGAATCAAGATATGAAATAATTAAATGAAACTAAAAGATTATGAAATGTAGACAGGAATATGTGAGAGCTACAGTAGTACAAGCAATAAGCCTGGTCATCCAGGGCATTGTCTTAGTGCAGCTGAAGTTTGCAGAAGGACAAGTAATGAGGCAAGAAACGTGAAGGACAAATAATATTAGGAGGACAAGTAATGAGAAGTACAAATAGGAGAAAGACAAGTAATGAGAAGGTCAAGTAATGAGGACAAGTAGGCTAAAGAGAAAGACAAGTGTAGAGATGGAGATGTAATGAGAAAGACAAGTAATGAGTACAAGGAATGAGAATGTAGATGTAAATGTAAACCTTCGAAAATTCTTCAGCGCCCACAAAAGAAGATGGAGATAACTGTGAATGAGCGATAAAACTCATCAAGGAAATTTGTGGAATTTACATTTATTTATCTTGTCTTACCTTGCTTAACCTTAAGAACAGTTAGGCATCATTTAAACATCGCTCAAAGTAACGGTGTAATTAACACATTGTTTACTCTTGTATTGTTAAAACGATGCAATTAACCGCAGTCAGGTTATTATTTGGCATAAAGACGTATAGAGACGACGCTATCCAGAGTCAACTCAGCCTTCCATTCCTTCGATCTTAACAACATGTATAATGGCAAAAGTTATGAATTTAAAACGTGTAATGCAGTTGAATTGCTTTGATCGGAATTGCACTTCAGTGAAATGATTCTTTAACATTTGGTCCAGATTCCTGCGAAGTTTCTATAGGAGACTTCTAACAAGCGCGTTAACTTTAAGATTTTATGTTTTCAAGTGACCTGAAAACGTGTTATAGATGAATTAATACGATACCTTCCACCAGCATTACCTTGCGTTTTTGATAACTATATTGAGTTACGAGCAGGCTCACCAGAAGTTAACCCGATGTGTTGATCGATGACCAAAACTGTTGTCCATAATTTTTTCATGACGTTCTTAGATGATACTTGCAAACAAGTAAAATATTAAAATTCCAAATAATTCTAATATTAACGATATATCAGCTTTTGTAAATAATCTGGTGTTCTGCGCTTAGCTCTAGAGTCACAGACAATTAGCCTATTATGACTACGATTACGATAATCAGACCTAACCTGAGAACATCTGGGGCTTTGTCCGTAGACTGCTAATTAGGCTAAATTAGCCAAATTTCTTGTAGGCCTATGCTTCTTTGAGGACAATCTATCTAAATTTATTTCAGTGTAGGCTATTATAAATTTCTCATGTCAATGTAGAACTAGTTATGGACAGATTGTGTAATCAGTGTGTTAAATATACGTTTTCAAGAAATAGTTGGTCTACTTCCCATGTAGCTAACTGATTGCAATTATAATATTTAATTGTTAGTGTAATTGCGACAATTGATAAAGTCAGGATCAAGCTACTTCAAGAATTCTTTACACTGTCAACTGTCGGCGCAAATGCTAAGAGTTACGTAGCTGGGACATTTTAAAATGTCTTATTAGACATACAGGCTTTTGGCTTCCTGAATAGGTACTGAAACATTGTTCCAGGAACGTTGACCAGTGATCCGAAAAGCCCGATCGCCTATTTAGTTTTCATTGCTGGCACAAAAAACGTCAGTGGACTTTGGCAATTGCAACCGCAACCTATCAGGGTGTCTTCCAATACCAGCCTCATGCTGTTTGCGAGGTAACGTTGTGCTCTCACGTATGAATGCAAAAAGCTGAAGTCTTAGTCTAGCAATGTGTAAACAAATAGATGCTCTGTCGCTCGCGTTTAAACTGAAGCTGTGTTACCTGCAACGAAAAGAATAACGACACGGATGAACGATGATGCGATCGTTCCAAGACGGCGAAACGTCCTCATCAAAACTAGGATTTTTAGAGACAGAAAAACGAAGACAACATCAGGAAATGAAATAATCTAAGTAAACTAAAACAATTAAATGTAGACAGGGCTATGTGAGAGACATAATAACCAATTAGCCTGGTCATCCAGAGCATTGTCTTAGTGCAACTGAAGTTTGCAGAAGGACAAATAATGAGAACATATAATGGAGAACGGCAAATGAGAAGGCAAGTATTGAGAAATACAAGTAATGAGAAGGACAAGTTGGCCTAATGATTCTACTAATGAGTATGTCAAGTAATCACATCGTAGGCCTATCGTAACTATAATCTATAAAGAGCCTCTCGAAGAATAACTTTTCAGAGGCGCTCTCAGCATGGAAGCCCCGGGGAAAGAAACCCCTTGAAATAGCGAGGGCCTGATGAAGAAAACCAGTCATTAGTTCAGCCTTTAGTGGGGGTGGGGAAGAAGGTCATTCCAAAATGAGGGTCCCACCACAGCCCGGTGTTGAGCCAGAGCATGCCGTTCTAGGAACAAAGAGATTAAGCCGATCTGCAGAGCGAAATGAGGATGCAGATAACGACTTTCGCATATAGTCTGGGACGTATTTCGGCGGGGCACTGCCTAGCTGGGTTTTGGAGACCAGAAAGAGGATCTTATACTGGATGCGCGTAGCAATATGGAGCCAGTGCAAGACTTCAATCATTTATGTGGAGATATGAGCAAAGCAAGTGGGTCGGGTTATGATCCTAGCTGATGCATTTAAAACCGATTGAAGGGATAGAGACGCTGCCTTTGAGAAACCGATGAGAAGAGAGTTACCGTAGTCCAAGTGAGAGCAGAAAAATGCACGAACTATGGTTGTAAATATGAAATGAGAGATCGATTGTCTGAAGGCCATGAGACGCCTCAGCTGCGAAAAAACAGGAGCGGGTCAGGTTCGATACGTGTTTCGCGAAAGTGAGGGAGGAGTCAAGTGCGACACCCAAGTCAAGGACACTAGAAGAGTGTGAGGAAAAGTAAGGAGAACAAGTAACGAGTAAGAGTAGTAGTTCACGACGTTATTTTGTTTACAGCCCTAGTCAGTTAATCAGATAAACTTATCAGTGCTCACTGTTGCTTCCTGGCTGAGCCCCATCTTCTGAAATGCTCGCCTGATTAGTGCTGTCACCAATTCCATCTCCCATGAGCTCGTTTTCTTCTAGAGTTGTTAAAACTTCCGAGATATCGCTCGCCATAAAGTTCCTTGGCAATTCCCACAGCCGATCGATGGACAAAGTAGATAAGTCTCTCCTGCACATCGGACAATATTTTATCCCATTGACAGCTAGTTGATGCCTTAGACACTCTTCTATGCATCCCTGACAGAAAGTGTGACCACACGGTAAGAATCTTGCATCTTGCAGGACTTCGTTGCATACTGGACACTGCGCGATATCTTCAATACGACTCTGTACCGTCTGTCTTGGATCCATAATCAACGCCAACTGTTTCCCTATAATTTTCACGAGCGATATAATTGATCAACAACCTGTGGACAAGCAGAAAATAACATATCCTATTGAAATGCTCAATGTCTATTTACAGCTATGTAGATCTATGAGGTTATCAGAAAAGATACTTATCGTTGCAATTAACCGATTTAATATAGGAGATGACGATTAGGAACTCCGTTTATTTGCATCACTCTCCATTTATACTATATACATTGTGACGTGTAGGCTCTCTTTCTCTCTGTCTCTCTCTCTGTCTGTCTGTCTCTCTCTGTCTCTCTGTTTCTCTCTCTCTCTGTCTGTCTCTCTCTCTCTCTCTCTCTCTCTCTCTCTCTCTGTATGTCTCTCTCTTCTCTCTCTCTCTCTCTCTCTCTCTCTCTCTCTCTCTCTCTCTCTCTCTCTCTCTCTCTGTCTCTCTCTCTGTCTCTGTCTCTGTCTCTGTCTCTGTCTCTGTCTCTGTCTCTGTCTCTGTCTCTCTCTGTCTCTCTCTGTCTGTCTGTCTGTCTGTCTGTCTGTCTGTCTGTCTGTCTGTCTGTCTGTCTGTCTGTCTGTCTGTCTGTCTGTCTCTCTCTCTCTCTCTCTCTCTCTCTCTCTCTCTCTCTCTCTCTCTCTCTCTCTCTCTCTCTCTCTCTCTCTCTCTATTATATATATTAGGGTGGTTCTTAAAAATAAAAACTACTTTTCGCCAAGGTTCCATTTCGTTCCATTACCTCCAGAAACAACGCACAAAAAGCTGTATGAAAAAATTTAAATATTTAGGACTGGCACAACACCAGCAAAGTTTTACCCCTTATCAAATATAGGAACACTCGAACAGTAAGCATAATAGTTGTAATCAACCATGAAAAGTGAACATTTAAACCAGGAATAAATTCAACTGCCTGTAGTAGGTCCAAATTATAACACAATGACATTTACTGCATGCCTGGTTACTAGTGATTACACTGATTAGTGATTAAAATTATTTATTAGAATTATTATTATTGTTGAGGAAATGGTAAAAAGTTAATAACTTCTACAAATATTGGGATATTCTGAAAATTAACATATAATTTTATTCAGTTTTAAGAGCTCGTTCTAGTGGTGTATTGAATGGCAGTTAATTAGTTTTCAATTAGAATCTTTTACAAGAAAACCTACAATTTTCTCGAAAAACGCATTGTCGCGTAACTTTGGCCATCTGGTGGGGTGGAAGACATTAATATTTTTTAAAGTTTTGAACAGTTTTTGATCCATGCCATTAGGCAACTTTTGGTTGCTATTACTTTTCGAATTTCTAATTTTCGCTTTTTTTCCACTGCACCCTTTTGTGTATGCTTGTTCGAATAGATTTGTGGTTATCGGTCTCAGGAACTTACGGATCAAATACCACTAAAATGCCAATAAAAATAAATAGAGTCTAATAATCAACGAGAACAAAAACATTGTAGAAATTATTTTTTAGTTGTGCTTAAATAAAATCATCCAGCCTTTCTGTTGAAAACTAAACATAGGTCCAAAAATGCGAATCAAATACATTTACTCGAAATGACGAAAATTATTTGTAAAAATCAAAATTTCAAAGACGTTGTGCCAGTCCTAGATATTGTTCGATCCTGCTAATTTTGGGCTACATTACTTTTAAACCAATTGGCACGGAATGTCGGGTTGGCGAAAGTAAACAACTGAAGTTGAAATTTTCCATTAGAGATGCGACCACATTTCCGTCTGTATATATATATATATATATATATATATATATATATATATATATATATATAGTTTTATTTCGCCGGCTTACGCGGTCCTCAATGAGAATAGAACCAACATTATCGCGGCCTAAAAATTAACACGGACTTGATGAAGTCCGCATTAAACTTGTGCTCTGAAATGACTTAAAACGCCTTGATTCGTGCTCATTTCGTGTTTTTGAAAAATGTCCCCATAAACGAGTTTTGGTATATATAACTCGGACTTGTAAATTTTGAAGTCCAGTACGTGGCGTCACCTAGCCGCTGATTCAAGTACTAATCTGCAACGACACGGCGTTCACAGCGCCATCTGCCGTCAATTTACGGACATATCACATCTTTATGTTCGCGGCACGGTGTTGCAATCCACAATTACTTAGTAAGTAAGGTAAAGAGTACATTAATACTGCGCGCATACTTGTGCGTAATATCCATGTTGGATTTTATAAGACTTTTTCTCAGCTGAATGTTGTAATTGATGCTTTAAATTCATGGCAAAGTCAAGTTATGCCAAAAGCGTCGGCTAAAGGTTTTAATTTATTTTGAAACGATAGGCCTATTATTCCCCATTTTTTTTTATAGAAAGTTACCTTTTATTTCGCCAGTAAATGACTTAAATACCCTGGCATCAGTGTAAAATATTACCAATTTAGAGGAAATTTAAATGGCTTATTTATGTAATGGCATAACATCATTCACTCTCAATAAAAAATTCCCTCAGTATTCCTACATACAGATTATACGGAGGCCTATGAGCATTCGACATCATAACATGTATGCTTGCTGTATTTGTTATGTGCATATAGTTTTTTAATTTTCGTCACGGGCGAATCTAGAGGGAAGACACGTATACTTCGTGACTATTACTTATTTATTTAAATGGCATCAAAGCAGTTTCAGATTAGACCCTGATTCGAAAACGTTCAAAATGTAAGGCCTACAGAATCACTTTGGTACATGCTCAACAAGGCTGCAAACAAAAATTAGCGCGAGAATCACATTTACTTGGCCATGACATTGTGTATAAAGTCGGATTGAAACATACAGTGTACACGGGCCACCTATCTGTATGTATGTATGTATGCATGAGAACTTGTTATAGCGCCCCTTCAAGATTTCTACTCAGAGGCGCTCCCGACTACAGCGCGGACACTGAATCGGAGTTTCACGCCGAAGCGCATGAGCAATTGTGAGTGAAGGACTTGCCCAGGGTCCCTACGCGACGGCTTGACCTATCTGCACAAAACAGTCGTAAGTCAGAATATGCAGCTCCAAGAAAATGAACAAAAACTCGATCAAGGTCACTTTTTCAATCGTTAGATAATTTAAAAATATATATTTTAAACAAAAAACATAAAAGTTTGAGAAAAAGTAACATTGAAGTGTATTATTTGGACGATTTTGTACAAGTTCAGATTTTTAAATTTCGTACTTTAGATGCATTTTTGTAGGACAATAATTTCTGTACATGCAAGTAGTGTTTTTATCCATAAATTCAGTTAGAATTAATATAGAATGATAATTTTAGTGTCGTTGTAAAGAGGATGTGTTCCTCTTTAATATGGTATATTATACTCAAAATGTCCAAAATTCGACTTCAGACTGGTTATGTGTAGATGGATCACAATTATTATTGTCAATTTCAATGTAAGGAGAGGACCCAATTAATAATAAATTATGAGTAGATGGATCACAATTATTATTGTCAATTTCAATGTAAGGAGAGGACCCAATTAATAATAAATTATGAGGGCATTCATTCATACAGGCCACAGAAACCCATGATAGCATAAACATGCCATGACTTGTGTATAGATGAGATTTTAACTCTCATTGTGGGGTCTTATATATAATTTATGAATAGGACCATATTTAGGCAGGCATGTGCATATACGTTGGAATTTAACCGACGCAGTGGGGTCTTGTAATAATACACTTCAACAGGCGAGTCGTTCTGTTCTTATCTTTGGAGAAAATTACTGACCGCCTTATCCCTCTTCAGTCACCATGGATGGATGGTTGGATGGACGGATAGTTAGTTGGGTGGATAGATGGACGGATAGTTCTTTGGATAGATAGATAAAAATATATAGACAGATAGACAGACAGACACAAACACACACACACACATACATACATACATAAGTTGAGGAATAGATGGATGAACGGATGGATGCATGTATGTATGTAAACCTGTGTATGTATGTATGTATGGAATGTAAAGTAAGTAAGTAAGTATATTCTTTATTTATCCAACTGCATAACCGCACTTTGGTTTACAATAAATTAAACATTATAAAGCATTCTTGTTAAAAACGTTTTTCTCATTAAGTTGTCAGCCTGTGGGACAATTTAGTCATGCGGTCTGGGACGTAGGGAATAGGGGAGTGTCTTTACAGGAGGGAGGAGCGGGTTCTGAGTCTTCCCGTGTGTTTCCAAGATCTTGGTGTGTTTCAGTGACACCAGAAACACCCCACCCCGAATGAGGCACCCAGTGTAAGCCAGCGCATGGCCGTCTTGTATAAGGGGTCCACGGCCAGCGGGTCAACTCGTTAGTGGAGAAATCTTGCTCGCATACGGTCCAGGCCATGGAGTACTAAATATAGATTTCGGTATCCCGTCCAGGCTCAAACTCCACACTAGCCAAGTGGCCTCTCTGACCCCGGTCTAACCCGCTCTGCTGTCCATCCAGATTTCTCATCCTCCCCCACCTCCCTCGCCGTTTTAACTCTAAGCACACATCCACCGTAGCCGTCTGACTGTCTAAGTAAGTAAGTAAGTAAGTAAGTAAGCAAGTATAGCCTTTATTACACCATTAGCGAATGCACAATGGCCCAATGGGACAGCAAAATAGTATGTACACTGTACAGTAACACATAGAAGTAATAATAAAGTAAGGTAATGTTGTAATACATGTTAATAAGTATAAAGCATCGTGGGAATGAATAACTTTCTAGCGAGGAGGGCAAAACCTTGAATTTCGCGGTAATGAGGACGCTGCTGTTAAGAGTAGCCTATCGTGAATCACGAACCGAGGGAGAAAACATTATTAAGGACATGCCCAGGGTCAGATAAAAATACTTTGCAAATAGAGCACGGTCAGCTTTGACACACATCTCTGCCTTTCTGACTTCTTGAAACTTGACCCAATGTCGATCGACTTTGTTTTGACTGTGAATAAGCTGCTTTACCCGAATTGGCTTCTTTAGGCGCTACAGAAGTTTCCAGTTTACAATTTACGATTTACAAAAGCGTTTGGAAAATAAGATATGGGTTTTGGTCAGGCCGTTATGGTCAAGTTCCACACAGTTTTTAAATTGAATTTTTATTACATTAAATAGGTTCGTACGCATTATTTCGAACGACAGTTCTGCTTTCTATATAAATTGTGGATTTTTGCTGATGCTGAGAAACTGAACACATAATTTGGCAGATTAAAAATTAAAATTCCGTGTGATGCAAAGACGTTTGCTTGTTTTGTGAAGACTTGTCATGTAGCATTATAACTGTATGCTTTCTAGCTGACAGGATTTAGTATCTTCATCAACGCTTGCATTATAATAGTCCAGTAGTAAAAAAAACATATTTGTTACGTGTCCCTCCAATTACTAGAATTCCCAGCACGTTTATTTACACATGACATCCATTCATCCATCCATCCATCCATCCATCCATCCAGCCAACCATCCATCCAGCCAGCCAGCCAACCAGCCATCCATGTGGACGATGATGATGACAATACTTTTGATGGTGATGATAGTGCTAGCACTACTACAAAATCCATCCAACATTCCAACCAACCCTCCATACAACCTACTTAAAACAAATTCTGTACTATATAATATACAATATTCAGATCGTACAGGAAGCGTCAAACACTTGTAAATACAATCAATCAGTGTAGATGTAGCGTCAGTTACACGTTTAGGTTGCAGTATTATAGCTAGAAAGTGACCAGATGAACAATAATGCATTAATAATGAAAATGTTTTGTCAGTGGTGATTGCTATGTTTTAACAGATCAATTTGGAATTCATCCATCCATCCATTCATCCATCCATCCAATCATCTATCCATCCATCCATCTATCCATCCATTCAACCATCCATCCATCCAAACAACCAACCATCCATCGATCCATCGATCCGTCCTTACATCCATCCATCCCACCAAACACCCAACCATCAGTTGATCCATCCACTGATCCATCCATCAACCCATCCATCCATCCAACTATCCACCATCCATCCAACCATTTATTATTCCATCCATCAAACCAACCAACAATCCATTCATCCATCCATCCAAGCTTCCATCCATCCCTCCAAACAAATCATCCATTGATCCATCCCTCCATCCATCCATCCATCCATCCATCCGTTCGTCCGTCCATCCATCCATCCATCCATCCATCCATCCATCCATCCATCCATCCATCCATCCATCCATCCATCCATCCATCCATCCATCCATCCATCCATCCATCCATATCCATCCATCCATCCACCCATCCATCCATCCATCCATCCATCCATCCATCCATCCATCCATCCATCCATCCAACCAACCATCTAACCAACCAACTATCCATGGATCTAACCATCCATTGATCCATCCATCCATCCACCCATCCATCTATCTATCCACCATCCATCCAACCATTTATAAATCCATCCATCACACCAACCAACCATCCACTCATCCTTCCATCCATCCATCCAGCCAACCATCCATGGATCTAACCATCCATCCATCCAACCAACCATCCATCCATCCATCCATCCATCCATCCAACCAACCAACTATCCATGGATCTAGCCATCCATTGATCCATCCATTTATTGATCCATCCATCCATTGATCCATCTATCCATCCATCCATCCATCCATCCATCCATCCATCCATCCATCCATCCATCCATCCATCCAAAACAACCAACCATCCATCGATCCGTCCTTACATCCATCCATCCCACCAAACACCCAACCATCAGTTGATCCATCCACTGATCCATCCATCAACCCATCCATCCATCCAACCATTTATCATTCATACATTCATCCGTTCGTCCGTCCGTCCGTCCATCTATCCATCCATCCATCCATCCATCCATCCATCCATCCATCCATCCATCCATCCATCCATCCATCCATCCATCCATCCATCCATCCATCCATCAATCCATCCATCCATCCATCCATCCATCCAACCATCCATCCATCCATTCATCCATCCATCCATCCATCCATCCAAACAACCAACCATCCATCGATCCGTCCTTACATCCATCCATCCCACCAAACACCCAACCATCAGTTGAGCTATCCACTGATCCATCCATCAACCCATCGATCAATCCAACTATCCACCATCCATCCAACCATTTATCATTCCATCCATCAAACCAACCAACAATCCATCCATCCATCCATCCATCCATCCATATATATCCAAGACAGGGACGGAATAGGGGAGAAAAGGACAAAACAGGAGAGAAGAGGAGAGGACAGGAACAGGAAACGAGAGAAGAAGACTGGGACAGAGCAAGAGGGAAGAGGAAAAGACAGGGACAGGACGAGAGAGGAAAGGGCAAAACTGGAGAGAAGACAACAGGGCAAAAGGGAAGTGGACATGACATTGACAGGACAGGAGAGAAGAGGACAAAACAGGGACAGGACAGCAGAGTAGAGAACAAGACAAGGATATGACAACAGAGAAGAGGACAGGGACAGGAAAGGACAGGCCTGAGTAATGTCTATGTTCTTCAGATGATATCTATAGAAGTATAGATGTAACTGTATATAAATAATACATTCTAAAACTGTTTGGAATAGTGCATCAGTTTTTTGTTCTACTTATATTGTGCTATTCTTCAACTTTTTCACCTCTGTGTGCATTGTTGTGTGTAAGGTATGAGCGTTTGTCTCGTGCGTATAAGGTTTACTTACTTACTTACTTGGATAAAGGCTGCGATGGATACTTATGTTGGAAGAATTAGGAAACATCCCTGAGCCCAACCAAGCATTTTTAGACACTGGTGGCAAAGTTTTAACGCATGTAATGTTTACAATGGAAAATGTGGTGGAACAGCTGAAAAGGCTAAAAACCTACAAGAGTCTAGGAATAATCATATTAATTAGAGATGAACTACATCTGAAATGCTTGCATGAATTGAGGGAAGAAACTGTAAAGGCATTAGCACAGATCTTCAGCAAATAAATACAGACTGGAGATGTAACACGGGAAAAGAGAGATCAACTCTAGTGCCATTGTTTATAAATGCGTTGAATGCAAGGTCATGGAGACTCTCCATGACCTTTCATTCAACGCAGGTTACGCCTACTGATCTGTAGTTATATGGTTCACTTCTATTTACATTTATAAACAATGGCACTAGAGTTGATCTCTCTTTTCCCGTGTTACTCCAGTCGTGTATACATCTCCAGTCTGTATTTATTTGTAATTGTAATCGAACATTTATATAGCGCCGCTCAGAAATCAGCAGCGCTCTCGACCTGCATCAGTGCCTGCATCAGGAAACAAGAAAGTCTTAAGACGTCTACGGAACTGGGAAGGATAATAATTATAGTGGAACATTTGAATGAGGATAAAATTGTTAATGGCAGTCAACATGGGTTTACTAGAGGTTGCTTGTGTTTGACATAATTGTTATCTGTTAGAATTTTTGAGGAGGTCTATGAGGGAATAGATGAGGGAAAACCTGTAGATGTAATTTACTTAGATTTTGTCACGGCATTTGACAAAATTCACGAAAGGCCGGCCAAAAAGTGGCAAGCATGCGGAATTAGAGTGCAGGTACTAAATGGAGTAGAAGCTGGCTATAAGGTGGAAGACAAAAGGTGGGCATAGGCAAGAACTATTCTAGCAGGACAATAGTGCTAAGTGGAGCAGGGCCGTTTTAAAGTCATCGTAGGCCCTAGGCACTCTTACATTCGTAGGTCCCAAATTCCAGCTCTGCCTTAAAGCTAAACGCATAATTGCGCTTTCACATTATTTATTGAGGTCATGATTAACTAACTAACACACCCAATCAATCAATCAATCAATCAATCAATCAATCAATCAATCAATCAATCAATCAATCAATCAATCAATCAATCAATCAATCAATTAATCGTTTTCGTTTAATTCAACAAGTCCAGTGGTCATCGACGCAACTACTTACAAGTTATACAAGTGATTTGTTTTGATTTTAAATCTCAACTTACTTTCTGTAATGTTGACTGTTTAATACCCTGTATCCACTAAGGTCTAATGCAATATTTCCGGTTTTTCCTTTACTATCTTTAGTCTCTTTAGTCTTTGCTAAATGGCAACTGCTTTATAATTTTTATGTAGGCCTAAATAGTCACGGGGCTCATGGCTTTAAAAGTTTCTAAATTAGGCCTAATAGCTTTTATTTTTTAGATAATTATGTCTGATGGATACAAGAGAAAACACGAGTCTGGCTTTGAGAAATGACAGAAAAATGAAGAGAAAGAAGATGCCCTTAGAAAGATGAAGGGGTTCTTTGCTGAAATTTATGAGCATAGATATTAACATTTCACTCATTCCATTGTTACAACTAATCTCAAGGACGACTATATTCCCTTGCACAACTTTCAATTGAAAACGAGCTAATGCGGGAAATAACATTTGAAGACGTTCTATATGATTTTGCTGATGCAAATAGCTGTAAATAGTTCATAATGTAGGCTGTTGCACAGCTTAACTTAACTTTAAGTTAATATCTAAAAGTTAAAGTATTTCAGTACAATTAAAAAATTATAATTTGCATAAATTGCATTACACTACAATTCATCAATTTATAATGATGGTGATGATGATGATGATGATGATGATGATGATGATGGTGGTGGTGGTGGTGGTGGTGGTGGTGGTGGTGGTGATGATGATACTGCTGCTGATGATGATGTATGCTTTGAATGTATGTATGTATGTATCAGGACACTTAGTAAGCCTATAGCGCATTTTAAAGTATTTCACAAAAGGGCTTTCTCTGTTGCTGGCCTAGATGATGTTATGTCTTAATTTCCTGTGTACTTCTATTTCTCTCTTTCTCTGGCTGTCTGTGTCTCCTCTTCTCTAAGGCGTCAAATTGCTAGACTTGGTCCGCGGCCGGCCGAGGTCATCGAAGTCGGCTGCCCAAAAGGTCAATATGGCCTGACTCGACGTATGGCGAAGTTGGCTGCAGACTCAACTATAAACGTAAACAGATGGTCTCTGTGCAGGGGCAGGATTGACTCCCCCCTCCCATTAATACAAAGTTTAGTAAATTGCAGGTATTAAATCATTTTTTGCTTTGCAAACTTGTGTACAACACTGTTACTGCAGAAAATTAAACTTCCAATAACATACTTTTATCTCAATCATGCAAATGTTAACAACAATCTGAAGTTAACAACACTGTATAAATTAGGAGCCTCTTTAATTCTAAACCGCCTTTCTTGTAGGCTTTACGCTTCATAACATAACATAACACAATATAATAAAACAAGGATTTTAAGTGGTTCAGAAGATATGTAGTCTGTGTTAAAACCACTGCAAATTAACCTGGAACCATTGAGACAGTAGTCACAGTACTATCATCTAAACCATTCCACAAGTCTACAACTCATGCACTGAAAAATCTCTACCCTAGGCTTATATAATGCTCTATTTCGGTTTCTTAAATAATTTATACCTGTGACCCAAGTTGCATTAAAATATTTTCAGCGTTGAAGCTTTCAAATGAGTTTGTACCATTACACCATAATTATGTACATAATCATAAAGCCTATTCTAGCAACATGGCCATGTTGCTTAAATTATAATTAAAATAATAATAATATTAATAATAATAATATTAATAATAATAATGGTAATAATATGTCTTCGGACATAGTTTTATACCTGATGGAATAGAACTACCTTGGGTAAAATAATCAAATAATGATAATAATAATAATAATAATAAAACAATAACAA
Organism: Aporrectodea caliginosa; assembly: GCA_020284085.1. Taxonomy (NCBI): domain Eukaryota; kingdom Metazoa; phylum Annelida; class Clitellata; order Crassiclitellata; family Lumbricidae; genus Aporrectodea; species Aporrectodea caliginosa. Next base: position 547,367 of record JACEVL010000021.1, on the reverse strand, counting down.
TAACAATAATAATAATAATAATAATAATAATAATAATAATAATAATAATAATAATAATAATAATAATAATAATAATAATAATAATAATAATAATAATAATAATAATAATAATAATATACATTGTTTAATCAGACTCCAACCTATGCAGGAATTAATGGAAAACGATTAGCATAAAATCATAGTTGGGTAGTTTATGTACTTTATATTTTGGGATAAAGTGCATGTACTTCATTCCTAGAACAAAATACAGAGTAAGTACAAAAAATCATTTTGGAAACAAAACAGTTTTAGAGGCCTAAAGTACTGATCCTTGTGGCACTCCACTTAGCACTGTCGTCCACCTAGAATGTTTATCACCTATGCCCACTTTGTGTCTTCTACCTGAAAACCCGCTTTCAATTCATGTTAGTACCTGCACTTTAATCCCATCCGATTGCAACTTGTATGTTCTGTCCGGATGAACCATATGTGAATAGGATTACAATCACATCCACCCACTCACCTACCCATCCATCCATCCATCCATCCATCCATCCATCCATCCATCCATCCATCCATCCATCCATCCATCCATCCATCCATCCATCCATCCATCCATCCATCCATCCATCCATCCATTCATTCATTCATCCATCCATTCATCTATCCATCCATCCAAGCCACCTATCCATCCATCCATCCATTCATTCATCCAGCCATCCGTTTGCCAATCCATCCACCCACCCACCCACCCATCCATCGATCCATCCATCCATCCACCCATCCATCCATCCATCCATCCATTCCTCCATCCATCCATCCATTCATCCATCCAAGCCACCATCCATTCATCCATCTATCCATTCAAGCATCCATCCATTCATCCACCTATCCAGCCAAAGAACCATCCACTAAACCATGTTCAAAGTCTCAGTTTTTTAGTGGAGAGGGGACGTAGAGGAGTTTTTAGGCGGTGGTATAGAACATGCTTGGGGCTGTGTAACATAGGCGTAACTTTCTATTGTGACGGTGGTGTCCGGTCACCACCACTTTTGAAAGTGGTGGTGATAGTCACCACCCCTTTTTGGCCCTGCAGTGAAATATATTTTTTAACATTAAAGCATTTGGATGTCTACCGTCTAGGCTATTCATAACATCGCAATGGCGGCAGTACTGATAGAGACCTCCACAGTGTGTCAACTGTCCACATTACCTTACCTTACTTACTTAAGGATCCTCAGTGGCCGAGTGGGTTGGTAGCCTGCTCGTCACGTCGGCGCCCCGGGTTCGCTTCCCGGTCGGGTCGGTTTATCAGAGATTAATTTCTCGATCTTTACTGCGGGTGGCTCGGTCGCATTATAAACGTGGAGTACAATACAACACACAATACAACACATCACAATACAACTGGGGCGCGGTGGTTTAGGGGTATGTTCGGTGCCTTGCAGCTGGAGGGTTGCGGGTTCGAATCCACCTCAAAAGTCGCCGCGTAGGGACCCTGGGCAAGTCCTTCACTCGCAATTGCTCATGCGCTTCGGCGTGAAACTCCCATTCAGCGTTTGCGCAGTAGTCGGGAGCGCCTCTGAATGGGAAATCTGGTAGGGGCGCTATAACAAGTGTTCAAATACAATACAATACAATACAATACTTTCATATGTTTGGTTTCATAATTTGGTGACATCATCCATTTTGTTTCTATGAAAGGTCAACTTATCAAATTCATATGGAAATAATTATGTGGATCGATTCATTGTAAAAGGTTGCATGCAATGTATCATGTTTCGGTGGTAGACTGTAAGCTCTAACTGCAGTCTATGGTAATTTGGCGGGTAAAATCGTAAATTAGGCTGGTAAATTAGTTTATATTGTCAATTTTAAATGGAAGATGGATCGATGAAAATAATTGTTGGCCTAAATGGAAGTTGGATTGATTAAATTAATTCTTTGTTTAAATAGAAAATCATCCACCTATTTCAATCACCATTGTCTAAGTGCTCACCCTCCCAATGAAACATTGTTGTCGAGCCAAAATACACAGTAGAAATCCATTGCAAATTGACCTGCTACTGAACCCTTCTAATTAAATACTTATCGTCCAGGTATGAGAATGCACTCTCTACGGCCTGAAGAGAAACCTTTATGCTCACCAATACCACAATCACCCACCTATTTCAATCACCATTGTCTAAGTGCTCACCCTCCCAATGAAACATTGTTGTCGAGCCAAAATACACAGTAGAAATCCATTGCAAATTGACCTGCTACTGAACCCTTCTAATTAAATACTTATCGTCCAGGTATGAGAATGCACTCTCTACGGCCTGAAGAGAAACCTTTATGCTCACCAATACCACAATCATCCACCTATTTCAATCACCATTGTCTAAGTGCTCACCCTCCCAATGAAACATTGTTGTCGAGCCAAAATACACAGTAGAAATCCATTGCAAATTGACCTGCTACTGAACCCTTCTAATTAAATACTTATCGTCTGATTATGAGAATGCACTCTCTACGGCCTGAAGAGAAACCTTTATGCTCACCAATACCACAATCACCCACCTATTTCAATCACCATTGTCTAAGTGCTCACCCTCCCAATGAAACATTGTTGTCGAGCCAAAATACACAGTAGAAATCCATTGCAAATTGACCTGCTACTGAACCCTTCTAATTAAATACTTATCGTCCAGGTATGAGAATGCACTCTCTAGGGCCTGAAGAGAAACCTTTATGCTCACCAATACCACATCCACCCATCCATTCATCTTGGAATAAGCAGTTACCCTGTCCTTGGCTTTGAAGTGCCGCTATAGAAGTTTAGAGTGTACGACGATTACGATATAAAAGATGCGCTCACGAGCATACATCTGTCTATGTATTGATAGCGAAGAAGAAACACAAGAAAGATATATATATATATATATATATATATATATATATATATAAGATTTGAACAACAACAGCGCTCACGAGGATACATCTATGTATCTCGGTATTTTGTACAAAGCCTTTTGCACGCTGGCAAAACATATTTTCACTACGCAATATATCAGTTTCTATTCAACTTTATTACTGATGTCGATACTGTAGAATCAATATTTAGTTCATCTCAGAAAGCAGTCTTGAAAGCCTACATGCGCTCTTCATTCAAGAGATCCGTTTTCTGGCAGGGAGGCAAACCTGTTGGAATTTGAAGACTAGTTTTTGGTAGTAACATGAATCGCACACAGGTGGCGGAAGACAAAGAGGAACTCGTATGAGGATTCATCTACTACCGGTCGAAAGTCGAAGCTGATGGTAACTGTGAGCCTGCGGCCCTTCCGACCCCTTCGGCGAAAAACAATTGCCTGTGACTGCATGAACCGCCGTAATTGAGGCATCTGGAATGCGAATATTAGACAGGTCCAGAAAATCCTCCTCTTTACGTCTTAGCCTCAGAAAGGAGCAGTGGTAGCGTGTAAGACGAAAAGGGCAGGTTTCCTGGACCTGTCGAATATTCGCACTCCAGGTAGGATGGATGGATGGATGAACTGGTTAAGCATTACAGGTTAACTTGCAGTGGTCCTAACTTTACAGACTACACGTCTTCTGAACCACTTTAAACCCTTGCTATGTTATGTCATGCAAGCGTCGTGTAATCCTGTATTTGTCTCTGTCCTTATATTCGTCCGTGGACCTGTGTTGTCATGTCTGAAACAATCCTGGGGATATTTCCTGCAGAAGTGCTATATAAAAGTTCACTTACGATTAAAATAGTCATGCTACTTACTGCGACAACAATTACGACAATACACGGATGTTTATGCCCACCTGTAGGTTTACGAAAAGTACGAGCGCGATCAAAACTGTCCAACGTTTGACAACCATAACTTTGAAATATTTATGAAGAATAGACTGCTATATATAATTATATATAAATTATATATATATAATTTATATATATATAATTTTTATATATATATAATATCGGTTTGTGTTTGTCTGTATGTACATGTATGTATAGGCCTACGTATGCCAACGTTTGACAACGTTTGACAGCGTATATAGAGGAGAATAGGTAGCGTGTAAGACCCAGACGCTGATAATGGCCCCAGAGAAGAACCTGGATGCTTTCAAACAATGTTGTAGAATAATCGAATGCCATCAACGGCGCACATCACGCAAGCAGAAATAATATACGGGTTCAAAACGCGGACCCTGGTCTCTGAGATGATCGAAACTAGAAGACTGGTTTTGGACACTTTGCAAGTTGTAATGGTAGACGAGACACGTTCGGTGTCGATGTGCTGAGAAAGAAAGAGACCCTTGGGTGGGATGACAAAGAAAACCATGGACCAGGACAGTGGAAGCGGATTTTCACCGATGAAATATGAGCTATACATGGCTTGGAGGCGAACTCAAGTTCATCCATCCGTTCTTTAACGTATTCGTAATACTAAACTGAACATTTCTAAAGCGCTACTCAAAAGCTAAGCGCAAAGTACCAGTTTATTCATGAGCGCTGCGTCATGTCAAAGGAGTTGTCCAGAGATCGATGTCTATTGGAGGTCCGAGTCCGGATGCCAGAAAGACCAGAGAGAGGGGCATTCTACATTTATTCATTCATCCGTCCAAACCATTCACCCATTCATTCATCCTGCCATCCCTTCATCCATTATTTAATCCATCCGTCTGTACATCCATCTGTCCGTCCATCCATTAATTCATTCATCCATTCATTAATCTAACACCATCCATCCATCCATCTAACCATCGAATCAGCCATCTATTCATCCATCAATCCATCCATTCATCTATCCATCCATCCATCCATCCATCAATCGATCCGCCCATCTAGTAATCTATTCATCCATCCATCCATCCGCCCATCTATTAATTTATTCATCAATCCGTCCGTCCGTCTATCCATCCCATTGGATCCTTCTGCCTTTTTTCTTTAATTCGGCCAGTTATTATTCAGTGTTAAGTCCGGAAATTGGCCGACGCGTCTTTCCGATATTTTCGCTGAATCGGAGTGATAATTCAAAGTAGCATCTGCATCACCAGCAGCAGAAGCAGCAGTAGCAGCCAATCGCTAATTATTCTCAATCTCATTCCGTCGTTCGTAGCCTTATGACCCTAACTCAAGACAGAATTAATCGAAGCACAGATACAATCGGTCCACAGATGACAATTACGACAATGCACGGGTATTTATTAAAATATTACGAAGTGCAATCCTACAATAATTATGAAGTGCATCTGCACAACCTTGATGTATGCCTGTACAATTATGATGCGAATATTTTTAAATCTTACGTCCATCTTTATCATTCGGCCACGCTTTCCTCCGATTATTGATCGTCATTACAAAATGAGACCACGCCCTCACAACTTTGTACTACCCACTAAAGATGATAAACTTTTTATCTCACGAGTCCTGTATAAAAAGCCATCCTCTGACCACTAATGCTCATAAATCTCATCCCACGTTACTCTCTTAATTAACTTAACAATTCATCATGCAATAGTTGATAACAATTTGTTGCCTTATTGTCGCTCTAACATTGGCTACTCGTTATATGGTACAATCTTGCTTAGCATTCATTTGTAACTTTTGTTAAATTGCAATGTACCTGATAGCGGTGTGTCTATCAGTTTTTGTTACCAATAAAACGAATATAATAATAATAATAATTGTAAAGCGGTAATCATAAAGTGAGTTTCTATAACTTTAATGGGAAGAACATTATAACTGGAGTAGACGGCGTCGGAGTTGTTATCCCTGACTCTTTGTTCATCCACAGGATCTACAGAGAAGTCACTGATTTTGTTTTCCAGCAGATTCTTTTCCCAGACCTCTTCCTTCCTCTAATCCTCCTCGTCTTCGTCGTCATCGTCATCGTCGTCATCATCATCGTCGCTGGCTTCGTGTTTCTTCGCTTCACACGATCCTGTGTGCATAAATAACAAAAGTGATTAATTAACCGGCCATTTTAATAAAGCTCGTTAACGCCACTTGACAAGAAGAAGTGGTTTGTCTAATTGACCATGTATGGCTCTCTCTTTCTCGCTCTCGTTCTCTTTGTATGCATCTCTTTCTCTTTCTTGTTTCTGTCTCTCTTCTCTGCAGTGTCTCTTTACATTCTCTTCTCCAATTCTCAGTCTCTTTCTCACTCTTTTTTCTGTCTCTGTGTATAGCCGTCTGTCTATGCCACTCTTTCGGCTCCCTTTTATCACAGGCGACAATTTCGCTTTCCAGAAGCACTGAATTTGCCGCGATTCTTGTTCCTCTTTGAAATCTCTGCCTTCTTCTCATATTGTTCTTAAAATCGAGTAGTTGCTTCAACAACCACTGACGCATTCATACGTTTGCCTGCAATGACCCTACCATCTAAGTTTAGGAAAGAGGACTCAGAGTATCGGCATATGCTCTGAATCCACCCTTTCACGCTTAGGCCTACTCTTTGTTCTTATTTATACTGGCTTTCTAAACTCGGATTGACAGAGATTTGGCCGACGTCAACGTGTCCCTGGATTCGCTTTCCCAAATGGAGACAAGGCGGTGTGTGGTTTTTCTGTGCAAACGTCTCCGTCTTTGTCCGATGCCAACCGAAATCGAACTCCAGCGCATTTTATTAAATTTGGAGTCATCAATTCATAAGGAAATAATCGTTCGGATTTTAAGCGATTAAGTTATTGAATGGGCTGAGGAGTAGCCTAGGCCCTTTTGTAAGCAAGGCATATACACCAGTAATATCAATGGGCTAGTAAATGAGATTTCTGGTAGTCCTTATGCAACGCAAACCAAAACAATACAATAGAATACAATGCAATGTACTATAAAACTGCCATACTGAAAAAGTATTTCAATGCAACGCAATGTACTATCACTGAAATATGCCTCTTGCAATAGTTAGCCCTCGGGCTACCAAGGGGGGGTTATTACGACCCCCCCCAGGTTTTTTGCTTCGAAAACTTGTTTCATGTGGAATATAATTTTGATAACTTAGGTAGCTGTAGCAGGATCTTTTGCGCACATTTTGAGGTAAACATCATTGTGATATCTCATGCCATTCAAAAGTTACACCCTATATACCCGAGGTACCAGGGGGGTTGATACGACCCCCCTTAGTTTTTCGTCTATAGTGTACTCATTTTTCTTCCTGGAAGAGAAACAAATATACCATTCTTTAGAGGGAATGCAGGGCTTCATTTGCATACTTAGATGTTTGTCTTTTGAAAACCGGAAGTGATCAAAATAAATAATAATACGCGTAATATGCGTGAAAATGGCTGAATGGAAGGACTCCCCTTTAGTTTTTTGTCGGTAGCGTATTCATTTATATTCCTGGAAGAGAAACAAATATACCATTCTTTAGAGGGAATGTAGGGCTTCATTTGCATACCTAGATCTTTGTCTTTTGAATACCGGAAGTGATCAAAATAAATAATAATACGCGTAATCTGTGTGAAAACGGCTGAATACAGCATCACAACGTAAACCGATATAATTATATGTATGGATATATATGTACGGATGTATATTTATACGTATATAAACATATGTAGGGATGTATGTGTATCTTGGATACATAGATCAGTTTCAAAACACACATAATTTTATATTTCTTTATCCAAAAAGTACAAAATGTACGCAATAATATAAAATATCGCTAATTAAGGGGTTCCGTTGTTAAAAGTGATGTAATTTCGAGGTGCATTCACATAATATACAACTAAATATACCATTCTGTGCAGAAATGAATGCTGAATCCAATGCTGTATTACAAGTTATGATATGTGAAACCAAACACGAAATCCAGGGGTCGTCTCAACCCCTTTTGTAGCCGATGTCACAAAAAAAGCTTGGTAGCCCTAGGGTTAAGAGGTGCAATTGGAAGTTCAGCATCAGAAAGCACTGTGAACCATAGATCTAGTAAAAGAGAATTCCTTGCCAGCATGCCCACATAGAGCCCATACAGGGCCTTCATTCTCATACGGGACCGATATAGAGCCCATATGGGTCCAGGGCCCGTGGAAATGTTGCCAAAGAAGGATATTTCCAAGTTAAAGCAGAAAATAGGAGAGTTGAGAGCACGAAGAAAGTGTGAGAAAGTGTGGAGATCACAGGTCTTAGAAGAATTGTAATCTAGTTATTCGAAGAAAGGAATAATTAATTATCTCCCTTACGAAGTGCAGTAAAATGAGCATCTATTTGGTTTACTGTACAGATCAAAGTACTTTGTCCAAACTCACCGACTTTTCCCTGCGGAACGATAATTGGAGCGTTTGGACCAGCGACACAGTCGAACTTGTTAGCACATGGACACATATCCAGGGCAATCACCTGCTTCTTAGGATCTGGAATGACTCCGCTAAACGGCACAATGCAGGCTAAAACAAACAAATAGAAACAAAGAACTTTGAAAAAACACTAGACACTGCTTAACCTACATATTAACGTAGAAATTTCAGTTTATTCATTTGCTGTTGATTTCGCTGGATGGCGATGATAGCGCAGCACTTTTTGAACTACTGTCATCGATACAATTAGCCTAATGTAAGACTATACTATACTACTACTAAATTACAACTATTGCAACACTGCGTTTATTGCACCCACAATGATCAACAGCATGTATCGATCTGGGCGGGACTTTAGACTAATACTCTGAATAGACAACAGCACTAAAGGTTTCACCCTGATCAAAGTGGGAACTGTAGCAGGCATGTTGCATGATATTAAAGGCTTAATTTAGGATCTCCTTATTATTTGTTTAAGAAAGTAGACATCTGAAACACGTTATGCTCTTGTAGTCTAAGTTATGAATCGTGTCTTAAATGCATGCATGTATACGTACAGACATGCACACATACATGCACACCTGCACGAATAAATCTGTTAATGCACGAGAATTGATTGTGTACCCACATGAACCGTCGGTGCCTAGTTTCTGGCATTCTCCCACTGACGAGCTCCTTTTTGTCTCAGCAGAGCGCTTCCCTATGGGTCGGACGTTAGACCGACAACACTCATCCGGTTTACAGTCGCGAGGTGAGGAGCAGCCCTCTTCATCATCTGCTGTTACTCCTTGTATCTGCACGGTAGAAACATGTGACCTTGTGTGATCTAGTTCAATTTGCACTGTAATGTTTTGTTATGTTCGGCTGCAGCATGCCGTCATATGTTGGCTAAGCTGCAGCTCCGGTGAAATTTGCAATGCGAAATGCTATGATATTGGTATGCTATATTATGCTATGCTGTTTCACTTTACCATCATATCATTTTACAGAAATACATCCGGGTGATAGTAATAATCCAGCCTCCTTCATAAATGGATATAATAATTATGTGAAACAAACCCCGAAAATAAGTTTTTTTAAATAGACGACGCAAAGCAGTTCAGTTTTATGGACTTCCTCGATCTGCCTTCCTTGAAGCTACTCTAGGGAAGAACGAAGAGGAGTACAATCAAATAATGCAATCCAGAATTTTCGCACGCTTACCCGGAAGCAAGTTTGCAAGATTCTTAGAAACAACACAGTTGTGCATTACAACTATGCTTTTTAATTAGGTATTGCGTCAGTAACAGCTGACTATTACTGGAACAGCCCACATTTAATTAGGCACTGCGTCAGTGGCAGCTGACTATTACTGGAACAGCCCACGTTGTTATCCTTTTGCTGAAACAGGCCGCCATGCTGCCTACGACACAAGCGTCGTGCCCTTTCCCTGTCCTTCTATTCGTTCATGGTCCTGTGTTTTCATGTCTGGAGCAATTCTGTGGATTTTTCCCGAAGAAGCGCTATATAAAAGTTCACTTAGGATTACAGTTACGATAATACAAAATGTATTTTTGCCCACCTGTAAGGTGACGAAAAGCACGAGCGCGATCAATCCAGTCCAGTGTCTAACAGCCATGACTTTGAAATGCTCATGCGTAGATCAGACTGTTATGTCGAAGTCTGACCATAGTATACTGCGAGCTAGAAATAGATTACCTCTGGCTACGGGATATGTAAATAAGACCTGTGAAGGGGTGAGTGTCCCTCCTAAAGGCTTAAGAAGAATTACCAGGACTCATTGAAGTCACTCGTCCGAATAAGCAACGACCCAACTGCGACTGTTGGCCCACATTTGACAAACGCTCACAAGTGTTATTGGCGATAGGCCTATGCTAAACCCTTCAGGTAACACCGTAAACACAGTCGTCTGATTATGGTCAGGTATGAAGGCCTAACAGGTCCCTTGCCTATAAGGGCCAAGTATAAGTGGGCCTGTATGTACAGGCATATAATATATATGCATGTACATACATAGAGATATATATATTATATATCTCTATTTGTTCATATGTAAGTATATGTTTGCATATATATATATATATATATATATATATATATATATAATATATATATATATAGTCAGAGGCCCCTCTCTAGTTCTTAGTGAACTAGATATTTACGCTAGAGGTATGATAAAATCTCTTTATTTGCATAAGAAACGAAAAACACAACCGTATTTCAAAGAAGCAGAACGTTAAACATTGAAAAGACCGTCGACCAACTACACAACAACTGAAGATCCTCTACATAACAAAACACCATAGTTAACAGCCTAGAAAAACCTGTTACCTGTTTTCTACTTTAACTAAGTTACAACTGCATGGAGACTTGGTTGCTAGCTTACACTAAGGAAACACGACCCCGTCGGCTCAATCTAAAACCAAGCTCTGACAAACCTTAAACAATACATGGCTTATATGTTATAACCGCCACTCCTTTCCTGACAGAGACACTAAACCCACCAAGCATGACCAGATTACCATAAACGTTCACTGTTGAACACCGACAGATACAGCCAAGCACCCAAAGCAGTAAGCTACTTCAGCATTACCAGTGCGCATGCGCAGCCAGTTTACTTTTACTTCCGGTCATAGGTCACCGTTCATAAACAAACCGAATGGTGCCGGTAGCGATGTTGCTATGATCTACTTTGACGCAAATATTAGAAGATATTTGATTGCCACGAGTTCATGTTTAACTCGATGAAGTTGTCTTGTGGCATCTTTCTGTTATAAATTTCTTCAAATCATCTACATTCCATCGATTAAAGTCGTCCACTTTGAACCCAAAAGCAGCTAAGCTATCCGCCATGTTTCGCTTTGAACTATCACCTTTCCCGTCATGCCTTGCGGGAAAAATAATGCTGAAGTAGTTTATACGTAATCATGGAATCCAACAATAATTTTATACACACACACACATATAGCCTATATGCCCGATAGCGCATTGGATAACACACTGGCATAGAGAACGAGAGGTATCGAGATCGAGATCCGTAGGCGGATATGCTTTGTAGGCTGCTATTAGCGCCGTGTATTGCCAAGCACCCAAAGCAATACGTAATCATGGAAGGAAGCATCCAACAATATACATATATGTAATTGTATACATACATGCTTGCATACATACATACATACATACATACATACATACATACATACATACATACATACATACATACATACATACATACATACATACATACATACATACATACATACATACATACATACATGCATACATACTTACATACATACATACATACATACATACATACATACATACATATATACATACATACATACATACATACATGCACACATGCATACATACACTTACATGCATACTTACGTACCCACATACATACATGGATGTATACTCTCCCTCTCGCTTTCTGTCTCTCTCTCTTTCTGTCTCTGGCTGTCTGTCTCTGTCTCTGTCTGTCTGTCTCTCTCTCTCACTCTGTCTCTCTGTCTGTCTCTGTCTGTCTCTGTCTGTCTCTGTCTGTCTGTCTGTCTGTCTGTCTGTCTGTCTGTCTGTCTGTCTGTCTGTCTCTCTCTCTCTCTCTCTCTCTCTCTCTCTCTCTCTCTCTCTCTCTCTCAAACGAATGTTGAACTGCACTTTCACAGGTCTAATTTACATTTTTGGTCGGAAGATATAAGCGGTCGCTTGATATATATATATTATATATAATCAGACACTATATGTATAATTGTATATATATAAAGAGAGTCTAGTTTATGGGTGTCTCTCTATTTTTTTATATGTACCGAAAAAGTAATGTAACATTTCTGTAACTTAATTTGAGAATGCTGACCACTATTGAAAAATTGAATATTGTTTGACACCAAACAGTAACTGTTGATATCTCTGAGTTTTCAGGTCTCAGTATGCGCTTATAATGTTTTACGGTAAGCCTCAGTTAGGGTAGGCCTAAACCTATAGAGTTAAAGCCTTTAAGAAATTTACACGACTCAGTGTATATTATCTACTTAACGGGATCTTTGATCCCTTCAGGGCCTTCCCTTGTGGCATTCAGCAATCCATACTTAAAAGTGCAATCTGATTTGTAATATTATTGTTTATTGTTGTTTGGCTACAAATAAACGATTGATTGATACTTACTGCAAGCCGCCGTGATTGTAATTGTATACTCTCGAAAATTCTACGGCGTCGTTTAGGACCTACATGTTGCTGTTGCTGCTCGGGGTTTTAGTGTCGCGGATTGCATTTCCGTCTGTTTAATGCGAAAGACAGCATATACAGTATATATATACGTATATATGTATAGTTTTATTTCGCCGGCTTACGCGGTCCTCAATGAGAATAGAACCAACATTATCGCGGCCTAAAAATTAACACGGACTTGATGAAGTCCGCATAAAACTTGTGCCCTGAAATGACTTAAAACGCCTTGATTCGTGCTCATTTCGTGTTTTTGAAAAATGTCCCCATAAACCAGTTTTGGTATATATAACTCGGACTTGTAAATTTTGAAGTCCAGTACGTGGCGTCACCTAGCCGCTGATTCAAGTACTAATCTGCAACGACACGGCGTTCACAGCGCCATCTGCCGTCAATTTACGGACATAGATATCACATCTTTATGTTCGCGGCACGGTGTTGCAATCCACAATTACTTAGTAAGTAAGGTAAAGAGTACATTAATACTGCGCGCATACTTGTGCGTAATATCCATGTTGGATTTTATAAGACTTTTTCTCAGCTGAATGTTGTAATTGGTGCTTTAAATTCATGGCAAAGTCAAGTTATGCCAAAAGCGTCGGCTAAAGGTTTTAATTTATTTTGAAACGATAGGCCTATTATTCCCCGTTTTTTAATAGAAAGTGACCTTTTATTTCGCCAGTAAATTACTTAAATAGCCTGGCATCAGTGTAAAATATTAGCAATTTAGAGGAAATTTAAATGGCTTATTTCTGTAATGGCATAACATCATTCACTCTCAATAAAAAAATTCCCTCAGTATTCCTACAGACAGATTATACGGAGGCCTATGAGCATTCGACATCATAATATGTATGCTTGCTGTATTTGTTATGTGCATATAGTTTTTTAATTTTCGTCACGGGCGAATCTAGAGGGAAGACACGTATACTTCGTGACTATTACTTATTTATTTAAATGGCATCAAAGCAGTTTCAGATTAGACCCTGATTCGAAAACGTTCAAAATGTAAGGCCTACAGAATCACTTTGGTACATGCTCAATAAGGCTGGAAAAAAAATTAGCGCGAGAATCACATTTACTTGATCATGACATTGTGTATAAAGTCGGATTGAAACATACAGTGTGCACGGGTCACCTATCTGCACAAAACAGTCGTAAGTCAGAATATGCAGCTCCAAGAAAATGAACAAAAACTCGATCAAGGTCACTTTTTCAATTGTTAGATAATTTAAAAATATATATTTTAAACAAAAAACATAAAAGTTTGAGAAAAAGTAACATTGAAGTGTATTATTTGGACGATTTTGTACAAGTTCAGATTTTTAAATTTCGTACTTTAGATGCATTTTTGTCGGACAATAATTTCTGTAGATGCAAGTAGTGTTTTTATCCATAAATTCAGTTAGAATTAATATAGAATGATAATTTTAGTGTCGTTGTAAAGAGGATGTGTTCCTCTTCAATCTGGTATATTATACTCAAAATGTCCAAAATTCGACTTCAGATGGATCACAATATTATTATTATTGTCAATTTCAATGTAAGGAGAGGACACAACTAATAATAAATTATGAGGGCATTCATACAGGCCACAGAACCCCACGATAGCATAAACATGCCACGACTTGTATATAGATGAGATTTTAACTCTCATTGTGGGGTCTTATATATAATTTATGAATAAGACCATATTTAGGCAGGCATGTGCATATACGTTGGAATTTAACCGACGCAGTGGGGTCTTGTAATAATACACTTCAACAGGCGAGTCGTTCTGTTCTTATCTTTGGAGAAAATTACTGACCGCCTTATACCCCTTCAATTACTATGGATGGATGGTTGGATGGACGGATAGTTAGTTGGGTGGATAGATAAAAATATATATAGACAGACAGACAGACAGACACAAACACACACACACATACATACATACATACATACATAAGTTGAGGAATAGATGGATGAACGGATGGATGCATGTATGTATGTAAACCTGTGTATGTATGTATGTATGGAATGTAAAGTAAGTAAGTAAGTATATTCTTTATTTATCCAACTGCATAACCGCACTTTGGTTTACAATAAATTAAACATTATAAAGCATTCTTGTTAAAATCGTTTTTATCATTAAGTTGTCAGCCTGTGGGACAATTTAGTCATGCGGTCTGGGACGTAGGGAATAGGGTAGTGTCTTTACAGGAGGGAGGAGCGGGTTCTGAGTCTTCCCGTATGTTTCCAAGATCTTGGTGTGTTTGAGTGACACCAGAAACACCCCACTCCGAATGAGGCACCCAGTGTAAGCCAGCGCATGGCCCTCTTGTATAAGGGGTCCACGGCCAGCGGGTCAACTCGTTAGTGGAGAAATCTTG
>JACEVL010000021.1:525000-527500 GCA_020284085.1 Aporrectodea caliginosa | reverse complement strand
TGGAATGGATGTATGGATGGATGGATTGAAGGATGGAAGCCTTGGAAGGATGGATGGAAGTTTCTTGGGTTCATCTGAACTAATGGGATTGACACCATAGGTAGTAAGAAGTTATGGGATATTATGGGGGCTTTCAACTACCAAATTGATTGGGAATATTGGAAGGGGAGAGAGAAAAAGATAGGATTTTGGGACTTTATGTCAGCTTTATGCAACAGCATGTTGTGGATCCAACCAGAGAAGACCAAATCTTAGACTTATTGATAAAATCTGATGAAAATATGGTCGAGGATTTGGGTGTGGGGGTATTTTGGCTCTAGTGATCATCAGGTTATCAGATGAGAATTTTTCATGAAGCAGACCCAGAAAGTCAAAGCCTATGTGAGAGGGCCCAATTTCTTTAAGACAGACTGCAAATTTGTGACGGAAAGGATTTGGAAAGAGCAATAAGGGGTATGGGATTGAATGATGCCTGACAGAAGTGTAATGAAATTATGAGAGAGACTACCCCTTGATTTGCCGCTCTTCTCCCTACACTCTACTATACTTACAGATGAAGATGAATACAGAAGAAAAGAAATAAAAGTAGCATTCTCAATAAAAGTATCATTCCCAATGTATTTTATTAGTATTCTACACCTTCTTTATATTCTGATGTGTGCATTACTGGATGGATCGAGATTTTAAAGACCGCTTTTGGGGTAATCTTCCAGTTTAGGTACTCTTATTATTTCTCAGTGCACACTGGCATCCTTTGCATTATTCTCATTGCATAAATAGAAGCTGGATTGATGAAGAAGATACGTCCATCTGGCAGTACGTTAGTGCCAAATTTTTAAATTTATGCAAGCCAAAATGATGCATGTTTAAGATACGTCTCTATGGCATAAATGAAGTATTTTTAGGCAATTAAAATTAGCGTGAAACAATGCTTACTTACTTACTTTACTCTTCAAATAGCTTAAACCACTTACTTTCTTGCGTAGAAATTGGAGTGCGTAATATCATTTATATTATTCTAAAGTTATTAGTTATTTATACCATTTAAGAATGTTTTACTCTATATATGTGCAGTTGGTATAATAAAGAATTTACTTACTTACTTATTACTTACTTACATTGCACCACTTTGCATAACAGAATATAACAGTGCATTAAATTACTGCACCACATTACATCACATTGCTTTGCCTTTTATCAATTAACAATTCATTTTATGCCATTACATCACATTACCGTATATCACATTATATCAAACTTCAATCTATCACATTACATCACATCACTTTACTTCACTTTACTTCACAATAATTCACAATGCATTATATTACATCACTTTACCTCACATTGCGTTGCATGACATTAAATTACATAAATTACATTACATTACACTACAATTCATCAATTTATAATGATGGTGATGATGATGATGATGATGATGATGATGATGATGATGATGATGATGGTGGTGGTGGTGGTGATGATGCTGCTGCTGATGATGTATGCTTTGTATGTATGTATGTATCAGGACACTTAGTAAGCCTAAAGCGCATTTTAAAGTATTAAAATTTCACAAAAGGGCTTTCTCTGTTGCTGGCCTAGATGATGTTATGTCTTAATTTCCTGTGTACTTCTATTTCTCTCTTTCTCTGGCTGTCTGTGTCTCCTCTTCTCTAAGGCGTCAAATTGCTGGACTTGCTCCGGGGCCGGCCGAGGTCATCGAAGTCGGCTGCCCAAAAGGTCAATATGGACTGACTCGGCGTATGGCCGAGTTGGCTGCAGACTCAACTATAAACGTAAACAGATGGTCTCTGTGCAGGGGCAGGATTGACTCCCCCCATGCAAAATGTTAACAACAATCTGAAGAATCCCATTAATACAAAGTTTAGTAAATTGCAGGTATTAAATCATTTTTTGCTTTGCAAACTTGTGTACAACACTGTTACTACAGAAAATTAAACTTCCAATAACATACTTTTATCTCAATCATGCAAATGTTAACAACAATCTGAATAGAACTACCTTGGGTAAAATAATCAAATAATAATAATGATAATAATAATAATAATAATAATAATAATAATAATAAAATACAATAACAATAACAATAACAATAACAATAACAATAACAATAACAATAACAATAATAATAATAATAATAATAATAATAATAATATACATTGTTTAATCAGACTCCAACCTATGCAGGAATTAATGGAAAACGATTAGCATAAAATCATAGTTGGGTAGTTTATGTACTTTATATTTTGGGATAAAGTGCATGTACTTCATTCCTAGAACAAAGTACAGAGTAAGTACAAAAAATCATTTTGGAAACAAAACAGTTTTATAGGCCTAAAGTACTGATCCTTGTGGCACTCCACTTAGTACTGTCGTCCACCTAGAATGTTTATCACCTATGCCCACTTTGTGTCTTCTACCTGATAACCAGCTTTCAATTCATGTTAGTACCTGCACTCTAATCCCATCCGATTGCAAC
>JACEVL010000021.1:425000-522500 GCA_020284085.1 Aporrectodea caliginosa | reverse complement strand
ATACACTGTAGAAATCCATTGCAAATTATGCTGTTACTGAACCCTTCTAATTAAATACTTATCGTCCAGGTATGAGAATGCACTCTCTAGGTCCTGAAGAGAAACCTTTATGCTCACCAATACCACAATCACCCACCTTTTTCAATCACCAGTGTCTAAGTGCTCACCCTTCCACTTAAACATTGTTGTCAAGCCAAAATACACTGTAGAAATCCATTGCAAATTATGCTGTTACTGAACCCTTCTAATTAAATACTTATCGTCCAGGTATGAGAATGCACTCTCTAGGTCCTGAAGAGAAACCTTTATGCTCACCAATACCACAATCACCCACCTTTTTCAATCACCAATGTCTAAGTGCTCACCCTTCCACTTAAACATTGTTGTCAAGCCAAAATACACTGTAGAAATCCATTGCAAATTATGCTGTTACTGAACCCTTCTAATTAAATACTTATCGTCCAGGTATGAGAATGCACTCTCTAGGTCCTGAAGAGAAACCTTTATGCTCACCAATACCACAATCACCCACCTTTTTCAATCACCAATGTCTAAGTGCTCACCCTTCCACTTAAACATTGTTGTCAAGCCAAAATACACTGTAGAAATCCATTGCAAATTATGCTGTTACTGAACCCTTCTAATTAAATACTTATCGTCCAGGTATGAGAATGCACTCTCTAGGGCCTGAAGAGAAACCTTTATGCTCACCAATACCACAATCACCCACCTTTTTCAATCACCAGTGTCTAAGTGCTCACCCTTCCAATTAAACATTGTTGTCAAGCCAAAATACACTGTAGAAATCCATTGCAAATTATGCTGTTACTGAACCCTTCTAATTAAATACTTATCGTCCAGGTATGAGAATGCACTCTCTAGGTCCTGAAGAGAAACCTTTATGCTCACCAATACCACAATCACCCACCTTTTTCAATCACCAGTGTCTAAGTGCTCACCCTTCCACTTAAACATTGTTGTCAAGCCAAAATACACTGTAGAAATCCATTGCAAATTATGCTGTTACTGAACCCTTCTAATTAAATACTTATCGTCCAGGTATGAGAATGCACTCTCTAGGTCCTGAAGAGAAACCTTTATGCTCACCAATACCACAATCACCCACCTTTTTCAATCACCAGTGTCCTAAGTGCTCACCCTTCCACTTAAACATTGTTGTCAAGCCAAAATACACTGTAGAAATCCATTGCAAATTATGCTGTTACTGAACCCTTCTAATTAAATACTTATCATCCAGGTATGAGAATGCACTCTCTAGGTCCTGAAGAGAAACCTTTATGCTCACCAATACCACAATCACCCACCTTTTTCAATCACCAATGTCTAAGTGCTCACCCTTCCACTTAAACATTGTTGTCAAGCCAAAATACACTGTAGAAATCCATTGCAAATTATGCTGTTACTGAACCCTTCTAATTAAATACTTATCGTCCAGGTATGAGAATGCACTCTCTAGGTCCTGAAGAGAAACCTTTATGCTCACCAATACCACAATCACCCACCTTTTTCAATCACCAGTGTCTAAGTGCTCACCCTTCCACTTAAACATTGTTGTCAAGCCAAAATACACTGTAGAAATCCATTGCAAATTATGCTGTTACTGAACCCTTCTAATTAAATACTTATCATCCAGGTATGAGAATGCACTCTCTAGGTCCTGAAGAGAAACCTTTATGCTCACCAATACCACAATCACCCACCTTTTTCAATCACCAGTGTCTAAGTGCTCACCCTTCCATTTAAACATTGTTGTCAAGCCAAAATACACTGTAGAAATCCATTGCAAATTATGCTGTTACTGAACCCTTCTAATTAAATACTTATCGTCCAGGTATGAGAATGCACTCTCTAGGTCCTGAAGAGAAACCTTTATGCTCACCAATACCACAATCACCCACCTTTTTCAATCACCAATGTCTAAGTGCTCACCCTTCCACTTAAACATTGTTGTCAAGCCAAAATACACTGTAGAAATCCATTGCAAATTATGCTGTTACTGAACCCTTCTAATTAAATACTTATCGTCCAGGTATGAGAATGCACTCTCTAGGTCCTGAAGAGAAACCTTTATGCTCACCAATACCACAATCACCCACCTTTTTCAATCACCAGTGTCTAAGTGCTCACCCTTCCACTTAAACATTGTTGTCAAGCCAAAATACACTGTAGAAATCCATTGCAAATTATGCTGTTACTGAACCCTTCTAATTAAATACTTATCGTCCAGGTATGAGAATGCACTCTCTAGGGCCTGAAGAGAAACCTTTATGCTCACCAATACCACAATCACCCACCTTTTTCAATCACCAGTGTCTAAGTGCTCACCCTTCCACTTAAACATTGTTGTCAAGCCAAAATACACTGTAGAAATCCATTGCAAATTATGCTGTTACTGAACCCTTCTAATTAAATACTTATCGTCCAGGTATGAGAATGCACTCTCTAGGTCCTGAAGAGAAACCTTTATGCTCACCAATACCACAATCACCCACCTTTTTCAATCACCAATGTCTAAGTGCTCACCCTTCCACTTAAACATTGTTGTCAAGCCAAAATACACTGTAGAAATCCATTGCAAATTATGCTGTTACTGAACCCTTCTAATTAAATACTTATCGTCCAGGTATGAGAATGCACTCTCTAGGTCCTGAAGAGAAACCTTTATGCTCACCAATACCACAATCACCCACCTTTTTCAATCACCAGTGTCTAAGTGCTCACCCTTCCACTTAAACATTGTTGTCAAGCCAAAATACACTGTAGAAATCCATTGCAAATTATGCTGTTACTGAACCCTTCTAATTAAATAATTAAATCCACTATGAATGCACTCTCTAGGTCCTGAATGCACTCTCTAGGTCCTGAAGAGAAACCTTTATGCTCACCAATACCACAATCACCCACCTTTTTCAATCACCAATGTCTAAGTGCTCACCCTTCCAATTAAACATTGTTGTCAAGCCAAAATACACTGTAGAAATCCATTGCAAATTATGCTGTTACTGAACCCTTCTAATTAAATACTTATCATCCAGGTATGAGAATGCACTCTCTAGGTCCTGAAGAGAAACCTTTATGCTCACCAATACCACAATCACCCACCTTTTTCAATCACCAGTGTCTAAGTGCTCACCCTTCCACTTAAACATTGTTGTCAAGCCAAAATACACTGTAGAAATCCATTGCAAATTATGCTGTTACTGAACCCTTCTAATTAAATACTTATCATCCAGGTATGAGAATGCACTCTCTAGGTCCTGAAGAGAAACCTTTATGCTCACCAATACCACAATCACCCACCTTTTTCAATCACCAGTGTCTAAGTGCTCACCCTTCCACTTAAACATTGTTGTCAAGCCAAAATACACTGTAGAAATCCATTGCAAATTTCTGCTGTTACTGAACCCTTCTAATTAAATACTTATCAATCCAGGTATGAGAATGCACTCTCTAGGTCAAGCCAAAATACACTGTAGAAATCCTGAAGAGAAACCTTTATGCTCACCAATACCACAATCACCCACCTTTTTCAATCACCACCTTGTCTAAGTGCTAACACACCCTTCCACTTAAACATTGTTGTCAAGCCAAAATACACTGTAGAAATCCATTGCAAATTATGCTGTTACTGAACCCTTCTAATTAAATACTTATCGTCCAGGTATGAGAATGCACTCTCTAGGTCCTGAAGAGAAACCTTTATGCTCACCAATACCACAATCACCCACCTTTTTCAATCACCAATGTCTAAGTGCTCACCCTTCCACTTAAACATTGTTGTCAAGCCAAAATACACTGTAGAAATCCATTGCAAATTATGCTGTTACTGAACCCTTCTAATTAAATACTTATCGTCCAGGTATGAGAATGCACTCTCTAGGTCCTGAAGAGAAACCTTTATGCTCACCAATACCACAATCACCCACCTTTTTCAATCAACAGTGTCTAACTAGTCACCCTTCCATTTAAACATTGTTGTCAAGCCAAAATACACTGTAGAAATCCATTGCAAATTATGCTGTTACTGAACCCTTCTAATTCACAGTAGAAATCTCAAAATTGAGCTACTGAACCCTTCTAATTAAATACTTATCGTAGAAACCTTTATGCTCACCAATACCACAATCACCCACCTATTTCAATCACCATTGTCTAAGTGGTCACCCTCCCAATGTCGACATTGACGGTATCCTGAAAATCATCTGTTCTGCACGCCGCTGCTCGCCTAATAAAAGGTCTTGGTCCCAGAGACCACATCACACAATCTCTTCAAGAACTACACTGGCTTCCCATTCGCGCCCGTTTCACTTTCAAAATCTCCCTCCTCATGTATCATATCCATTATGGAACCTCCCCCTCATATATGACATCCATGGTCGTGCCATGCTCTGCTTCAAACCCTAAAGGACTCAGATCGGCCACGCGAGGAGAATTTACCGTTCTTCGCACCAAGAGGAAGTTTGGACATCGTTCTTTTGCTGTCCCCGGACCCAGATAATGGAACAGTCTCCCAGCTACAATCCGTCAATGTTCATCTGTTGCTCAATTTAAATCAAAATTAAAAACTCGTCTATTCTCATTACACTATGACTAAGATTACAGCGCAACGCGCTCTCGCGCAAGACTTGTCTTGTTAAATCGCGTTATAAATGTCTAATTGTATTGTAGGCTATTATTGTATTGACTTATGTTTGCCCAGCATTAAATTGTGTTGTGACGTTTGATTTGTTTCTTTCTGCCTTCGGGCGTAATAAAGTACTGATAAATCATAGATATAATAACTAGCTTATTATATCTATGGTATAAATTGGTGGTGTAGGGAGTATGTTCGGTGCCTTGCAGCCGAAGGTTTGCTGGTTCGAATCCACCTCAAGCCGCCGCGTAGGGACCCTGGGGAAGTCCTTCACTCGCAATTGCTCATGCGCTTCGGCGTGAAACTCCGATTCAGTGTCCGCGCTGTAGTTGGGAACGCCTCTGAGTAGAAATCTTGAAGGGGAGCTATAACATGTGCTCATACAACATACATACATACATACATACATAGGCTACATACATACATACATACATACATACATACATACATACATACATACATACATACATACATACATACATACATGCATGCATACATACATACATAAATACATACATAGACCTACGGACACTGTTGATCCAGCGCATTTCGTTATCATATGAGCTTCACGAGAACACACAATGGGCTGGAGTTGGGCTTGAGTTTAAATGCGGCCGCATAGAATTCGGCGGCGAGGATTTCAGTACAACGCAAC
This sequence comes from Aporrectodea caliginosa, assembly GCA_020284085.1. Lineage (NCBI taxonomy): Eukaryota > Metazoa > Annelida > Clitellata > Crassiclitellata > Lumbricidae > Aporrectodea > Aporrectodea caliginosa. The sequence goes on along the minus strand of JACEVL010000021.1, from coordinate 517,191 downwards.
TACTAGGCCTACTGGCATTTCCCATCACAAAGATTTCCGACCTATTATTAGCTCTTAATACAGCGCATTAACAAATTTGCTAAAATCTTCGCGCTATCGTAACCCTCATAGTATAAGTATTCCAAACACATATTGCTTCTGCGGCGGAAGATTCCGCCGCGCAATTCATGAGGAAATTACTTCCCATCAATTATTTTCCATCAAATTTCCGACCTCTTATTACACCTCTTTATACAACGTATTAACAAATTTGCTAAAAGCTTCGCGCTATCGTAATCCTCATGATATAAGTATTCCTAACGCATATTGCTTCAGCGGCGAAAGATTCCGCCGCTCAATGCATGAAGAAATTACGTCTGCGGCGCAGAGTTGTTGACATTCATTTTATCTAATGACGACTCTAACTCTTACTCTGACCCTTACCGAACGTCACAGCGCCTAACCTAACCCTAAAAGACCCTCACGAGGCCTAACCTGACCCTAACCGACCTTCACGACGGGAATTTATAGGAAGGAACTTTCCGCCGCAGAAGATTTATCCATTCCGAATATGTAAAACTATTATTATATAATATTATATTCAGTGCCTACTACAGCTGGGCACCCTATTCTCGATGAAATTTCAGTCTATAATATCACCCGTTAAAATTTAAAAATTAAAAAAGCTTCACGACATCGCATTCTCCATATCATAGGCATGCCAAATAGGCCTATATAGAATATTAACCCTATCATGAAAAATGAAATTTTGTAAGTCTCCACTTTCCGTTAACCGTGGCCAGGCACCGGCTTCGCCTATAAACAGGTCGACCGTCGACGTACTGTACTGTGTAATTATTTATAGGGCCTACTATGGTGTCACCGATAATGAACATTTCAATTCATTAGCTCCTCATTTAGGCCTATTTGACAAAACAGTTATGCGAGTTTAGATCAGTAGCGATCGCAGAATGGATTAAAATGCAAAAGAGCCAATATAGGCTAATAGAAGAATTCAGTTAGGCAAGTAAAACGATCATTCACTTCACGAAGTGTATTTTTTTGTAACGTAACCTTAGGAATTTGAAATACCAAGTAGGCCTAGTTAGGACTAATATTATTGCGCTGTAGAAGTGTCGGATTAAGGTCTACTTTTAGGAGCCTTAGATTATAGGCCTACAGCATCAGTTTTGAATCTCCAAAATAAGGACACAAATTATTTGGACTACAGACAATTTTGCCTGGTCATATATATAAAGTCGGATTGCTACTTGCAGTGTGGGGGTCGCACATGTAGGCTACATACAAACATAGGGTCTCCCTCCGACAACTCTTTTTGGACAACCCCTCTGAATACACGCAACGCTCGTGAATAAGCTGGTGCCCTTGCGCTTGACTTTCGAGTGGCGCTTTAGAAGTTTGGAGATTACGATGACGAGTAGAACTCGATTAAGGAGACTTGTATATATAGGGCCTAAAGATAAGACTTCGACTCACAGTACGAGGTCTATTCATGAATAGAACAATACTTAGACGGGCCTCTATATATATAGATCGGAATTTAACTCCCGCTATGGGGGCTTATATATACTGCTCGTATAGAACCGTATTCATGGAGGCATAAATATAGATAGGATTGTAACTAACGTTACGGGTCTTATATAAATTGTAGGTATAGAACCATACTTACGAGGACATGTATATAGAGTCCATATAAAATCGTTAAAAAACTGAGACCGTATTTAACCACCCGCGATCAGTATATTGAGTATATATATATATATATATATATATATATATATATAGAGAGAGAGAGAGAGATTAGTTGAGGCAGGTTTGACTAGCACGTGCATTGTGGATAGGATGGGTCTCCGCGTAAATATTTAGCGCCAAAATGGTAGACTATTTAAGACGGCATGTTTCGTCTTATTCAGACCACGTTTGGGTTTCGTTCTGTGAGTAGCGAATATCTCTTGCTTTATATCCGGTTTTGACGACAACTCGTCGAACGACATTTCAATATAACGACACTTCGTCTACGACAATTCGTATAACGACACTTCGTCTACTAGTGTATCTGTATCCATTACGGCTATCAACAGAGGCCGCTTTCTATATAGTTTCCCTAAAACGTGCTATATATTATTAGGAATCCGCTTCTAATTGCTGACAAGATTATTTTCATCAATCCAGCTTCTGTTGAATGAAACCTATTTTAATCCATGCATCCACGTATATATTTCCAGAGCTTCTAATATTTTTACGCATCTATAGAATGAAAGATTTTTATTGCATCGATTGTTTTCCATTAGCTCTAGTGAAAATTATTATCCATCTATTTCAACACAGGAATGTTTTCATCAATCCCACTTCCATTTCGGGAAACAGTTTTCATCAATCCAGCTTCCATTTAAAGTGACAATATCAAATAACTTAGTAGACGAAATGTCGTTCGACGAATTGTCGCTCGACGAAGTGTCGTAGACGAAATGTCGTTCGACGAGTTGTCGTGACACCTTTTTATCCATCTAGTTTAACTTACGGAAATCTTGAATGCTTGAATATATGTATATATAACTATATATGTATGTTTGAGCCACAGGCTAAAAAGTCAAATCTTGCGACGACTAATTCGATCACTTGCAATCATTCAATCGTCCTGAAACTTGGCAGATAGACTCGCCCTCGCAGACACTTCATTCTATAAAAATTTCAGCTCCCCAAAAAAGGCTAGCTTATAGAATCGGGGACTCAACTTTTCGAATCGGGGAATCAACTTCGGGGAATACCCTTTTCCGATACCAGCGTTGCCATTGGCCGCAACAAAAACGGGCGCGCTGCCTGATTAAACGCACGCTATGACGTAAAATGAACGCGGACTATATATTTGTAGAGGTAACTGCTTCATAAGACGCATTATAGGATACTAGATGGATATAGTAAAAAACTCGCGGGCTGTATTTTATTATCCATCTAGTTTAACTTGCGGAAATCTTGCTTGCTTGCTTGATGTTTGAGCCACAGGCTAAAAAGTCAAATCTTGCGACGACTATTTCGATCACTTACAATCATTCAATCGTCCTGAAACTTGGCAGATAGACTCGCCCTCGCAGACACTTCATTCTATAAAAATTTCAGCTCCCCCAAAAAAGGCTAGCTTATAGAATCGGGGACTCAACTTTTCGAATCGGGGAATCAACTTTTCCGATCCGCAGCGTTGTCGATACGCCAGCGTTGTCATTGGCCGCAACAAAAACGGGCGCGCTGCCTGATTAAACGCACGCTATGTCGTAAAATGAACGCGGACTATATATTTGTAGAGGTAACTGCTTCATAAGACGCATTATAGGATACTAGATGGATATAGTAAAAACTTTGTTTTTACGGGCTGTATTTTTGCTGATGTTTTCGTCGCCTTCGGGGCTCAAACTCTTGTATTTGTTCACGTTCTCAGCGCTTGGAGTTCTTTGCTGGTTCGTTTGATGTCTTCTGTGGTTTGTTTGTGCTTTGCTTTTTTAAGTATAGTTTTTGCTTGCAAATAGGCGTGTAAACAGCTATTAAACTTTGTTCCATTGTGAATCCGGGGCATTTTAGTTTCTCTTAGACAACGACGTATCAATATAGGCTATATATAGATCTATATGTTACAGTGAATGTGCATTATCAGGGAATGTGTATATACCCTGAAATATTTAGGTTATATGTATATTCCTCATTCACTTTGGGAATGTATACATTCCCCGAAAAAAACCAGGGTATATGCATTGCATATACCGTGAAATTTTCGAGTGATTTCTATACACTTACCCTGAAAAGATTTACAATAACACATAAAGCCAGATTTCTATACACAAACCCTGAAAATTTCAGGGTATGTGTAGCATCTACTGTTACATTTCACAAGAACTTTGAGGCATGTACATCTGTTTGTTTTATGTATTGGCTGTCAAGTACGCCAACATAACGAGTGATGACGGACTATGGCTCACGTGGACAAGTGGACCTGATTGATATGCAGTCCATGCCTAGTGGACCATCACAAATGGATCATGGTATGCCAAAATCATCTGACCAAATACTGTGCTCTTCGTCCGTTGTCTACAAAGTAGAGAGTGACTTGCAGGGAGACAATCTCGTCCCCATCCCCGCCCCGCAACAAGTGAGTCTTCCCCATCCCACCCCATCCCCGCAGGACGACATCACATTCCCCGCCAAAAATTTAAACCAATTCAAATTTAAAAAATAACATTTTTAGCTTACAAAATCTATTTGTATTGCAGACTGCAATAGTCTGTTATTATCTTATCGACAGTTTGCATTAACCAAGTCCTGACTATTTCTGACTAGAAGGCTTCAGGAAATAAAAAATCTCCTTATCAGTTCTCAAGTTCTTAACATCACCACAGGTTTATTGCCGGCTCATTCCCCATTACCGCGGTTTTACCGCGGTAATTTCCCATTACCGCGGTATTGCGCAATTGTTGTCCCCATTACCGCGGTATTACCGCAGTTGTTGTCTCCGTTACCGCGGAATTTACCGCGGTTACCGCGGTTTTCCCGCGGGTAAATTCCCCATATCACTCTCTACACCGCGGTTTTCCCGCGGGTAAATTCCCCATATCACTCTCTACTACAAAGCTTGCGGATGAGCTTGCCTATCAACTCAGTAGTTGACATCATGCAGATTATACTTCGACCGTATAGACAACTCTCCAGCGTCAGGTGAAGTGGCAATAGAACCAAATCAGAAACAAATATAAACTCAGAAAAAACGAGCTTCTGCTGGATGCTGACGTCTCCAAAGATGAAGAAATTGCTCTGTGATCCGCGGTTAAGATGTGGCGGTTAAGGTAATCTGCCGGTTTGGCAGATGCCTATCACACAGTGTGAAATGTAACAGTAAATGTTACACATACCCTGAAATTTTCAGGGTATGTGTAATTAATATAGATAATTATGTGAAATGTAGCAGTAGATGTTACACATATCCTGAAATTTTCAGGGTATGTGTATAGAAATCTGGCTTAATGTGTTATTGTAGTCAGGGTAAGTGTATAGAAATCACTCGAAAATTTCAGGGTATATGTATATACCCTGGTTTTCAGGGAGTGTATACATTCATCGAGTGAATCAGGGAATATACATATAACCTAAAAATTTCAGGGTATTGTTACAAGGTTCCTCTAGCTATAACAAAGCTCAAGACTCGTATCTAGTTTTCAAGGTATAATTCTCGACAAAACAACAAATCAAACGATACATTACCCAACCGTTGAACGACGGTGGAAGAAGGGTTCGCTCTCAAGACGAAGAACGACCCACTAACAAGAAGTCTGCAACTCAGCAACGGGCTGACGAACATCACAAACTGAAGCACCGTAAGACTTGAAAATGGCACAAGCCACGAACTAACTTGACTACCATGCAACCCAGAGAGATCTCAGACAAACCGACTAGCACGAAGGCTGAGTATCGGAGACTCTCTAACCGCCCCTTTTCGTGCCTCCTTATATAGGCGACTCCCCTCGGCTAAGGAACTACCCAAGGGTAACGAATGCCCATCCCAGGACCGGTTAGGACTCAGTCATGAGACCCTAACATACCCCCGGACCACAAAAAAGGCAGAAACCAGAAGGGTTTCTGACTTAACTAACATGCACATACAATCAAATCACAAATCAAAAATCAAAAATCACAATCAAAACTTATATACACAAATATATTATCAAAACGAAAAACATTTAAACTATACACACTTAGACGTGCACTTACGTCTCCCTAAGCATGATCATATTTTATTACTCTTAATCACCAAAGGTGAAACGACAAACTAAGTCTGATAACAAGTTTCATACCCAACGTTCAAAAAACATCGTTGCATTTCACAACCAAACTTCCTTAGACTGTACACCAACTGTGCAAAACCAACGCACACCTCGAAGACGTGAGCAGCGGCGAGTAAGCCAACCAAAGCCACCTCGACATCCATTTCCTCCGACGAAAGAAACACACAAGACGTGTATCTCGTGACCCACACATCACAAGTCAACAACATCACGCCGGTCAGAACCATCCAAAGGAAGACGAAGGCGCTCAGTCCTTTCGATCCCCGTCTCATAAATCGTCTGCGTGATCGACACTCCTTGACGACCAGAAGTTCCATCATCGCGGACACATTCTGCAAATAAACTTGAGCACAAAAATAAGACTCAAGACGACCAATACCAACAATCTCCATAGAAATTCCTGTCAAATCTAACGACATATCACAAGTATCTTGAACCTCATTCAACGGACACTCATTCAAGAAATCTTCATCAACATCTTCAACAACATCTGGTAAAAGTTCATTACTTTCCAGAAAAATGTCACACACTCATGTACAATATCTGTGAGACAAACGTTCAATTGCTCAACAACACTTTCCATCTTCAAAGAACTTTCAAAAATGTCGTCATGCATACATTCTTCTGTCAAGAACACATGAGAACCAAACATGTCTATGCTCTCGTGCAACAACTGACCCCTCTGCGTACAGGGCATAATAGTGACCACTTGCGTGAATACATCATTCAAGCCATTAGTCATCTGACCACAAAGTTGCAACAACACAACCGAACGTACAAGAATTACCCTTTCACCAAAGTCGACATTCATGTACATCAGTGCTACATTCGAAGAAGACTCATTGCAAAAATTCGTATGTGAAATATCCTCACACACAACAGTTGTCATCACATATTCCATCGACAACAGTGCTTTACAATCATTCACCACCTGAGACGTATCACCCAGACACATTTCCGAGACAACATTCATGTCCAATTCAGAAAAATCCCGTGAATTTCTATCCTCACCGACCAACAACAACTCTTGCGCCTCAACCGCAAAATTACCAAGACATCCATTCAACTTTAAATCTGCAGACACACATTCACACACACGCAAAGATTCTTCCAATCGTACCTCTAAGCATTCGCTTGTGTGCACACTCTCAACATCTTCCGTAAACAACCTATCTAATTCAAAGTCGACAGAGTCGATCACCTCGGAATTCTTAATTATAGGAGCGTCCACATTCGTACACACCTCATTCAAGACAACTTCAAACATTAAACACAAATCACTGTCGTGCCCATCCTCTTTCTGCGTATCACCACTGACATTAATTAGTTCAGCGTGAAACCCCGAATCCGAATCAATTTGTGCACTCTCGTTGCATTTATCCACAAGACAACACTACCGTCTATCTCCTCCCAACAGTCCTTAGGCGTATCATGCACTTGAATATTCCTATTCGTCTCCGAAGGAAAATTCACATTTTGTGCGCTGTCATTCGTAGACTCTGTTCGAGTGTTTGAGCTTTTCTCAAGACCGTTAGAATTTTGTCCCCAGTCAAACAAATCATGCTTCCTGCCTAATATATCCTTTGCAGTTACTCCTTTCAACTGTTCCAACTGCATTCTCAGACTTTCCGTCTCCAACTCAAACTTTCTCTCAGCTTCTTCTTCTTCCAATTTTAATTTTAAAATTTCAGCCTGTTCTTTCTCCAATTTTAATTTTAACATTTCAGCCTGAACCCCAGAATCTTGCGACTGAATCAAATTACCTAACGCCTTTTCCATCTGAACTTTCGTAAGACCTCTCACGTCTTTCCCACATTTCTCCAATTCAGTACGTAATTCCTCTTTATTCATATCCAACACGTCTTCCAATGTCCACATTGTCAAAAGTTTCGAAAGAAACGCCCCTTTTTTACGCAATGAAAATTATCGAACTGAATTTCGACCCACTTTCAACGCAACAATTACGACTAAGTTTCTACTACTTTTCGTAAAATTTGAACGGATACGCCCACTTTCAAATTTTCACTATCGACTTTACACTTCGACGCAAAAATTTCACAACGAAGCCGTACATTTCCCTTTACGACTCAAATTCACACAAAAATCTCAACCGGAATGACTACCGTATAAATTCAAAAAAATCTCAACCGGAATGAATACCGTATAATAGAGACACGCCCTCCAAATTCTAAATTCTCTTCCTGACGCAAATTTTGTCTTAAAGAAGAGCAAAAAAATTCTCGCAAAACTCAAATGTTCTATCTTCTACCAACAAAATATCCGAACGTACAACGAACAGACGGACGAAAAAAATCCTGCGAGCCCTCATATGTTACAAGTTCTACCAACATATGCGGGCGACCAAAAGAACGAACGTGCGGAAAAATGAACGACCGAAAAAAATCCCGGGAGACCCCATATGTTGCGGGTTCCCCTAGCTATAATAAAGCTCAACTCGTTGTCTATTTTCAAAGGTATAATTCTCAACAAAAATACAAATTAAAACGATACATTACCCAACCGTTGAACGACGGTGGAAGAAAGGTTCACTCTCAAGACGTAGAACGACCAACTAACAAGAAGTCTGCAACTCAGCAACGGGCTGACGAACATCACAAACTGAAGCCGAGTAAGACTTGAAAATGGCACAAGCCACGAACTAACTTGACTACCATGCAACCCAGAGAGATCTCAGACAAACCGACTAGCACGAAGGCTGAGTATCGGAGACTCTCTAACCGCCCCTTTTCGTACCTCCTTATATAGGCGACTCCCCTCGGCTAAGGAACTACCCAAGGGTAACGAATGCCCATCCCAGGACCGGTTAGGACTCAGTCATGAGACCCTAACAGTATATACACATTCCCTGATAATACACATTCACTGTAACATATATATATATATATATATATATATATATATATATATATATATATATATATATATATATATATATATATATATATATAATGTATATATATAATGCCTACAATAATTATATGGAACCCGTATAGAGCACAGAAAGGTCTTGTATCGGCATATATAGAACGTTTTACAAAAAAAATATCCCCGAAAAGTCTTAAATATTTGTTTATACGATGCAATCTAGCGTAACTTCCGGCATAAATACACAAAACCTCGCGACTTTTTTTCATTTCGTACCGAGAACGTTATCGGGAAATATTAGTGAGTGTAGCTCTAATTAGCCGTCTAACTCGATGCCTAGAGCGACGTTATCGCCGGACTAAGGAGCCCAAAGATCGTTTGACTTGGATTGCCCAGCTTCGTGCCCTCCATCGTCTCTACCATCAAAAGGAGGCAGCTCACTGGGAAAAGCTGGTCTCCCGAAACGCGAAGAATCCCAGACGTCTGTGGTCGTCTGTCTCGGGGCTTCTTGGCCGGTCTTCTCGCTCAACTGAAACCCCTTCCTTCACAGCAAATGAGTTCCTTGAAATGCTGACAGCCAAGATCGACCGTCTTCGTGCTTCAACCGCTGACGCTCCTCCTCCAACGTTTACCTCAACATCAGCTGTCTTCGATGGTTTTCGACCTATCTCTGAGTCGGACCTTCGTTCAGTTTTATCGTCTGTTAACTTAAAATCATGTGAACTATATCCATTACCCCCTTTTATTATTAATGACATGTTGGATGACCTCGCCCCTTTTTTGGTTTTTCTGTTGAATAGGTCGCTCTCTGAAGGCTGCATTCCTCCCTCGCAGAAGCGGGCCCTTGTCTTTCCTTCACTCAAAAAGCCTAACCTTGACACCAACCTTTGCAGTAACTATCGGCCTATCTCAAATCTATCCTTTCTTTCTAAGACTCTAGAACGTCTTGTCTCTCTCCAGTTTCTCCCTTATCTTGAGCAATCTGGTCTACTTCCTACTAACCAGTCTGGCTTTAGGGCTAACCATTCCACTGAGACTGCCCTCCTTTCCCTACTCTCTGAAATCTATTCTGCTCTTGATAGGTCTGAACTGACTCTTCTGGCTCTTTATGATGTCTCAGCAGCTTTCGATATGGTTGATCATGAGATTCTTCTCCAGCGTCTTGAGACCTCTTATGGGCTTAAGGGCCTCCCCCTTTGTTGGTTTCGGTCATATCTATCTGAACGAACTCAAATGATTGTTACTGGTGACTCCAGAACCCAATGGGTCCACGTTAAACTGGGTGTCCCTCAAGCCTCTGTTCTCGGACCTCTCTTATTTATTTTATATACGGCTGACATCTCATCTCTTTTTCCGATCTGTGGTGCTGCTGGTCATATCTTTGCTGATGACGTGCAAGCATTTATCCATGGTCCTTCGTCATCGCAGTTGCTTTTGGTCGGGAGTATTCAATCTCTCTCGAATCATCTCCACTCTTGGATGTTATCAAATCGCCTCTCCCTTAATGCTTCTAAGACTCAATTCATCTGGTTTGGTACCCCTCAGCAGCTCCATAAACTTGATTTTGCTCTCCTCTCTGAACAGTTCCCACTCTTTTCTTTCTCGTCAAGTGTACGTGATCTGGGTGTTACCCTTGATAGTTCACTTACCTTTACTGAGCACATCTCTAATCTCACACGCTCCTCCTATTTTCACTTAAGGCGTCTCAGGGTCATTCGTCGTTCTGTCTCCTCCTCCATCTTCACAACTTTAGTTCATGCTTTTGTATTTTCTCGGATTGACTACTGCAATTCCCTTCTTGTTGGTCTTCCTAAGGTTCGTCTCTCTCCTCTTCAGTCGATCCTCAACACAGCTGCTAGACTGATAGCCCGCCTTCCCCGGTACTCTCACATCTCTACCTTTATGTTTGATGAACTTCATTGGCTCCCTCTGCGTGCTCGTATACAATTTAAAATCCTCTCTCTGATCTTCAAGGCTCAGAGGGGTCTTGCCCCGCAATATCTGGTTGGCGTAATACTTCGGACTCTTTCAGCTTCCTCTCACCGTCCACTTCGTTCCTGCAATAGACTTGACCTCTTGGTTCCCCGTAGTAGAACTGCTATGGCTCAGGCTCGTTCCTTTGCTTCAATTGGTCCCTCTCTTTGAATGCTCTTTCTCCTTCTGTTCGCTCTAAAATTCTCTCTGGCAGTCTCTCTTCTTCCTTCGCTTTTCTCAAAACCTGTTTATTTTCGCGGGGCTTAGCACACTGGGAGCGCTTCTGAACGGTTCACCCTACGAGAGGCGCTTTACAAATACTTAAATACAATACAATACAATACAATAATGCACAAACATATTGTAAGAGCTTTCACAAACTAACCTGACTGAAAACCGCAAAATTCTTTGACATTAATGTTCACTTAACTAAACAGACATGGTTTAAGATAGGCCTACTCTTATCGACTTGTTGTGCAAGAGCTTTCTACTTCAAAATATAGACTCGAGTCGACATTCTTCTCGGAAACTCGACACACTTAGACATCTTGAACCTTAAACCGGTGATAATCATTACGATCGGTTCGCCAATGGTTACAGCGGTTACAGGCATGGGCGTCCGCAGGAATTCTTGTAGGGGTGGCAAAGTAGTTAAAATAATAAATTTTTACTTTCGCTTTTCATTACTTTATATATTTAACGGCTCCCTTTGGCGCTGCTTTTAGTCCCCACAGTCCACGTTGACTCTTTTTATTCTCATCTCAAAACTGTTCTTTTTCAGCCGTGCTGGGGTCGGGAGAGCTCCTGAGTAGTAACCTTAAAGGAGCGCTATATAAATCTTCGAAATGGATGATAGAATTTTTTTAATTTGCCGTAAACAAAATGACATTTCTGCACCACAGAATAGCTACTCATGAACACGTGACAACTTTAAAAATAAATAATAAATGCACAAATTCATAAATATTTAAGCAAGAACTTACCTAAATAATAGTGTTTTTTCGCATAGAAAGTCCTGCTGTCAGACAATACAATCTTTTTCAGATGCCACCGAAGGAGAAAAGTGAAAGAAGACGAACAATACGTTTCTTCACGTTGAGAGAAGCTATTGAGCAAATTCTGGAAGTCGGTGGAAATGACGTAGACAATGTAATAATTATGCCATCGAAGCCTGAAGGAAACATTACAGATGAAGAGGAGGATGAGAAGGGATGTGGCATTCCCAGTGATGTGTCTAGGCAAATAGAGTTCGATTAGTCAGCTGCTGAGATTTCTGTGGCCAACAGTTCTGAAGCACGGGCTAGCAGAACACAGAAGGAGCCTAAACAATACGGGAGAACCGCTTGCCTGACTGCTCTCTTATGAAATCCACTGCGATGGGGAAAGAGCAGCGAGGAGCAATCGAATATTAGGGCAATGGAAATGTTGTGGTGGCATTGTGAAAAGACAACAAGCCAGTGTTCGTAACATCAAAACATGTCGATGTGAGTCCAACTGTGTCCAAAACTAATCCAGTGTTAACAAAAAGCACATCCAATAAGCCACCCTACAACAAGACCATGGGTGGTGTCGACCTACTTGATAGGTTTTTCAGTGAATACAGGCTGGGAAGCGCGGTAAAAGTTGGTGGTTCTGCGTCTACAACCATTCTCTCAATATATGTGTAGTGGCAGCCTGGAGAGTCCACGTGGATGTCGGTGGCAAATTGGATCAGCTGAAATGTGTGCGATACATATCGTCCGAATCCTCCTCCAGGAAAGTTTCAGCCATCGCCGGGTTGTTGTACCGAGAGCAGTTCTATCCGACATAGGCCTACGCTATGACGGTGATGGCCAAATCTGGAGAAAGGCAAGACTGAGGTACGTTGCAAACTAGAAGGCTGCGCCAAAACACACTGTACATGTGCGTGAAGTGCAGCAAACGACTTCATCAGAAGTGTTTCGCAGCTTTTCATAGTCCAGCGTAGCATTTAGTGAAGAACACGTGAACAGTCAAGATTTTTATCAGTTCGATGCCATTGGCTACAATTTTAGTCACTTCTTTCTGATATACCGAGAAGTTGCAGCTGAAACATTAAGGCGATTTTGAATGTCAGCAATTATCCGTCAATATTACGTTATTGTGTTACAATGTAATTTCGTACATGCTCAGTATTTCACATGTTGTCAGTTGCCTATTGGCCCAATTTTCGTAATACGAGCATATGCAAATTTGCCTACTTTATTTGAGAATGGTAAAAAAACATAATACATACGTTGAGAAATAGCCATAAAGGCCCAAAAGATTCGGACAGTTCATTAAAAAATTTCTGAATAAAGATTTGGTCTAAAACGGAATAAAGGAGTCAAAGTCTGGTACAATACGACCAAGTTTGCGAGTCCATTCTGAGCGGGTCAGTCCATCATTGATAACCTTCAATGTTATAGTTACTCAAGAGGTCAAAATATAGTTCATCCTACCAGTATGATGGTACGATAATTTCTACTGACTACCAAAGATAAAGGATATTCGCGCTATGTACGTAACTGCCTTGGCACAGACAGTTACTGTGTATTTTTAAACAATGAGACTATGAGTGATAGCCTACAGCAATTTGTCAAATATGATCTGTTTATCATTTCTCATTTGTCATGAAGTTTATCAGTTTATCAGTGAATTTATCTGTTGTGCGTGACCTTGGACCGAGAGCTCACCTTTGCTCCTCATATTACCCTCTTTAGCCGTGACTGCTTCTACCAATTGCGCCGGCTGCGCACTGTTGCCCGCTCACTCACTGCTTCTGCTACCTCCACTCTTATGCATGCCTTCGTCACAACCAGACTTGACTACTGCTGCTCTCTACGCTGGCCTACCGGCTGTTCGATTGGGGTGCTTGGATCGGATCTTGCGTTCTGCTGCCGCCTTATAGGCCGTATACCAAAATTTGGTCATCTCTCTATACACCCGCTCTCTGAGCAGCGGATTTCGCCTAGGTTAGCTGCCCCAGTCTGGCGCTGCACATTGGGTCTCGCTCCTGCCTATCTTCGCGAGCTTAGTGCTAGGGGCTCTCTCGATCCCTCTGCTCATCTGAACAGGGCTCCTACTTGTCCCTTTTGCCCGAACTTCCACTATCCAGAACCGCGCTTTCTCGGTGGTGGGTCTCTCGAAATGGAATGCTGAACATTCGTCCATAATGCTGAACATAATGCTTCGCCTTTTCCCTAGGACCTTCTCTCCTGTGTTCTTTTCTCACCTTAAAACGGTTCCTTTTGGCCGTGCTGGAGTCGGGAGCGCCACTGAGTAGTTTTCTTGAAGGGGCGCTATATAAATGGTCGCTATGAATGAATGAATTAGAATTTTAATATTTGACCGCACCGGGCTTTGTTAAAGAATTAATAAATTTTAATATTAAACTGCGCTTAAAATAGTATATAGCATCCTGACAATAGACTCATGACAATGTTTTCGAATGAATGTACGATTATATTTCCTTTTTTTGGTAAATGCGCTGAACATGACCTGCTGTCATGTTGAGTTGGCACATGTAGTGTACTTTCAGGTGGAACCCCAACGCTTTTCAACCACCTATTACTGTCCACTCGTCATAGGGCTGCCAATTTTTGATTTTGCCATTCCGGGACGCCCGTAGTCACTCGAAATGCCGTTACTAATTTATCATGTCCACGTCACTGTAGGCGTATGTTAAGAATGTTGCGTCGTTCATAATGCTGAACACTCTATCGCAAAAAGCGTTGGAAACGGGAACTGACTAATGCTAAGTAACTGAGTCAGTGAGTGTCAGTGGTTTTTTTTTGCTCAGGCAGATCCGAGTTATACGGAGAACGCTGTCGCTAAGCGCTGCGGCTGTGCTAATACACTCCTTCATCCTCACATCGTCTTGACTACTGTAATGGGGTCCTCCTGGGCCTCCCTGAGTTCCGTCTTCATCAACTTCAGCTCGTTCAGAATGCAGCAGCCAGACTTCTCGCTGATCTACCGAGATATTCACACATATCTGACTACATGCGACACAGTCCACGTTGACTCTTTTTATTCTCATCTCAAAACTGTTCTTTTTCAGCCGTGCTGGGGTCGGGAGAGCTCCTGAGTAGTAACCTTAAAGGAGCGCTATATAAATCTTCGAAATGGATGATAGAATTTTTTTAATTTGCCGTAAACAAAATGACATTTCTGCACCACAGAATAGCTACTCATGAACACGTGACAACTTTAAAAATAAATAATAAATGCACAAATTCATAAATATTTAAGCAAGAACTTACCTAAATAATAGTGTTTTTTCGCATAGAAAGTCCTGCTGTCAGACAATACAATCTTTTTCAGATGCCACCGAAGGAGAAAAGTGAAAGAAGACGAACAATACGTTTCTTCACGTTGAGAGAAGCTATTGAGCAAATTCTGGAAGTCGGTGGAAATGACGTAGACAATGTAATAATTATGCCATCGAAGCCTGAAGGAAACATTACAGATGAAGAGGAGGATGAGAAGGGATGTGGCATTCCCAGTGATGTGTCTAGGCAAATAGAGTTCGATTAGTCAGCTGCTGAGATTTCTGTGGCCAACAGTTCCCAGCCACGGCTAGCAGAACACAGAAGCGTGAGCCTTTAAACACATGGGAGAACCAAGCTTGCCTGACTGTTTCTTATGAAACCACTGCGATGGGGAAAGAGCAGCGAGGAGCAATCGAATATTAGGGCAATGGAAATGTTGTGGTGGCATTGTGAAAAGACAACAAGCCAGTGTTCGTAACATCAAAACATGTCGATGTGAGTCCAACTGTGTCCAAAACTAATCCAGTGTTAACAAAAAGCACATCCAATAAGCCACCCTACAACAAGACCATGGGTGGTGTCGACCTACTTGATAGGTTTTTCAGTGAATACAGGCTGGGAAGCGCGGTAAAAGTTGGTGGTTCTGCGTCTACAACCATTCTCTCAATATATGTGTAGTGGCAGCCTGGAGAGTCCACGTGGATGTCGGTGGCAAATTGGATCAGCTGAAATGTGTGCGATACATATCGTCCGAATCCTCCTCCAGGAAAGTTTCAGCCATCGCCGGGTTGTTGTACCGAGAGCAGTTCTATCCGACATAGGCCTACGCTATGACGGTGACGGCCAAGGCAAGACTGAGGACCGTTGCAAATTGAAAGGCTGATAAAACACACTGTACATGTGCGTGAAGTGCAACAAACACCTTCATCAGAAGTGTTTCACAGCATGTCATAGTCCAGCGTAGCATCTAGTGACGACAGTCAAGTTTTTACAATTTCGATGCCACTGTGGCTACAAATTTTAGTCATTTTCAGATACTTTCTATACCGAGGAAGTTGTGCTGCTGGCGTATTACACATTTGCAGACGATTTTTGAATGTCAACAATTATCCGTTAATATTGCATTATTGTAGCAATTTCATTACGTACATGCTCAGTATTTCACATGTTGTCAGTTGCCTATTGGCCCACAATGTTCATCAGACAAACATTTTACAAATTTGCCTACTTTTTTACAATGAATCAAAAAAATATAATACATACGTTGAGAAATAGCCATCAAGGCCCAAATGATTAGCACACGTTCATAAAATATTTTTCTAAGTTAAGAATTGATCCAAAACGGGTTAAAGGAGTCAATGTTTGGTACAATACGACCAAGTTTGCGAGTCCATTCTGAACGGGTCAGTCCATCATTGATAATAACCCTTCAATGTTATAGTTACTCAAGAGGTCAAAATATAGTTCATCCTACCAGTATGATGGTACGATAATTTCTACTGACTACCAAAGATAAAGGATATTCGCGCTATGTACGTAACTGCCTTGGCACAGACAGTTACTGTGTATTTTTAAACAATGAGACTATGAGTGATAGCCTACAGCAATTTGTCAAATATGATCTGTTTATCATTTCTCATTTGTCATGAAGTTTATCAGTTTATCAGTGAATTTATCTGTTGTGCGTGACCTTGGACCGAGAGCTCACCTTTGCTCCTCATATTACCCTCTTTAGCCGTGACTGTTCTACCAATTGCGCCGGCTGCGCACTGTTGCCCGCTCACTGCTTCTGCCACTCCACTTTTATGCATGCCTCGTCACAACTACAGACTTTACCTCAATAAGCGTTTCTACGCCATTCACCGGCTGTTCGATTGGGTGTTGATCGGATCTCTTTGCGTTCTGCTGCCGCCTTATAGGCCGTATACCAAAATTTGGTCATGTCTCTCCACTGGCTCCTCTCTGAGCAGCGGATTTCGTATTAGCTGCCTTAGTCTGGCGCTGCACATTGTCTCGCTCCTGCCTATCTTCGCGAGCTTATGCTAGCTCGATCCCCCTGCTCATCTGAACAGGGGTCTCTACTTGTCCTCCTTTTGCCCGAACTTCCACCTTTATCCAGAACCGTAAGGCTTCGGTGGTGGGTCTCGGAAATGGAATGCTGAACATCTTCGTCCATAATGCTGAACATAATGCTTCGCCTTTTCCCTAGGACCTTCTCTCCTGTGTTCTTTTCTCACCTTAAAACGGTTCCTTTTGGCCGTGCTGGAGTCGGGAGCGCCACTGAGTAGTTTTCTTGAAGGGGCGCTATATAAATGGTCGCTATGAATGAATGAATTAGAATTTTAATATTTGACCGCACCGGGCTTTGTTAAAGAATTAATAAATTTTAATATTAAACTGCGCTTAAAATAGTATATAGCATCCTGACAATAGACTCATGACAATGTTTTCGAATGAATGTACGATTATATTTCCTTTTTTTGGTAAATGCGCTGAACATGACCTGCTGTCATGTTGAGTTGGCACATGTAGTGTACTTTCAGGTGGAACCCCAACGCTTTTCAACCACCTATTACTGTCCACTCGTCATAGGGCTGCCAATTTTTGATTTTGCCATTCCGGGACGCCCGTAGTCACTCGAAATGCCGTTACTAATTTATCATGTCCACGTCACTGTAGGCGTATGTTAAGAATGTTGCGTCGTTCATAATGCTGAACACTCTATCGCAAAAAGCGTTGGAAACGGGAACTGACTAATGCTAAGTAACTGAGTCAGTGAGTGTCAGTGGTTTTTTTTTGCTCAGGCAGATCCGAGTTATACGGAGAACGCTGTCGCTAAGCGCTGCGGCTGTGCTAATACACTCCTTCATCCTCACACGTCTTGACTACTGTAATGGGGTCCTCCTGGGCCTCCCTGAGTTCCGTCTTCATCAACTTCAGCTCGTTCAGAATGCAGCAGCCAGACTTCGCTGATCTACCGAGATATTCACACATATCTGACTACATGCGACGTGAGCTCCATTTGGATTCCAGTTGCTGATCGTGTGCAATTCAAATTGCTACTGGTTTTGAAGGCTACGAATGGTACTGCTCCGGACTATTGCTGAACTGTGCCTTCCAGCTGGCACTCAAACTGGCAACATGGCGGGCTCTCCGGTCTGCCCCCCGGAAATGCCTTGATGATACCTTCGTTTCGAACCACCACCTGTGCTCGTCGGGACTTCTCGATTGCGGCGCCACGGATGTGGAACGCTCTTCCGCCGTCTGTGCGTACTGCACGCGGCTATACAGTTTTCTCTAAACTCTTAAAGACGCATTTTTTCAGCTGTTTGATGGCCACGTGTTGAGCGCTTCTGAGACTCTTAAGTGGCGCTTTATAAATGTTTTGTTACATTACAGTACATTACATTTTTCAAGTTTTGAAGACTTAAACCTAGCGATGGCAACATCCGATGTTGAGCCAACAATGTTAAGTCTGATAGAACGCAGAACGCAAAATTCATCGTAGCCTACAACTTGTCCAGTTCAGTGTGCAAAGAAAAGAACAACATTAAATTCTGGTGAAGTGGATATCTGCACCAAATTCTAGGACAATCTGGGATCAATCCGGGAAAGGGGACGCACAAGGCCGATTCCGGGACTGTCCCTGCGAACCCGGGACGCATATCCGGGACGGTTGGCAGCTCTAAGGCCCCTAACTCAATGGTGACTGTGCTGAATCACCTTAGCTCTTACTGTACGATTCTTGTTTACTAAAATTACCACATGTCATCTAGTAAAGGAGCTAAAAATATTTAATACATTGAAATTACTACATGATATGTCTTAATCCTAAACAGTCTGTTGGTCTTGCACCAAATGCATACAGCTTGTTCCAATAATTGACGGATCAGATTGATGTTTGTTTTTATATTTAGGTTGCTTGTCCGCCTATAGGACTTCTTCTGTTTATTTTTTGTTCTCATTAACTCACAAGGAACTGTATCTCTGAATTGTGCGCGCGCGTTCCAATCAATTGTTGACCAGAAGGCATCCACTTGTGTTGGTTGTGGCATAAAGTCCCATGTAACCTGCCGAAGTATCTGTACCATAACCTCAATAACGAACTGGCAGTGTGAGGACTGCTTAAATAGTGCATGTTCACGAAGCAACTGGTGTTATATCCACTCCAGCTAACAAGGATGAGTCAGAACTCAGAATGATAATAAGCCTACTAGACTTCAGTTATTCAACACTGGAAGTTGGATTGATGAAAAAAAGATTGCGATGAAATGGAAGCTAGATTGATGGTAGTTATCATGGCCATAGGTAGACTGCTTAGTGCTTACTTACCAAACCAACGTCAATTGCGGTGCGTAATGTAATGTAATGTAAATCTTCAAAAATTTATCAGAGCCCACAAAAACCACGTCAGGGAGACCAGATTATTCACCGGCGCTATATAAAATCAAGTCCACAATAGCCACGCTGCTCTTTTCTTCCCGGTGCTTGGTCCGGGGATGTCAAGCCGAGGACACAGCATGGTGCTACCGTGCTACGGTGGCAATCGGTGATGATAGTGGTACTGAAGACATTAAAATAATTTACCAACGTAAACTACGGGATTACAGAACCGCTTTCTAACCTAGTAACCTCTAATAACCTCTAATTGTATGACCGTAGTCAGAAAAAAACCCAAGTTCATGTCCTACTTTATCCGATCGTTCGAGAATCATCGGAGAGAACTGAATTCACTCTGTCTGCCTCATCAAGGTAACGTTGAAAGACTTTTTAATTTAAAAATAATCTGATGCATTAGTGGATGGGTAGTTACCTTTTGGAATTTCTTGTCAACTTACGCAAGATTTGTCTAGTTTGAAAATGAGTTGGCGTATGGCTAAGATAAAGGATCCTATTATATTCTGCTTTCGTCAACACTTTGGGAATAATTAAAATTGTCCTACTTGTTGCTTCTATAAACCAAAAATAAAAAAATGTGTTTTCAAGCTTTAGCCAGATTCCAACTGTTGTCTTTAGTCACAAGTATCCATCGCACAGCAGTGTCGATATAGACCAGTTTAGTAGCTATAGAGCACAAGGGTTAGTCGCCATTTTGCAAGTAATTAAATCCTGACCTAGATAATTAGGCTATAGGCTTCCTTCATACAGGGCTATCTTGCAAAACCAGAATTGGTTTGGTTCTTTGGGCGTAATTCGCCATATTCTATAATTGGTAAATCAACATGCATATTTATTTGATCAACCAAAACGGTCCTTTCCTAAACTAACCGACCGAATTCCACTCAATAGCCTACACTACAGCCTGCACGACCGGATTCGATGGAAAGAGAAAAAAGACAGACCAAGACTACGCTGGATAGACCGTGTAATTGAGGACATAGCATCACTTGGAATAACTTCAACCGGATAACGACTGAGGAAGATAGAGAACATTTATTCGTACATAGGCATATATCGCCTCCAAAAGGCCGGCATCAAGAACTGATGATGATGATGACGCTACTGATTATGATGATGATGATGATGATGATGATGATGATGATGATGATGATGATGATGATGATGATGATGATGATGATGATGAGTAATTAGTGGTATTGATGATGATGATGATGATATTGATGATGATGATGATGATGATGATGATGATGATGATGATGATGATGAGTAGTTAGTGAATACTGATAAGGATAATGCTAGTGATGATGATGATGATGATGATGATGATGATTATGATGATGATGATGATGATGATGATGATGATGATGATGATGATGATGATGATGATGATGATGATGATGATGATGATGATGATGATGATGATGAGTGATGTTGATAACAATGACGACCATATGTAAATGTAATGTAAATGTAAATATTCGACATTTCTCAGCGCCACACAAAAGTCAGGGAGACCATTGGGCCATAGTGCGATTGATGGTCTAAAGGCTCGAAACGGAACGCTTTAGCGATTTACAAAATTTTTACAAAACATTATTACGCCACGTCTAGGTCAACACGACTATTTTTCTGCTCGCAATTTTATTTAAACGCCGATATGGACATTTGAAATTTCCAACTTTTCAGCGAGGCTATCTTATAATACCGGCCATAGTAGCTGCCATTTGTCCACGCGGTGGTGTGGCAGGGTGTTCAAGGTGCGCGCACAGCCGGAGAATTTTACGAGATTTCGAATCCACCTCAAGGGGTATATTTAGTGCCTTGCAGCCGGAGGGTTGGAGGTTCGAATCGGCCTCAAATCCACCGCATAGGGACCCTAGACAAGAATCCTTCACTCACCATTGCTCATGCGCTTCGACGTGAAACTCCGATTCGGTGTCACGTGCAGTGGTCGGGAGGGCAACTGTTGCAACGAGGCTATCTCAAACTGAATGGCCATAGAATGGCCATTAGACCACGTCACGCGAGCTAAATATACAATCATACGTCACGCGGGCTTAACTTTCAAATCAGGCGCTTTCGTTAAAAGCCTGCGAGACGCTCCGAAAAATCACAAATCGCAACAACGCCAGAACTTCGTCTATCATTTAGCCAGGGAAACAAATAACAAGGCTATAATGACTATAGGGTAGAGATGGCTCTGTTGGGTACGCTATTCAACTCAAAATTGTTTTGCTAAACGAAGCAGCAACTGAGTCACAGGTAATAAAAAATTCAAATGCACGGGGAAAAACTATTTTTCACCTCTAAATATCGTTCGGATATGTGGACATTTAAAATATTTGAAGCCCTTCAGCATATAGAGTAAGTAAGTAAGTAGCCTTTATTTGCTATGCCGTTAAAAATTACGCGTGGGGAAAACCCGGGCAAAGCCGGGTAGAAACATCTAGTATAGGCTATGAAGTATGGGCGTTGGTTAATTATCTCCGGCTTGCAAGCGTCTAGCGTAACGGCAATTAGGCCAGCTATCTGCAGCAAATCCTGGTTGCTACGATAACAGCGCATAATAGTTGCGTACGCGGTTCTGACGCCGAATAATTCCAACTCAAAATAGCCGATCTGGGAATAATTATACTTAGGGGCGTAAACGTGGATGAAAGAGTAAAGAGTTCAATGATTGGACATAACCATCGTAAAAATAACAAAATTTTTAACCACGATTTCCAATCTGTGAAACTTTGAAGGCTAGATATTTAACTGCGTCTTGTTGTTACTGAGTTGAGGTTTCCTTGTAACTAAGTCGTATGACCTCTAAAACTTCGACCAGTGTCTTATACAAAATGATGATGATGATGATGATGATGATGATGATGATGATGAATTTTTTAGGATGGAGAAATGGAGATGTTTATCATTTAGGATTTGCGGAATATGAGGGTAAATCAAACGAAGAACTGGCATCTGCGTTCATCGTTGGCACAATCATGTCAATTACTTCCAAAGTCGTATCCTGTTCTTTCTGATCACATGCACGACATATTGCCGTCCTATGGCCCTGGACCAAAACAATATTCGATTTTTTGTGGCAGCGTTGCGGAGTTTTATATCCGACCGTTGAATCCATGTATTGGCGACACTGATGACTTAATCGTCAAAGCTCATGCACTAGCCTTTTTGATGAGTTTATGGTGCTGCCAAGAGACGTGAGTGGTCTATTTGATACGTTCGAGTGCTACAAGCTGGAATCATACCAGAGGTACCCAGGTTTTTGTTCGACGCTACGAGTTTTAGGTGAAATGAAATTTAATTGGAGGTATAAGAAGTACGAATTTAACCATACTGTTCATACAAATGCCTACATGTACCCAGACATGAACACAATGGCAAATTGGTATTACCTTTCTACACGCGTAAAAGACACCTTGCCAAACATTGTTACTGGTCCAGCAATAAAAGTTAAACAGAAAAGACCAACTGGTTGTTTTATCCAAAGTGATGTCGTCTACAGCATTTGGTGTCCTCAGTGGCCTAAAGAAGCCCAAGGTTGGCTTCAACGACCTAGGAATAACGGATGGCCGACCATTGATATAATCTCCGAGGTTGTACAAAATGGTTGTAATGTTGTTTATGTCCAGCATCGTTCATGCAGAGACGATAAGCACCAGTGGAGGTTTTCATTTTCATTCGCAGAAGTTATTTTACTTCAGAGTTGGACTCAAGTTCAGCAGATTGTCTATCATTTGCTGAGATTCTTCGCAAAGAGAGAATTAATACAAAAAGGATTGTCCAAAGGAAGATGAGGTTCTCTGTCCGTATCATTTAAAGACTCTGATGTTATGGACTTGTGAAGAGATGTCACCTGAATGGTGGAATTCCTCTTCTGTTATTGCGATCTGCTGTGAGTTGTTACAAAAGCTTTTGGAATGTCTAAGGAAGGGACACTGCCCAAACTACTTCATTCCTAAAACAAATTTATTTCATGAGCCATCGCACTCAAAAATGCTGGACAAAACTAAACAACGACTAAATGAATATGGAAATTCTAGGATTCTTTGTCATTGGTTCGTGGAAAATTACATACTGCCAGTCAGTCGGAAGCATGTCGAGATTAAAAGAACAATGGAAGTAATTCCAAATTTTAT
The DNA here is from genome assembly GCA_020284085.1 of Aporrectodea caliginosa. Lineage (NCBI taxonomy): Eukaryota > Metazoa > Annelida > Clitellata > Crassiclitellata > Lumbricidae > Aporrectodea > Aporrectodea caliginosa. The sequence continues at coordinate 493,692 of JACEVL010000021.1, read as the reverse complement.
GGATTACATGCTGCCTCTCTTTGAATTTTGGAAGGAGAGTGAATCAAAATCATTTGATTTCTTATTTTTTTCCGCATTAACATATGCTCATAAAAGTAGTCGTTCTTTGATCAAGTACGGATTCAGTTCAGGATTGCGCCAAACGTTCAAAGATCGATATCTTTCGAGATCTCTTCAATTGAAAACAAATCGTGCATTGATGGATCTTCCAACAATACAGAACGTCTCGTGTTTCACGTACTATGACATTATGCTGCATATTTTGCAAGCCGCATACGGTATAGATTGCGGAGAGATTTCATGGGATAGCAACCTCTTGGTTGAAGTTGTCAACGCAATTTCGATACAACCAAAAAATGTTAGGTCCGAGCATCATCTCTTTCCGAAGGCCTACACGACTCAAATACTTAGTCAGTTTGAATTCTTGCGTGCTCAGGATCTCATGCAAAATTTAACTGGATCAAATAACCGTCCGGAATTTCAACTCGTGTCTCTCATGTCAAAAGAGTTTCTTAGAAAAGCCCTAGAATATGACGATGATGAATCCAACAGCATTACTCTTGCAGCTTTGGCATATCTGGCAGCCCTCCATTTTGCAACATCAGAATACCAAACAGCAATGCGCTTATGCTTAGCAGTTCTAGAATATCAGACTTCTGAAAAGGAAAAGGAAACACTGAATGCAAGTTGTTTGTTGTTTATTGACGATGTCGCAAAAATCGTTGGATTGTGTGTTCTTCACAAGAAAATTACTGACAATGATCTTCATTACATCGACAAGCGACTTTATCTTGACCTGCGTCTTTCGCCCGAGGTGTTTGCTCATTATATATTCGTATTATCTCACCAAAAAACATCGAAATATTTCGATTTTTATCATGATTTACCAGAGTCAGCATTTTCCATGGACGAATATTTGAAGACTTCATTAAAACCGCAATGCACTGTTTCGAGGAAGTCTAATTTCAACGCTGTCAGACATAATATTATAGTTTATCGCAGAACAGATTCAATGACAGAAATCAAGTCTATATTTGTAAATCCTTTGCTAGATAACGAAACATTAGTGGTTGCTCTAATGGAATATGCTTTAGAAAATCTGACATCATTTTACAGTGTGATTCGCAAAGACTTTGGAATCCACTGCAATACAGATGACTGCTATCGTGCTTTGCACCTGTACAAGTGTCGCAAACACAATGAAGTTTTGCATTTATGTGAGCGAATTCTTGACAGAACTGATATGCAAAACGATTTGAAGGAGTTTTTATTTGCGAATGTTTTCTTGATTCCTCTGCTTGACTCTTTCTTTGATAGAGACGTACAGTCTTTGCTGGGATTTCACACCCTCTTTTATTATTTATCACCTCTGAATGACGATATGGGGAAAGTTGCGTTAACTGCCCAATCCACGTTTGAGCACCATTTTGCCCGACTTGTGTACTATAATAAGTGTGAACTCTTGTTTCTTCTTAAATACGACTACATTAAATGCTACTATTTTCTTGGAAGACATTTTCTTGCTAGATATTTGAAAGTCAGATGTTATATCGACTGTTATCTTCCGTATACAAAAGCAATGACAGAATTTGCTGCTCAGAAAGCTAATCTTCCGTTTGAACACATCATTCGCATATTTCTTCTACAAAAACTTCGCATTATTAAAAAGTAGTTCAATGGTTTCATCGTATCAATGACCAAATTATACTTTCATGTGAAACCTGCTTTTCATGATATGTCATGCTTCTAAGGTTTTGTCTTGTGGCCGCCAGTTAAACCTCTGTTATTATACGTGGTCGTAATTGACATTTTGATGGATGGATCCAGAGCTGAATGACATCTTAGGGCACAAAGAAATTCTTTTCAATTATTTCTCACCATTCTTATGGCGTGACACGAGGCGTTGAGTGGTGGCCTAAACTTATTGAGAAACTGCATGATTGTGTTAGTACACTCTGCATGGCGCCAAATGCTAAATGTGTATCATTTTATTAGTACGGGACCGCACTTCTGCTTTCACTTATAAGCGAATATAACACCTAAAAGAGGTGTAGAACTTTTGGACAGGTCTCACCGTTTGTGCATCATAATAATAACCTTCCTCTGTCGCCGGTATTTTCTAGCGTTGTCAGCGGTAACGTCAGCAGACAAGGCAGCTGAAATATGTTGTTCAAGACTCACTTTTTTCATGTATGTAGTGTGATGTAATGGAATATAATACTTCTATAGCGCGTTTTAGAAACCTCTCCGAGGCGTTGTGTACGTAGCTACCAGTCAGATGGAAAAAAAGTGTCCTTAATGTTAGAGATAATGCAGTGTGTGTGAATGTACGTATGTATTTATATACTATGCATGTGTGCATATACGTATGTATGTATGTATGTTAGGGTGCACCACTGCACTGCACCCTTCCCTAATGGAAAACTTTCGTGTATTGTTTTTATAATCCTCCAAGCAACCATTTGGTGAAGGTTCATATCGAGACGCTATAGCCAAAATATTTTGAAGATTGAACAATATAATTAATTATAGGATTTGCCCAATCCAGTTGAGATTCTGTTAAAGTGCATGTTTTTCGTTTTTCACCAATTATTCTTAAATTATACATAATAACAAATTTGAGAAATCAGCAACTTTTTCAAGACCACAAGACCTCATAATTGAACTTATATGAGTTTTCCCAAAAGTAGCAGTTGAAAAAATATTGATTGGTGAATTATTAGAAAATGATCACCAGGTGTAAAATGCCTCTAGCATTTGAACAGGCGACGCTTTTCATAACTAGTAGGCTAAACTCTGGGAACAAAGTTTTTTTAACACACACGCTTAAGACCCCTTATTTGAGAGGGCCTAAGCTATCTCACATGGTTCAGTAAAGAGGCAGAAAGCATAGAAGAACGATATGCTTAACTTTATTCTTCAATAGCAATGTAGGCTACGCCTCGGCATTTCAAATACTTTGAGCCATCACATAGTCCTACTATTCAGTAGACTCAATTTGAATCCGTTCTGCGTCGCGACCTTTGCACCATCCGGTCACTTCGCTCTATTCAGGTATCGCTTCGTGAGGACAACCGAATAGAGCGGTACTGCCGCTTACCCACAATCATCTGCCTCAGGTTTCTCCATCTATCACTCAGCAGATTTTCCATCCAAAATTAAATTCTCACCTCTTCCAGAATTCCTACCCTGACTCAGCTGATCCTCCGCCTTCCAATCTTTCTTGACTTGAACGAAACCCCCTTAGCAAATCTGTTGCTCTCTTCTCTCCCTTTGTCGTAATGAGCGGAAACTGAGCGTCTATTTTTAGTCCTAAAAGGTGTTACATAAACTGTCTATATTGCGCTGCATTTATCTGTGAAGTGGCATGCAGTTGAGATTTTGCATCTGGTCTGATAAGTCGCGAAGCTCAGTAAACATAATTTCACATCACTATTTCCAGGGCAAGCTAGCAATTGAGGCACCTGCCATAATGATGATATTAAAGGCAATTCGCTCGGCAAAAGGAAGCCAGTGTAGCGCTTCTCGCTATAAAACTTTGCGATGTATGCGATTATTTCGGGGTTTTGGATACGATTCGGGCAGCACAATTTAGGACGGACTAACGCAAACGGAATCCTGGGCTCAATTACAGTATTATCCAGATGCTTTAAGATGAGCGATAGCATGAGGGTCACCGCAGCGCCGACTTATAGATTGCGTCGTATGACCAGTATCTGACGCTGCTGGTAGAAGCAGAAGCTGAAAGGAAGTTCCGGTGATCCGATATCGATAAATCTGTGTCCAGAAGACACCCAGGTTTGGGGAATACGAGCTGTGAATTCCAATCAACGGCATCGGAACTTCATCTTCTGTCAATTTTTGACAGCGTCTGGAATCTGTTGAAAAAATTATCCGCTTCCGATCGGACGACATTCATATAGATCTGCACTTCTGCCACAGTGGCTCTTGTCGAAGAGATACATACATGCAAGTGCATAAGATGGGAGGCAAGTGGAATACAGCTGTACGTCAGCAGCACATTTATGAATCTTCGCTCCCAGTTATGAATCCATTGTAGAACTAGCCTACCTAGCGAAACTAGGTGGCAAGCAAATCTGCTGCTGCAAAGGACTCTCGAACTCGATATTTTACAGTGTTTGTTTCAATAATTATCTTCTTGCAATTGGCAGCTAAGACAATGCCTTTAGGGAGTTAATACTTTAGTTTTAAGCATATTTCGTATTTTATTCGACAGTATTTTATGATGCATCTAATATCGCCATCGTTATGGGTCATTTTGAACAAGAAAGTACTCATTATATTTAGTATACACGAAACACTTATAAATTTTAAACGTGTCATCAGAGTCTGCATGTATACCAGGATTCAACAAACGGTAGAATGCTTGTTAGGTGGAAAACGATGACAGCAGTAGCAATTGTATTCTGGGGAAAATTAAATATCATTTGCATTTCTACAACATTGGCCCGATTCTAAATCCAACTATCATTATTTTCTTATTAGACACAGTTCGCCTCCTGGTGGGTCTGGGTATCCTATCGGCCGAGCGTTTTCAATTACCGTCACTTGAATAATATTATTTACTCCAATTCAGTTAACTGCTCGGTGTTGGTTTCACTTCACCTTTGGACCCCGATAGCCTCATTGGCCGTCACCTGAATAATTATGACTGACTTCTGCTCTGATAACAGCTCGATGTTGGCAAATGGCTAACTACTCTTCACCTTTGCACCGAAATAGTCAAGCAGGAGACTTCTGAGCTAATCAAGTAGGAGACTACCTTGCAGTGAGGCTTATATTTTCCGACTTGGATCAGAATATTAAAAATAGAAACCAAATAGAAAGGAAACGGTTAAAAAAACGCCGACAGGATATTGCACAGAGCAGTAGGAATAAATCACAGTTACGAAGCAGTTAAAAGTTTGTTAAGATTGCGATGATATTTGCAAAAATATAATTGTCTTTAAACCGATAATAAGGTAAGAGGTGCAATTTACAGCACGGCATTTTTTCAACAGTTCCTATTACAGGAATACATAGACAAGAAACTTCAATATTATAGAAATAGGTGCTTCAGTTATTTAAGCTCGGAGTAATTTTCGGTTGCGAGGGACACCATTTCTTGGACTGAGGAACCCTACTCCGTTAATTGTGGATAGGAGTTCGTTGTTTCGTTAGTCTGCACCATGAGATGTGATGTTTTGTTCAAAAGGAAACCATCTAAAAAAATTCTAAAAGATGTTAGACTTAGATTTTTTAGGGATTGCCACGCAGAATATGATTCGTTAAATTTGAATTATTGTATGCAATACTTACCTATCAGTAAGGATGTGTGCGATTAGTAGGTTAATAGAAGTCAGAAGCTTTATGTCACCATCTCATAGATGGTTGGCTGAAAGGAGGTTGTCTACTAAACAAGATCGGCCGAACTGTAACCGATGAAGGTGATTGTTAGCACTTTATTTGGGTGACAACTAGAATTTAAAACGCTTCTGCTGCTGACAGTGATGACAACAATGATGATGATGATTACGACAATTATGATTATGATGACTACTATGATGATTACGATGACGATGATGAAGGTGATTATGCCGATAATAGTGATGATGATGAAGATGATGATGATGATATGATGATGGTGATGACGATGATGATGATGATGCTGATGATGATGATGATGATGTGATGATTGATGATGATGATGAGATGATGATGATGATGATGATGATGATGGACAGATATACATTTCTCATTTGAGATGATGGACTATGCGGTCAAATCGAATGAAGAAATGGCATCTGCGTTCATCATTACCACATGCCAGTTACTTCCAAAGTCGTATTCTCCTGCTTCTGATAGCATGCATGACTTAGTGATGTCAAAGAACCCTGCACCAAAAGAGTATTCGATTATGTGTGGCAGCTATGCGGAGTTCTATATTCGACCGCTGAATACATGCATTGACGACACTGATTTCTTGATGTCCAGAACTGATGAACTGGCCTTCAGTGGCGACTTTCCAGTGTTGCCAAGTGATATGAGTGGCCTGTCTGATACGATCGAGGTCTACCAGATTCAACCTTACCATATGTATCCAGGTTTTGTTAGATTACGAGTTTTTGGTGAAATGAACTATAACTGGAAATATAAAAAGTATGAAGTTAACCTAGAGGCTCATCCACGTTGCTACACGGTGATGAAGATGGGCGATCCTGAAACTTCAAAACTTGCTTCATTGCGTCGTGCATTATCTAGAAGCAGGTTGCCAATCATTCGTAGTGGTCCAGCAATGAAAGCTCAAACAGATTCTGAATTTTATTTCGGATATGATGGCGTCAAAAGCGTATTCTGTCCTCAGTGGCCTAGCGAAGCCAAATCGTGGCCCGTTCGACTGAGAAATTGCGGATGGCCGACACTGGATACAATAGGCGAGGTTGTACAAAATGGTTGTCATGTTGTTTATGTCTCACATCGTTCTTGCCGAGAAGATGAAAAGCAGTGGAGATTTTCATTTTCACTTGCGGAGTTAATTTTACTTCAGAGTTGGACTCAAGTTCAACAGATTGTCTATCATTTGCTGAGATTCTTCGCAAAGAGAGAATTAATACAAAAGGATTGTCCAAAGGAGGATGAGGTTCTCTGTACGTATCATTTAAAGACTCTGATGTTATGGACTTGTGAAGAGATGTCACCTGAATGGTGGGATTCCTCTTCTGTTATTACGATCTGCTGCCAGCTGTTACAAAGGCTTATGGAATGGCTAATGAGGAGATGCTTTCCGAACTATTTCATTCCTGAAGCAAATTTATTTCATGAGCCATCGAGCTTCACAATCCTTGATAAGACTGAAAGACGACTAAACGACTTCCTCAGTTCTGGAATTCTTTGTCAATGGTTCGTTGAAAATTACATACTGCCAATCACTCGGACACAGTTTACATTTTTGAAAACAAGAAAAGTAGTTCCAGACTTCATGGATTATTTGCTGCCTCTCCTTGAATATCGAAAAGCGAGTGAATTAAAATCTTTGGATTTTGTGTTTTCTTCTAATTTCGCAGATTCTAATAAGATTTGTCGTTGTATAATTAAACACGGGTTAAGTGCGGGTTTGCGCCAGGGCTTTAAAAGTGGACAACATGTCAGATTTTTTAATTCGAAAATGTACAGTACATGGACATATCTTCCAACAACAGAGAAGGTGCTGTGTTACAAGTACTATAACAATCTACTGTATATTTTGCATACTGTATATGGTTTACGTTACGCAGAGTTTTTATGGGATAGCAGTTTCTTCGTTGAATTCATCGAAGCAGTTTCGATGCAACCTAAAATTATTAGGTCTAAGTATCATAACTTTCCGAAAACGCAAACAACCCAAAGTAGTCGGTTTCAATTTCTGCGTGCTCAGGATCTCATGCAAAATTTAACTGGATCAAATAGCAGTTCAGAATTTCAACTACTGTCTCTCATGTCAAAACAGTTTCTTAGAAAAACTTTAGAATGTGACGATTCACAATTGAGCGGCATTGCTCCTGCAGCTTTGGCCTACCTGTCAGCTCTCCATTTTGCCACATCAGAATATCAGCCAACAATACGATTCTGCTCTGCAGTTCTCGTAGATCAGACTTCACAAAAGGATAGGGATACACTGAATGCAGGTTGTTTGTTGTTTATTGACGATGTCGCAAGAATCGTTGGATTGTGTGTGCTTCACAAGAAGATTACTGACAATAATCTTCATTACATTGGCAAGCGGCTTTATCTTGATCTGCGTCTTTCACCAGAGGTGTTTGCTCATTATTTAACTGCATTATCTGCCGAAAGAATATCCAAACATTTGGTGTTTTATAGTGATTTTCCAGATTCAGCATTTCCTATGGACGAATATCTGAAAGCTTTAACAAAGCCGAAATGTACTGCTGCGATGAAGTCAGGTACTCATTTCAATGGTACAAAACAGAGCATTTATCGCAGAATAGATTCCTTGACAGAGGCCGAGGCTGCTAATATAAATCCTATGATGGTTAAAGAAACAGTAATTGATGCTCTGATGGAATATGCTTTAGAAAATATGACATCATTCTACAATGTGATCCGCGAAGACTTTGGAATCCAGTGCAACACAATTGACTGCTATCGTGCTTTGTACCTTTACAAGTGTCGCCAATACGATCAAGTGATGCATTTATGTGAACGAATTCTTCATGAGCCTGATCTGCAGAGCGATTTGAAGGAATTTTCGTTGGCGAATGTTTTGCTGATACCACCGCTTGACTCATTTTTTGATGGAGACGTGCAGTCATTGCTTGGATTTCACACACTCTATTATTTTTTGTCACCTCAAAATGACGATAAGCGGATATTTAAGGTAACTGACGATTTAACGTTTGAACAATGGTTTGCCAACAATGTATACTTTCATAGGTATGAACTCTCAGTATTTCTCATGCAATATTACTCCATTAAATGTCACTATTTTCTTGGAAGACATTTTCTTGCAAGATATTTGAAAGTCAGATGTTGTATCGACTGCAATCTTCCATATCAAGAAGCAATGACTGATTTTACTACTCAGAAAGCATATCTTCCGTTTGAACTCATCATTCGAAGATTTCTTCAACTAAAGCTTCGCACTGAAGAAAAATGACTATAAAGAGTTTCATCACATCAATGACCAGGTTGTGTTTTTACAGAAAATTTGCTTTTCGTAATATGTTTGAATACTCTTCCAGAATCTTGCTACAATAACTATCAGTAGGCCTATTTTATTGGAAGACATTTTCTTGCAAGATATTTGAGAGTCAGATGCTGTATCGACTGCAATCTTCCGTATTTAGAGGCATTGACTGAATTTGCTGCTCAGAAAACTAATCTTCCGTTTGAACTTAATCATTCGTAGATTTATTCTGCGAAAGCTTCGTATAATTTAAAAGCAGTTAAAGAGTTTAATTGTATCAATTACCAAATTCTATTTTCGTGTTCACTGTGCGTTTCGTGATGTGATGCTGAATACTGAAATTATTTCTTCTGCGACATTGTCACGAGACCAAGCTTAAAATATCGCTGTCGTAGTATGGCTACTTCATGGTAAAAGCAGTTCAATCTAACTTATCACTGAGGGGATACAATAACTCATCTGGTAGGATCTTCAAGTTGTAACCGTAACCCAGTGTCATCATGGTGAGTCGGAGACCGTTCCCGTATTCTTGCACTGCATTGAAGAGGATGGAATCAGAGTGAGAGCACAACCCCCGTATTACCGTTCGGTTTCTCGTGCGTCTTCTGGGGAGTCCGCTATCTTCGATCTGGGGGTTTCCTTATCGAGAAGCAGATCCTTATTCGGTTTTGGCTCCACAGCATATTCCTGTTCCTTCTCACAACATTCCTCTTTAGCATCTGCTTCTCAGCTCACGTAATGTGTCGGTAGTTTCAGTAATACGAATGGGTCGAGGAATGGAGGGAAGGAATGGTGGGTAATTTTAAGAGTAGTGCTGTTCTTCTTTCATATGGTTTAATTTGTTCTACACAAGAAGTAGCTGATTGGGTCGTTTCTGATGAACCATGATGATTGATGATCGAGGATGGACCGGTTTCGTTGGTTTTATGGTCGCATTTCTTTAACTTACTGCGGCAGAATAGGAGCGACGGCGTCGATCGTCAGCTCAACTAACTCCTGAGTGTAGATGTCATTTGCCAAACGTTGATGAAGCTTTTCAGCTGGCTTCTACATTTTACGATGACTTCTCCAAAATTCCAATATCGTTTGCATGATAATAAACTGTTGAACTGCAATGTGTTTTAAAGGATCTATATTTATATTAATATTACGTTACATTTCGCTATAAGCCGTCACAAAACGACCCCTAACGGAGAAGCCGAGTGCCTTGCAGAAACGTCACCTGAGCAGAAGCCCATTACCACCCAGGTCACAAATGCTGAAGGTGTTGGTGGTTGTATTGGTGATGTTGATTGTGGTGGTGTTGATGGTGGTGGCGGTGGTATTGGCGGTGGTGGTGGTGGTATTTGGCGACGGTGTTTTGGTGGTATTGGTGGTGTTGGTGGATGGTGGTGTTGGTGTTGGTGGTGATGGTGACTAATTCATCAAGACGCGATCCGATAAAATCCGGCAATAAGGAGAAGTGAGTGGGGTACGAACGGTCAAGTAAAATCTTTCTGGTATTTTTGCAAAATGGCCTTACACTGTATTTTGTTATAAATCTGTCGTGTTTTGGCATTGTCTGGGTTTGCCTATGCTTTTGACCCAGTGGGCGTGAGCTGAATATTGAGGCTTTTCTAGATCCTTGTTGGCGTATAGCGAGCTTCATTATACGTATGGACCGAGCCTATCTCTATGGTTGCCATTCCGTTTCTCTTTCACCGTTTATGCACTTCTATTGTAAGTGTGGACGTTTGTCTCGCACTTACTAAATCACTTAGCCTACTTATAAACGGGAATGGTAACTCATGGAAAATAATTAATTGTATAGGCCTACTTCCCATGTTCCCTTTCATCCACAGGTTTCGTCACGCTTCAATTTGTAACCGTATATTAAAATAAAGTGTCACTCTGCACATGCAATTTAACCCCAATGGCAAAGATTGAAATTGCCTGTAATGGCTTTGTTCTGTGAATAAGACGCGATACTGCCCAGTCGCCAGCAGTGTTATTTAAGTTAACTAAAACTGAAAGTAACTTTATCGTTAACTGAAAAGTTCTATTTAAGTTAACTGAAACTAAAACTAAAACTGGACATTTCTAAAAACTGAAACTAAAACTAAACTGAAAAGTACAAAACTAGAACTGAAACTAAACTTGAAAGTTGAAAACTGAATTAATTTTTTCTGTGTGGCACACAAATCGAGTGGCGACGGTTAGCGGTGAGTCCTTCAAACTGCAGCTTAGAGGCATGAAGGCATGAACTTAATAAGATATGTTGTCCTTACTAATCAAAAATGAATATCATTAATTAAAAAATGATATTTAAATGCCTCTGCTGAAAGTTTGCAGAACTAAATTAAAACTGAAAAGTTCTGAAAACTGAAACTAAAACTAAAACTGAAAAGATTTGAAAACTATAACTAAAACTAAACTGAAAAGTTAAATCAAAACTAAAACTAAAACTGAAACTGAAAAGTAAACTGAAACTTAAATAACACTGGTCGCCAGTGGCGCTAGTTTCAACTCATCACACGACATTCATTAAAGACATTCTAGTTCTGTGACCAGTGGTCTTTGGAGCCGTGCTATTGAAGAAGGAGACTTCTAACTCTGATTTTGATTAGATTACAATTGAAAGGAGGCAGAACACCGACAGGTGAAGCACACAGTGCAATAAGAAGAAATCATAGTTACAAAGTATTTAAACGTTTTTTCATATTGCGTTGATACTTGCAACAGTAGGCCTACATTGATTTGACATTCGTGAATATGGTCAGAGGTAATGTGGTATAGCACGGATTTTTCCAACAGTTCTTAATAAAGAAATGTATCCATAAAATTCAAGACATAAATGAAGGTTGCTAATCAATTACGTAGGCTACATGTACACTGTAGCATAAGCGTGTTTTTCGGCGAGGGATCCGAAGGTACTGGACTACGGTTACTATACTCCACTTTTCATAGACAGAATAAACAATGCCCATAATGTTTATTATGATCTTGGCACTTAATACAATAAAGCTGAAATTTGGTAAGGCCATCCTATTAACTATGAGCCCCAATTTGAAAACAAAACTTTTCCTGAACATTAAACCGATACAAAGTTTAAAGCAAAGAGGTTATTATACATATGATGACGTCTTAGCTCGCTCTGTCTGTCTCTGTATGTCTCTGTATGTGTGTGTGTGTCTCTCACTCTCTGTCTCTCTCTCTCTCTCTGTCTCTCTCTGTCTGTCTCTCTCTCAATATGAGAGATTATACTTCTATAATTATGATTATACTTCTGAATCCCACCAATTACCCGAGATTCAGGGATAAATCAGATTGAAGTAAGTACTGTTGATTAACCAGAGAGCGAGGGAGGCCAGCATAAAGCGCATATAATTGCATGCATGTAAATAGAAGCGGATTTAGCCTTTTGCAGATCTGGAGCAGATGATAAAAGCACGTAGAACATACTGTCTTCACATGGTCAGAAGAGGTATCTTCCTGGTAGAGTGTAATACCCAATTCACTCAAGCACCGAAGTAGAGAAGGAAGCATTTGGATAGCGAAGTTGCAAGTCTGTCTTTTGGGTAATCTGCCAACACTTACCAACTCAGATCATGGGTTGAGCCGGAGGCGGTTGGATAACATCGATGAACTAAGGACATCGGATATTTCAACCAATTTATACTTATTTAAGCTTCCTGTAAGTGAACAGCTTTGAGTGTATGACTATATGCTTTATTTGGCCGTTTTGAGCTGCTTACTGCTGGTTATGATTGCGCTATATATATAATATATATATATATATATATAATATATATATAACTGAAAGAAACTATAGCGGTTGTATAAGCCTATGTACAGTAAAACTTCATCTACAATGTCCGGGTGCAACCCTTGGGCCAATTGATGCTTGTTTCGTTAATATCATAATTTTGGCCTATAGGCCTAAACCCCTTAGCATTGAAGCAGGCATTTCAACCCATCTACGTCGCAGCGACTAATACAGAAAGCGACAAATACAGAAAGAGCATCGGTCAAACCGAAAGTGTCGTTAACTGTTTTCAGATAATTTAAAAATATGACACTAATTACAGTTCAATTCGTTGCGTTGAGTTGAATTATGAGCTGGCTCCACTTGTCAACTGAACTGTTACCGTGTGTTACTGGAGACCTCTACTAGTACCAGGTATTGACTTTTGTCGAACTGTTAGTTGTTTTGTGATAGTTTAGAAATAAAACACACACAAAACGATTTACCTTAAGCATTTTTCTACAGATTTTCGGTATCAATGGATATCCTACATTACCAAGTAATAAAGAGAAGAGGATAATTCCCGTTTCCTAGGTGATTGGAGTTCAATTCGCGATGGCTTGTAGACAAGGCAAGGTCGAGTGCAAGAAGAAGGAAGCACCGGTTGACGGACCAGAGACGGCGGAGGAAGGCCAGACGAACCCGGATGGAGCCACCGATTGTACCACGGAGATGACCGTCGAATTCGGGGACACGGGAATACGGCGCGTGTCCATCAAGTACCCCGAGGATGATGAAAAGTTCAAGGCGAGGACTGCAATCCAAAACGTCGAGCATGGTATGCTTAAGAAGCTTGTGGAAGTTGTGACGTTATAGAAGTTACCGAGTCTCTTACTTCAGAATATGAAACACTAGTGTGGTCCAAACTCACATGGGAAAAAATATTTTTTCTTGTTATGCTGCTCCACAAGGCTGTCCTTCTGTTACACTTGACTAGAAGACTGTGTTGAAAAAATCACAGAGATCTGAAAAGCATGTTTATAGGTCGCTAGGTTTTGACACTAACTTTTATATTTCTCATTGGACAGTTCATTACAGATTTTGCTGTCTACTTCCTGTTCATTACCAAACATCTTACTGAATTTATCATGATATATATACAAACTGTACTTTTATGCAGCACATAATTCCAGATTTCATATCTTTGATTGCATTTCTTACGCATTGCAGCATTTCATATATTGATATTATAATACAAACAATATATCATATATGTACAGATACTATATATATACCATCAATACAATAAATAAATACATACATACATACCAAAGCTAAAAATGACATGCTGAGTAATAGGCGAATCTATACCAGATTGTCCCTTGGTGGTTAACGGGTAAAACTGTTTTTTGAAAGCAATTAACCGCTTATTAGTGCTGGTTTCTGAAGGTGCCAAAGATTTCCTGCTAGGAATTCTGGGAGTTCCTGTAGAAGAGGAAATGAATTACCAAGTTTATTCATGATCTGCTGGAAGCGATGGAAGTTGACTGAAAAAGTTACTAGGCATGTATGACACTGCTTCGAACACTGGTTTGAATGGAGCACGTGTTTCTTTGAAAATAATAATTGACTCGAGAGCTCCTGGGATTGGCTTCTGATTTGAATACAATCTTACTATTATTTTCACTTTTGAGCCTTTAAGTTACCTAAACATACCAGTATTCAAGAGTTTTAAGGCTGCTTGGGAAATAGAGACATCTGACAAATAATCTGGAGCCAAATTCTTCAGAAAATTTCCGTGAATACCATCACCTGACTCAACAATGAGACTGGAAGGAAATGGCAGAAGATGATTGTGCAGTTCCAACTGAGTCCAGTGAACTTTGTGACCTAGGGACTACAGACTTAAACAGGTAGCAAGCTTTAAGAGATTTTGCTATCAAGAGCAATTTTGTTACAGAGAAGCAAAGCTACGCCAGTCCCTGAAGTAGGTGTTTCATTTCACACCTTCCAAGACGCGAGAACGCAGAGGCATTAGAACGCAGAAATCAACATTCGACATGTAAAGAAATGGATCGGAGCATTGCCATCAGTCGAACACGGTGAAGCTCTTTGAAGATTGTTCCTCCACATGATGAGGAAAGTGACTTGACTTTCTCCTGCAAAAAGCAAACAAACGGCTGTTCCCACTGATACTACGATTCTTCTATGACAATTGCTGAAGAAATCAAGTTCTGCGAATTTCTAGGGACATCATTTGAGAGTTGTTGATTGTTTATATGTTTCCTTGCAGCAAATAGTCGAAACATGATATAGCGACTGTCTCTGTATATTGGTAAATTAATAATCTTATCATAATTTAAGCATTTCAAGACTCATGCGTATTTTCTAACCGATCGCACTATATGGTAAAGGGGCCTACAGAGGGAGGGTGTGAGCACCGTCTTCCAATTGGAGTAGGAAGCTGAATTTTATCCAGAATGATACTATTAACCTGAAAAAACGAGTCACGCTAGCTTGAACTACATGTTTTACCATGTGACCATGAACCACCCTACTCAATAGCTTTAAATCGTTTTGACATCTGATGTACTAATGGTATTGTAATAGGAACAGCTCTGAACGTAGCGTGTTTTGCAGGTTTTGTCGAACCTTTTAAGGGCTGTCTTTGTTTTGACGGCCGTAACAGAAAACCTGTTGGAAACATTATTGTACTCTGTTGTAATTGTTATGGGCGAATCAATAAACGGTTTCAGTGCTTCAATCGATGCTTCAAAAATTCACTAACTATTATCTAACTCACAAAATCAATTGTACAATCAGCCACTCAAACAAACCAATCTACCAATCAATCAATCGATCGCATAAGCGTCGTCTGTCCGTTTTAAATATGATTTCGTTGTCGGTCGTCGCTTTTCGCTTTTCGGATTCAGTGGATAGCACCGAACCTTCGAGAACATTGTTCTGTTAACCTCCTTGGAATGATCGGGCAGTGAACGTAACCCTTTGCCTCAAGAATAACATTACCATAGGCCTACTTGTGTGTCAACTGTTAATCGCGGAGTGGAGTGGAGTTCGTTGTTTGTGTGACACTTGCAGTGGAGACTTTCTCCATGCAGATATGTGCATATATTCCACAATTCTACGTATACATTTAAACGTGCATACATGCGTACCTACATGTACCTCCATAAACTATATTCATGCACATACATACACATAATATACATGGTGAAATACGCTATCTGATTGATTTGAGAGTTCGCGTTGAATTGCGAAGAGCGGGTTTGAGCTTCCTCTGATACGGTTACCGTGTAACGACCTTGAACAAATTCTTCTTCATGTGATCACGGTTCTTGATTAATTTCTTTACCAATGAATAGTGGTACCTAATAAATACAGAATTTATAGCGATGCTAATAATATAAAAAAATTATTATAGTGTGATCTTATAAAGACAGCTGAGATAGTGATCCAAATGACAATCGTTCGTTTTATTCTCATTTTATTACAGTAATGGACGAAATTGTGTCGAAGTTTATCGTCGCCACATGTAGAACGTTTCCAAAGCCCGAAACTGACGCTCTTCCGTCCGTACGTGAGGTATTCTCAGACCCGGAACAATTTTACCCAATTGCATGTGGCAGCACTGCTGAGTTCTATATTCAGCCGCTACATTCGTGCATTGATGACGCAGATTTCTTCAAAGTGAGAACTTACCGTTTAGCCTTTTCAGATGAAAAACCAGTTATACCAAATGATGTTCGTTATATTACTGACACAACAGACTGCTTCTTGGCTGAACCATACCATGATTATCCATCTTTTGTAAAACTGCTGCATTTGGGACATATGAAGTATAACTGGAAACACAAAATCTTCGAATTTATTCCTGTTAAGTTCCGAGAATTGGTTGAATGTGACTTTCAGAAAAAAAGTCATAACCTTAATTTGGACGAATCGTTTCCATCGAAAGACTTTCGAGATGTTATTGATTTCGATCAGACTCAGCCATGTATCTCCTCGTCTGGTCCAGCCATGAAGTTACTAGGCGATTCTTCAATTGATGCTGTTGAATCCATATGGTGCCCACAGTGGCCAACCGAAGCAAAATGTTGGCCTAATCGAAGAAGAAAGTACGGATGGCCGACAACTGCCAATATCCGCAAGATAGTACGAAATGGTTGTCATGTTGTATTTGCAAAACATCCGGCTTGCAGATATGATGTACATCAGTGCAGGCTGTCATTTTCAGTCGCGGAAGTCATTTTACTTCAGAGTTGGACACCAGTTCAGCAGATTGTCTATCATCTGCTCAGATTCCTTGCTAAAAGAGAACTAATCAGAAAAGATTGTCCAAAGGAAGACGAGGTTCTCTGTACATACCATTTCAAAACACTGATGATGTGGTCTTGTGAAGAGATGTCTCCAGAATGGTGGAATTCTTACTCTGTTGTTGCAATATGCTGTTATTTATTACGAAAACTCTCACATTGGCTAATGAAGAAAACATGTCCAAATTATTTTATTCCGAGAGCAAATTTGTTTCATGAGCAGATGAACCAGAAAATCGTCGATGAAACGACTGAAAGATTGATAGCATTTAGTTATTTCCGCATTCTGTGTCCTTGGTTAGTCGACCATTATATGTGGCCAATATTTGACGTATCCGTCTCAACGAAGACTTTTGAAGTCTCAAAATGTGCCGATAGATATATATTTGACACCCGTAAAACTCTGGCATCAGCTAAACTCAGAGACATCGACCAATATCTTTCGCTGAGATTTTTCTACGCTTTTCAACACTTCTGTAATGTGGCAAGGAAAGGGCTAAGTGGAACTGGACCCTTCACTTTTGTAAAACCTCAGCTTAGAATATTCACCTCGGGTTTATGTCAAATGAATAAACTTATGCCATCGGCAGTTATTGAACCATGTTTTGAATTCTTGGCATCGGTGATAATCATTCTGCATGTTGGGCATTTAATAGATTGTAGGAAAGAGCAATATGTCACCGAATGGCTTATTGACGTAGTCAGACAAGTTTTGATTAAACCAAAACTGGTAAGTTCTAGGCACCATAACTTTCCAAAAATATGGAAAACAGTTCTTAACAGAAGCCAATTATATTTCATAATAGCTACAGATCTGATGGACAATTTGACGGGATCAACTGACGATCCAGAACTAAAAATCGTGTCTCAAATATCAAAGTATCTCCTCATATTAGCATACATGTATAAGGATTCTACAACAAGAGCGTTCGCCAGTGCAACTTTGACATACATGGCAGCTCTGCATTTTGCCGCATCAGAATACCAAACTGCCGTAGACCTTTGCTCTACAGTTTTAATCAGTCAAACGACTACAGAAGGGGAGAACGAAACATTGAATGCGGCCTGTCTGTTCTTCATTGATGACATTGCTAGAATCGTTGGATTGTATCTGCTTTTCAGACAGATTAAAGATAATTTACAGTTCATTAGGAAACAGTTTCTTCTTGATCTGCGTCTCACTCCAGAGGTGTTTGCTCAATATTTAATAATTTCATCAAATGAAAGAACACAGAGGCCTCTAGGACTGAATTATAATTTTAGAACGCCAAAATTTCTGTTGGACGAAATTCTAACAACTAAAACAAATCGAACGATTTCTCGAATATCAAGAAAAGCAGGCAGCGTTTTACGCGTATATCAAAGAGCTGATAAAATTGATGAAATAGATGCGGGCATTAAATACTCATTGCCAAAATTGGAGAATATCATTCAATTGTTCACGGAATATTCTTTAGAACATATTACATCATTTTACAATGCAATGTGCAAAGATTTTGGAATTCAATGCGGTACAATTGATTGCTACCGTGCTGCGTATTTATACAAGTGTCATAAAATATCTGAGGTTTTGCATTTGTGTGAACGAATTCTTCATAATCCTGATCTGCGGAGCGATTTGAGGGAATTTGCATTTGCAAATGTAATGGTGATACCTCCGCTTGACTCTTATTTTGACACTGATATCCAGTGTTTGCTTGGATTGCACACACTTGTCTACTATTTATCGCCTTTTAATGAAGATTTGGCGAAAATTGAAGAAACTCCTGAATGTAGTCCTACGTTCGAACAATTTTTCGCGCGAAAGATTTTCTCTGAGACGTCTGTTATTTCAGCAGTTCTTACGTATGCTTACTCAACGAAATGCCAATATTTTCTTGGAAGACATTTTCTGGCCAGATATTTGAAACTTAGATGTGTTATCGATCGCTGTCACTCACTCTCGGAAACAATGTTTGAATTTAAGAAACTCAAAGCTAGTCTTCCCTTTGAGCAAATAATTGTCTACTTTCTTCAACAAAGACTTCGAAAATTCCAAGAAGATGTCAATTGATGTATAAGCTCACTGTAAAGGCTGCAATTATGTTAATGACATTATAATAGCGATTATGCTTGCAGAAGTTCAAAAACTGAGAAGTATAGCTTTGCTTATGCTGTTTATTTACCAAACATTGCCGTTTAGAATAACTATGCTACACTATCATTGTTTTCAGTAATTCTGTTCGATGTTGAGTGACTTTAATTCTTGAAAGTCTCTGCAAGACTAGTAGCGTCATATGTTGACACGTAGAAAACTCTTTAAATTTTTCCAAAACTTAAAGAGACTTGAAAATGCTGAACTTATTTGTGTCACATTCATACGACACATATTTTCCCTCGTTTTAACAATTTATTGCGGCTAAATAACTTAACGTACTTATTAAATTAAGTTAAGTTTAGCGATTTACCAATGTGCAATCAGTTTGTTTGGTTAAAGTTTGAGCCATAAGTTATTAGGAAATTGTGAAAGTGCTGAATAATTTAGAAAGTGGTCATTTTGCTTCTGTGCTTTAGCAGACTCATATAATAATTTGGAAATTGTGACGATTAAAATAACTAGTCTACACACCTGTCATTTGAAAATTATTTAATATCGTGATAGCTTTCTTTGTATTTTTAGACCAATGCTTATTTTTAATGACTCTCGTGTTCTCTAAGACTCTGGTTAGAGAGTTATTCATTTGACTTCTATACGTACTATAAGAGTTCAAGGTTCATCGTGTTTAAATATTTCACATCTATGATTGTTGAGGTGACATTAATTTAGCAAGATGGATAACCTACTGTTTACAGCTTTTAAAAATAACATAGCTTAATGTGTTTGACAAAAAAGAAGTGCAACAACCCATATGATACTTTGATTGCGAAAGGGTTAGGAAGGGAGAATCTAAGTACCCTCCACAGTCCACATCTAGACCCACGTTACAGACAGGCCAAGTTACGCAACTCAGACTCTGGCATAGACTTGAGTAATGAGTAGGCATCGTCTTTCGTTTTAAATTGTATGTCTTCTCTGGTCAGTCGTCGCTTCATCGAACAGCGTCCGTACTTTTGGATGCATTGAACGCAACGGTTAATCGTGAGCGTATAGTAGGCCTAACCGTGTACTGTTACTTCAAGCGTTGTATTTCAGTCGATGCCGTTCTTATTCATGTTTTTGGGCAAGTCGCCTTAGCCGACGTAACTGCGTTAGGTCCATCCCTTCTGATGGGTGATCGAAACTAGAATAAACGGACCCTGAACGCCGCATGTGGCCAGGTATTTTTGTCAGACACAAGTCATTGGAGTGACCTCTGAAGTTGGTCACTGATAGCGCCTCAATCCACCGATAGACACGTGACGAATGCCTGTTCTGCGTTGGGTCTACACCTGGCGCCTCGACAAATTAGCCGAACATGCGCCATTTTCTACCAATGAGGAACTGCTCGGCGGCAGGGTCATCGTGTAGTGCGAGCGCTGTCACCTGTCGTCTCTCTACCCTATCGACGCAACTGGTTCCAGAGACTAAACATCTATGCTATCTGTCAGCAGTCGAGAAAACCCGGTGGTTGGCTCTACGTGTTTGCGTGGGTCCACCACTGGTGTCTCTTCTAGTTTAACGCGCATTGTTCTGCTAACTGATGTAATAGTCTAGTTCTATATGACATTTAACGACATATTTATAGGCTAGCGAGAGAGCTCCTCTGATTTCTTTTGCTCTTTGAGCGGCGAATGTAAATGCCCAATTATAAATGCAATTCTTGCCTGTTAACATACGTAGGCTAAATACAAAAGACAAGCAAATGCCAATCACAGTTGGTGTTGTATATCGCCAACCCGACACATAGATATCTTCGCGCCATAATATGCATCTACTGCTTAACTCCGCCACTGTTCGCTTTCTGACAGTGCCAGTCCCAAGCCTGGATAAAGGAGGAGGGTTACGCTAATGGTCTTTGTTACCACACAGCTAGTCGTTAAAAAGGAAATAAACACATCTACTGCTTTCCAATGAACATTTTATTTCATGTCCATTATCAGATTCGCTGTTTAACAAAGTGCTTATGTGAAATCGAAGGAAGCAGACGTTAGGACTTTAACACTGGCATTCAATACCACAAGAAAAATGATTCTGTAAGGTTTAGTGTCATGCTTTCAGGCATTGACAAGGGTAACTCTACTGTTCGCCATTTACACGGATCTAGGTAGCCTATCATAAACGACATTAGAGGCAATTTAAATAATTATGCCCCATAACTACATAAATTTTTATTAAACAAGAACCAGAACAGAATGAAAATTCAGCAGGATTCATTTGAATTGCTTCATGATTTCTTATCCACATGTTTGTCATAATTATAAATTATTGTGTATGACGATCTGCTGATTGTTGCTCTTGGTGTTGAATACGTTCAGTTACATTTTATTGTCGCTGTTTGCCACGTTTGCATACATGCATATAGTAGACCAACCTACCTACATGCATGCACTCGTACATGTACACATAGTGACATAGGCCAGTATAATAATAATAATAATAATAATAATAATAATAATAATAATATAATAATAATAATAATAATAATAATAATGCGTACACGTAGAAGTGCGTAAGTACATACGTATGTATTAGGGTGCATCAACTGCCCCAATGTTGACAAAGTGCTTGCCACTATGCTTAAAATGTTCCTTTTATCTTCATTATATATCTGGCTAAAACTTGTTTACGTATCCCACCGCAAACCGAGAGACTGTCACGCTTTGACGATATTTACTGTGAATATCTTAATGCATCGATGGCAGTCTCGTCAGCTGAGGACCGCCGCCTCCGGTCCATCATATGGAACGAGACGGACGTCCTAAGCCACTTCATTCCGCCACCTTGTACTGCGACCATACGCTCTCCGCCCCCGTGCACATGACTTCGTACTTCTGACAAAAGACTCTAAGAATAATGTAGCCTAGGCCTACCTAGAATTCAATATGAGAGTATTCTAAAGCCATCCGGTTGACTCCAAATCTCAATAGTTCCAACATCTACATGTATTTATTCGTTTTTCTCTGTACCGGTATAGCAGCTTTTGCAGGGGCGGCGATCCCGGGGGGGGACAGGGGGACATGTCCCCCCACCTTTAACAGTGGAGGGGACGCAGTATACAGTTGTCCCCCCCAAATTTTTAAAGAAATTTTGACTGCTATTTTTGTTAAATACAAGTGCAAACTTGACCAATGAGACCAGGCAGCTTACACGTCACACGTTGCCACCAACAACTTACAAGAATTACTGAGTTTTGTTTGTTATCATGCAGTCTGTTTCTTTGTTCTCATCCTACGACCATATAATGGGAACAAGTTCGACTTAATATCTCTGCATAGCATAAATATACTGTTGAGAAAGTGGACTTTGACTGCCTGCCGACTGAAGAGCCTTTCGCTGCCTCTGTGCTCGTCTGCTGCCGTCGATCAACCAGGCCACGGTCCCCTGGTTACTGGTATAAGAGCGAAGCCGACCAGGCCCTTGGTTGCTGCAGCTACGGAGCTACAGAGGCGCCTAAGATTCTACATGTACATAGATAAAATTCTAAACTACGAAAACCATTGGAATTTTTTAAAGAAAATTGCAAGGTCCTCCGTGCCACTGACTGACGGCCTTTGACAAGTTTTTGCAGTTGTGTGTTATAGGCGAGGACAAAAATGACACCCCTTACTCATAAATGACATCTTTTGACGGAATTGACCATCATGTATTTTTTCGGAATTTGCCGCCCTTTGAAAAATGCCGCTCTACGCAGCCGCCTATATCGCCAGTACCTAAACCCGTCACTGCAGTGTTACTCATCAGAGGCTGGCGTGCCACAAATACCAAGCGTGCCGCAGTTTGGCCACCACTGGTGTTTGCAATCTGTTAATAATTAGTCGTGTTTTATTGTTGATATTAAAGAGGAGGCACTAAAATGCTTAATAATTTCAACTTAAATCATTGTCTCAGAACTTCGTACATTCTATTGTCACGGAGCGTCATGAAAAGAGCTAAATCGCCTCGTATAGGCCTAAGTGATCCAAGCAAGCAAGGGACCGATAGACAGCTTAATTAAGAAAAGGTAAATTGAGTTTGTGAATCTACTGAATTATCTGATTCAGTGAGAGGAATAATTAGTTCGAACTTATAAATCTCATTAATTATTATTAGGCCTACATAATAAATTTTCATATTCGCCATAGTTCTATAAAATTTGCTACGTAGGCCTATAGGAATGTTTTTTGATTGGTTTAAATTTTGTTGAAAAGCTCGCGTGCTGAAGATACAGGCTGCGATTAAATACGAAGCTGAAAATAATTCATAAATTTTACTTATTTAGGTTAAAAAATCTAACAGTTCTCAACAACCAAGCATTTGGCCAGTGGCCACAGTCACTGGCCAGCTTGATAACCCTATTTGGGGTTTTCTGGTAACCTGCCAGAAAGGAGAAGGCAATCCCTTGGTACTTCTCCAGTCTGCATTGATTTGCTGAAGATCTGCACTAATACCTCTCCAATTTCTTCCCTTACTTCGTGTAGGACTACAAATTTTTTATGGAGTTGGTTTTGATCTACAATAGATCAGGCAAGATTAAGCTCGGTGGCGGTTTGTCACACACACATAAACATATTTTAGACAGCTTGAACTTGGTTGAGCTGGAAGAACATTGATTTCGAGAAGCGATAATAGGAATAACTTCTTTTGTTCTATTGCGAAAAAGTAGAAAACTCCGTAGTGTATAAAAAGTCCATAGAGGTTATAGCGCATTAAGTGGCATTCTTCAGTAGGCTATGCTAAAGTGTTACCAACTAATAAAATCAGTTCACTTTTGATTTGAGTTTGCATATGATTATGCAATTGGATGAAATATAGGGCCTATATCTACATGCCGTTATGAAGTGTCTACCATTTGCTTTTATAATGCTTTTATGTGCACAAAAAGAGGTCAATAAAATTTTTTCGCGCTCACGCGCGAATACATTTTTTACCAATTTCAAAAGTGTCCCCCCCACCTCTCAGACAAGATCGCCGCCTCTGAGCTTTTGTGAGATGTTAGTAGCGAAGCGGTGTGTCTTCCTACTTGATGTATTATTAACGAAAATATAATAATTATATATATATATATATATATTCTCTTTCAGAGTTCTTCTTCCTTAAATTGATTCCTTCCCCTCTGTATTTGTCTCATGATTTTTTGTCTTGTCTGTGTGTGGGTAAAATAAAGTTTATAATTATAAAGCACGAAATTTTTCTGCAGAAGGTGACAAAGCATTGCGGATTTAGCATAATACTGTATGGATGCCTGTTCGTCTTAAAAATGGTAAAACTCTTCACGCCACCTGTCTATGATAAACCAACAGCTAATTTAGATCACCAACAACACCATCATTATCATCATCACCATCTCCATCATCATCATCATCATCATCATCATCATCACCATCATCATCGTCATCATCATCATCATCATCATCATCATCATCATCATCATCATCATCATCATCATCATCATCATCATCATTTTGTTTTACTTTCCTGTGAACCTTGCTTGTAGTGCTGGCAATCCATATGTAGGCTAGTTACTCACTAAACAAAGGTATGGGGTGACAAAACGCATCCAAACTTATCTAAAAAAATCACGCAGCTAATAATGTGGTCTTTGCTCACTGTTTCCTGGAATATGTTAAATGTTCATTATATGCAAAGTTCTGACTTCAAACACTGATTAACGATTCAAGGTAATATTGATTCGGTCAGTTTCAGTATTTCACTTCCATACATTTAGAAGGACTGTCAGAGTTTTTATGCTGTGATACAATTCATCATTTGAGCGATTCTAGACAAGCCTATTTCAAAATACATTACAACAATTATTATAATTATATTGGGCCTATAGTTAGACTAATATACTAAGAACCATAATTATTTGAATAAAGAAATTCAATACTATTAGAATTAATCTTCCACATGTTTATTCTAAATTTCTTTAGAGTTTTCTGCCACTGTTGTTCTGTTCCTTGGGTTGGATGGTCACATATTGATCTGATGGCGACAGATTTCTCTGTTGAAGACTTTGCTATACAGAACCAGTAGGGTAGGTTTTTGCATTAGCTGTGGTTTTGTAATGCATTCTGCTTGGCTGGCCCAAATTGTGTTGTGTCTCCAGAAATCCTCTGGGTGTCGCAGAATGTTCATCGAGCAAATGTATTGCTTATATAGCACTAGTTTGGCTCGAAACCCCACAACACAACTACTGATGATTTGTATAGCACCGTAGCGCAACCGAGGCCGAATAGAAGGACGCAACAATAATAAATAAAAAAATGACAGTTAGCAAGACGACGATAAGACAAATCGTTAGCAAAAAGCACATTTGAAAGAACTCTGTAGCACTTCCTACGACCTTGGGCTTATCTCCGAGGAAATAAATAAAATTTATCTGCAATTCGACAGCTCCAGTCACTGTTCTCTCCATTACTACTTCTGGCATCTTATCGGTCATACACTATGCCATCCTTCTTTTGGTGCATTGAAAGAAGGAGGGAACGACCTCTTTTTCACTGGCTTACTTACTGTTTGTATTTGCAGATCACATCACCCGAGTTTCGAATCGCCCCACACTGACATGGCAGAGGAGACGTTTTCAAGACTTTAGATTGGCTTGCCATTGATTGCCGGGTCACGCGACGATACTTTAGAAGGAAGTTTCATTCAGCGGAATAACATATCGCGATAAGTATATTTCATGTGATAACACAACCTGGTCAGTGGTCATTGATGCACTGCAACTTTTGAACTATTTTTTAATAGCATGAAGCTTTCGTAGAAGTAAACTCCGAATGATGCGTTCAAACGGCAGATTAGCTTTTAGAGCATCAAATTCCGTCATTGCTTCTGTTTCTGTATATGAAAGATTGCAGTCGATACAACATCTGACTTTCAAATATCTTGCAAGAAAATGTCTTCCAAGAAAATGGTGATATTTAATGGAGTAATGATCTTTTAGAGAAAACAAGAGTTCACGCCTATTAGAGCACACAATTCGGGCAAACCAGTGCTCAATCGTTGAATCGGCAGTTAACTCAACTTTCCCCATATCGTCATCATTCAGTGGTGATAAATAATGGAAAAGTGTTTTAAATCCAAGAAAAGACTGAACATCTCTATCAAAAAACGAGTCAAGCGGTGGCAACAACAAAACATTCACCACTGAAAAGTAATTCAAGTCGCTCTGAAGGTCAGGCTCGTGAAGAATTCGCCCACACAGATGCTGCACTTCATCGTATTTGCGACACTTGTAAAGATACAAAGCACGATAGCAGTCAATTATTGTGTCGCACTGGATGCCAAAGTATTTGTGGACCATACTGTAGAATGATGTGATATTTTCTAATGCATATTCCATTAGAACATAAATTATTGTTTCGTTATTTATCAAAGGAGTAATATCTGTATCTTCGGTCGCTGTTAATGAATCGGTTCTGCGATACACAATCTGTCTGGCAGCATTGAAATGAGAACCTGACTTTATCGAAACAATACATTTTGACTTTACTAAGACATTCAAGTATTCGTCCATAGGAAATGATGAATGTGGTAATTCATTATGCAAATCTAAACGTTTGGATACTCTTCTGATAGATAATGCAGTTAAATAATAGGCAAACACCTTTGGCGAAATACGCAGATCAAGATAAAGTCGCTTGTCGATGTAATGAAGATCATTGTCAGTAATTTTCTTGTGAAGCACACACAGTCCAACGATTCTTGCGACATCGTCAATAAACAACAAACAACTTGCATTCAGTGTTTCCTTTTCCTTTTCAGAAGTCTGATATTCTAGAACTGCAAGGCACAAGCGCATTGCTGGTTGGTAATATGATGTGGCAAAATGAAGAGCAGCCACATAGGCCAAAGCTGCTGGAGCAATTCCGTAAGATTCAGAACCTTCGTATTCTAATGCTCTTCTAAAATGCTGTTTTGAAATGAGAGACAACAGTTGAAATTCTGGACGACTGTTTGATCCTGTTAAATTTTGCATGAGGTCCGAAGCACGGAGGAATTGAAACCGACAACTTTGGGTTGAGTACGTTTCCGGAAAGTTATGATACTTGGACCTTATAATTTTATGCTGCGTTGAGATCTCCTGGACAAGTTCAACACAGAGACTGCTATCCCATGAAATCTCTCCGCATTCTAAACCATGTGCAGTGTGCAAAATATTCAGTAGAATGTCATAGTACGTGAAACATAAGAGCATCTGTGTTTTTGGAAAAGATAGCGGTATCATGTTTAATTTCCAGTCAACACATATAGAATTATACCACGTTTTTAAGATCTTCCGGTGTAGTGAACTTGACCCGTCTTGTATTTCAGTACGAATTTTGCCATGAGACCATTTGAATGTGGAATAAAATAAAAAATCTATTGATTCTGATTCACTAACTTTCCAGCGTTCAAGGAGAGGTAGCATGTAATCCCTAAATCGTGGAAATGCTTGCGTTGTGCTACAAATAATCTTGAAACGACTCCGAATGAATTGCTGGATGTAATTTTCCAAAAACCAATCACAGAGGATGCCAGCATTTCGGAATTCATTTAGTCGTCTTTCAGTCTTGTCAATGATTGTGGAGCTCGATGGCTCGTGAAATAAGTTTGCTTCAGGAATAAAATAGTTTTTTAAGTGCCTCTTCTTTAGCCATTCTGCAAGCTTTTTTAGCAGCTCACAGCAGATCGTAATAACAGAAGAGGAATTCCACCATTCAGGTGACATCTCTTCACAAGTCCATAACATCAGAGTCTTTAGATGATACGGACAGAGAACCTCATCTTCCTTTGGACAATCCTTTTGTATCAGTTCTCTCTTTGCATAGAATCTCAGTAAATGATATACAATCTGTTGAACTTGAGTCCAACTCTGAATTAATATTACTTCTGCGACTGAAAATGAAAATCTCCACATGTCTTTATCGGCTCTGCAAGAACGATGCTGAACATAAACAACAAAACAACCATTTTGTACAACCTCGGCGATTGCATCAATGGTCGGCCATCCATTATTCCTAGGTCGATTGAGCCAACCTTGAGCTTCTTTAGGCCACTGGGGGCACCACAAGCTTTTTACAACATCACATCCTAAATAATTATTAAAGTAATTTGGTCGGCATTTAATTGCTGGACCGCAAATGATGTTCTGGTTACGCGTTTCGGATGTATCTGGGGAATTCGCAATTGGAGAAGAATCCAAATTTGCCCTCGCATAATATTTTATTAAAGCTGTATTCTTATATTCGAACTTTTTATTTTTCCAATTGTAGTTCATTTTCCCCCAAGTAAGTAATCGAACAAAACTTGGATATTTGTCGTATGGTTCAATCTTGCAGCAGTTTATCGAATCGGATAGGCCACTTATATCACTTGGCAACACTGGAAAGTCGCCACTGAAGACAAGCTCATCAGTTCTGACGCTTAACATATCTAAGTCGTCAATGCATGGATTGAGCGGTCGGATATAGAACTCCGCAGAGCTGCCACACAAAATTCCATACGCGTTTGAATAACCTCTTGTTAAAGGGTTCTGAGACTCGATCAAGTTATGCATGTGATCCGAGACAGCAGAAGACGACTTTGGAAGTAATTGACATGTGGTATTAATGAACATAGATGCCAGCTCTTCGTTTGATTTATTCTCATTTTCTGTCATCCTAAACGAAAAAAATATCCATCCTAAAACCCCATTATCTTCATTATCACCATCAGCAGCAAGAAGAGAAACTGAATATCACTCACAGTTCGACCAATAGTGGTTACAAGACAGTCTACTTTCGACTGACCATCTATCTGAAGGCGATCTGAATCGTCTGACACCAACCCTTCCAATCGCATTCATTACTATTGATAAGTTACCTTTAATACAATATGAAACCCAGGTAACTAAAACACAATGGGCCGGAGTCTGCAAAGGTATCTCTTCTGACCAACGGCTTTCACTGGAAAAGACTAGACGAAATAATACTAGGACATGCATTATAAAAAAAATAGAAAACGATGCTCTATAATTATATTCTACTTCCTTTACATTGAATAACAGCATCCACTTAAACAGGTCTCATTATCTACGGCAAACACAATAGCCAGCAAACACGACTCTTGTCTCTGGTGGCTTTTAGGGCTCACAAATATTGACTATGGTTCACTTGAAGCGAAAATCGATTGCTGCTTTGTGGATTATGAAAACGACGCCATAGAAGTCATTGAATTAGATTCGTTCATTGGATGCAATTGATGGAACTGGAAAACGGATCGTACTAATTGTTCCCGATGTCTTTATCTGGTTATGGTCTGTTCGCTCTGCAACTACAGCTGCGTTTCCAAGATATCGCCTAGGTCAGGTAGAAAGTCCAATCTTTTCAGATTACAAAACCGCGGCAACCGCTGTAAATAACCCGGTATTGGGGACAACAATGTCGGCTTTACCGTGGTAATGGGTTTACTGTCGCGTTAATACCGCGGTAATTGAGAACAAGCCGACTATTCACTAATTCTTTTACTCTGTAAAATTATAAAACATTTTCAAGAATGGCTTATTATCGTACAAGAGTTCAAAAACGTTGTGAATATTACCGGATGCAATTGCTTCTTCTGCTCTTTATAAAGATATATCGT
Organism: Aporrectodea caliginosa; assembly: GCA_020284085.1. NCBI lineage: Eukaryota > Metazoa > Annelida > Clitellata > Crassiclitellata > Lumbricidae > Aporrectodea > Aporrectodea caliginosa. The sequence continues at coordinate 464,248 of JACEVL010000021.1, read as the reverse complement.
ATTATTTTTCGTATTCGAATATTATTTTAATAAAAATGAAATTGTCTGCTTCGTACCTTAGCTCATCAGAAGATGGTTTACATATGGGCATAAATGTTGCTTCTCTATTGTTTTTATTGGCAATGAGGCTGATAGGATTTAATTTTCTTTTGTCGACGAATCGAATCTAATCTGATGACTTGGAATATATATAATCTCGTATTCGTGCAACTTTGTTAACAAGCGCGCAAGGCAAGAATAGATCTAATAGTCTATATGAATTTAAGGTGGACTCTTGTGTCTAAATACATAACCTAGGCTTCCATTCATACGTACCAGGCCTACATGCAAATATACAGACAGACATACAGACCAATAGTGAGACAGGCAGGCAGGCAGAATGACAAGGACATCCACATAGACATACAGAGACACATTTACAGACAGCCAAGTAAAACAAACATACTGACGTATTCGTATATGCACACACACAAACACGCACACAGAACACACACACACACACACACACAATACAGACGCGTTCCTGTGTCCTGGCAGAAAGTGCAAAAGCATAAATTGATGGCGTACCAAGAATTCGCTGAGTAAAGACGAATGTCACTTTGGTCCGTTTCCATTAACAGTTTGAATAAGCGCCGAAACTCCTTCTCATCCACCGTCACCATGGTGTCACCTGAAGCTTCTGGTCTCAGGAATAGTTATCTTCGAAAGTCTTCTTTCTGTACTGACTTGGTTCCGGTCGTGTTCCGTAAGTGTTCTTCACTGTTCCCGTGTTCCGGATCAGAGAGGAGACCAGAAAGACGAGTGCAGCCCTGAACAGGAAATTGACAACGCTAGTAGCGTCGTTTAGGATAAGGGTAGTCGTTGCCCGAAACACAGCTTATAGCGGTTTGCTATTGGCTTATTACAGCGTTCATAGTTTTTTCAGATAATTAGCGCAGACAGTCATCAGTCGATGCCGCTAAGCGACTGACCCAAATATTTACTGAAAATGGCCCAATTACTTGAAGCTTAGACAGGCGCATATCGTATAACCAGCACGCTTTCACGGAACAAGGGAAATTTGAAAGGGAAAGCGTCAAGGAAGTGATTTATTACAATCCGAATCAACCCAATTTAAGCAAAATTGTAGATACAAAAAAGTTATTGAACTTTTAAAATTTAAAGGTTCTGGTGTTATTATGCTCTGTGTTATGAAAAGATTATGATTTTATCTGAGTTGAGTTTAATGAAGAAGTGTGATAAACAAATTCATATAAAAAGTTTGTTTTCTTTGTACACCCTATTACGTACACAACGAATTATGACCATGGCGTCCTAATTACACAAGCGTTGAGGTCATAATCCTCTTCTGTTCATGTAATGAAGATTGACTGCACATGTGCAACAAATCAATACAAACTCAGGCGACATAATTTTATTATGATGAGCGGAGCAAACAACAGCGAACCCATCAAGGGCCATCATCCCACCTATAACATCTGTGAACAAATGTTGCAAGTTTTGTTGCTAAGTAGGCTAATTAAAACAATATTACTATGGCCTAATTTATGACTCAATTTTAGGCAGTTGTGAAAGGAGTTTTGAGAGGATGTAAAACATTCTCATCCAGTGCACTAAGCACATACATGTAAATGTTCAAATTCAGAACGTTTTCCTTAAATATGTATCGGTTGTAGGTATTCAAGAAAATAGTTTGGAACACTTCTACAGTTTTGTAATTTCTGTAAATTTTCTTTATTAACTTTTCTGTGTCGATCACATACGGCTTAAGTGAAGACATCACTCTTCTAATGGTTTCACTTTAGACTAGTTGACTTTTTGCAGTTGATCGGATCTACAGTACAAGCTCTTTCAATCCTCTGACCTCTCAGCTTAGGCTTAGGAAGATAGGAGATCGGGTCAAAGGCCCCTAAAGTTTCGGCGTTCCTGTTTTTCGGACAAGTAAGCGCCGAGAAGAAATGCTGAACAAACTATTATAAGTTCAACAATCAATAGCAAACTGCGCGATCTCCCAGCTCCAACTTGCCCGAATCGGAATAGTAGCTACTAGCTGGCAAACCATCAACACATTTATAACTTCATTCGTTGATGTAAGAACAGAAACTTTTTGCTCCTCGAGAGTGTCGTGAGTGACTATAAATGCACGAGGCCAATTATTGGGGATTTATTTTTGTTTCGGTCAGAAATAAAATCTTGCCCCCACCATTGAAATTTCACATACGCCTTTGCCTCTCAATTCTGCCCCCATAAGAAAGAACCACGTAACTGCAAATTTGGCCGTTTTGAGTTAGATGCAGTTTCTGCATGTATTGATGGTCTTTCACCTCGGTAGGAAGTAAGAAACGCCTATCTTGATTCTATCATAGAGAACTAGCACTTGTGTATACCACGTATCTGCAGCCATCGTATGCGATGCTAAGCAAGAACAACGTATCTCACATGCGTTGTTTTTGCTTAGTAAGAGCCAGCGTTATTCTAAGATACGTACTCACGCGCATGCGCAGTTGATACTTCCGGACAATGTTTACATTCGATTCGACCGATAATTAATTTCTTTTAAACTATAATTTTAATCCGTTGTGAGAGTTTTTCACCATTTATCATGTGGCAAGGGTAAGTGAATTTGAACAACAATTACTAGTATAGTAAAATTCAAACGTTTTCAATGTTTTTGAATGATTTATCATGAATTTGATGGTGACCTCGGGCGATTATTATTTTAGTGTTACTCGACTAACCTCGCGTTTTAATATGACGGTAACATAAATTTTACTTTCAATATTATATTCAGATTGGTAAATATCCAAATTATTGAATTGTGAAACAAATAGTTGTTTTCCAATTAATCCTATAATTGTAATTGTTGTGGTTAATTGTTGCAAGTTTGATTGAATTTGAATGCTCATCCATTTAAATTTTCTGGGTTCTTTGACTTCTTTCGTCCCGTGGCTGCATTATTTTGTAGTTTTAGATATAATTACATGTTGAAGACTACATTATAAATTTTATGTTGTTTTAGAAGTGTGAAAAGAATGAATAGAGCAACGATGGTTGTGAAGTTGGCTCGCAAGAAGATAAAACTCCAAACTCTCTGAAATTTACAATACGGCTTTTCTGGGTATCAGCGTCCTCCCAGTGGGAAATGCAGGTCCATGGACGTGGGGCCCATCGATGTCGCTGCCGGACCAGATGTCGGTGAGTCTTCAACTGGAGATGCGGGGCCTGTGAATGTCGTTGCTGTTCCTGGTGTAGTGACCGTTCAGGAGGAGACTTTGGGCTACTCGAAGTGGTGTCACTCATCATGGGGCCACTCAACATCGCTGTTTTGCCAGATATCTATCAAATAGGTAAGAGATTAAGACAGTTCATATGATGTTAGAAAGGACTGGAGGACTTTCATGACTTGGGCAAAGTCAATGTAAAGTTGCCTAGAAGAAATAATTATTTCTGTACTTTGTGATACTATTAAAGCCTCTCAGTTCCAGGACATCTGAATAATAAGTTTAACCCTATAGCTTTGTTTTTGTCACGGCATGTAAAATACGTGGCTAAAATTAATAAACAAGCACACAATTTGAATATGCAAATTACATTTATAAGTGTTATGCATTTTAAGAATTGACAATGTAATTAAAAATTTGTTATTTTGTTTATCTCGTTACAGGTGCCCCTTCAACATCAGAAATTGTAGTTGTCAAGACACAGAAGCGCAAACCGCAGAATCCTGTCTCACCACGCTTGAGGAAAGTGAAGAAAATTGAGAGGGACGCGCAGAATCATACCCCTGGCGTAAAAGAAGAATACATTATTAGCACCTTCTAGAAATCTTTTCTTGAACATCGGGATAATAAGAAAATTACCTTATGGCTTGATTATTGTAGTGGACAAAACAAAAACTGGGCTCTGTTTACATTTTCACTTACATTGTAAATAGTACTAAAGTGGCAGGCCCGAAATCTGATCCTCTGGAAACCGGACTGAACCTCCCTCGGACTACTCTTTTGACAACCCCTCTGATTAGACGCAGCGCTCGTGAATAAGTTGGTGCCCTGCGCTTGGCTTTCGAGTGGCGCTTTAGAAGTTTGAAGATTACGATTACGATGCAACGAAATTGAAGTTTAATATTTTGAAACTGGCCACAACTTCATGAGTGCTGATTCCTTTCATCACCAGGTAGAACGTAGCTTAACAAAAACTGGCAAAGTTTATCATTTCTACGATCTTGTTTCATGTGTACAAAGTTGAAATTCGGGTAAGGTAACGGTAAAACCCATGGAAGTATCTGACTTTTGTGATTGACCCGATTGTTTATCGACTTACAAATTTAACCATACATTTCTGATATTGCTCAAATTGTTGAGAAGAGAGGAGTGAAGAACTTGGTATAGAAAAAGGACTTCCATGGCCTCGATATAACTTTGAACTTCTTAATTGCACATACCTGCAAAGTAGGAGTCCAAAAGCCAGATGCAAGCACTGAGGCGAGATGGATTCCCCAGGCGAAAAAAGATGACATTACTTATAAACTGACCATTCTGATGCCAGAAAATAGAAGAATATTCTGGAAATGGCTGCCAATTTTTTGTAGATAAGTGTTTGCAAGTAGTTCCATTGGAATCCCTACCTCTAAATATGTACGTTTAGAAACCAAGATCACGATTCTAAGTGAACTAGAAGCTGAGATATTGACAAAGTTATATTTCGGTCGGCCATTTTGGAAAATGGCTGCCAATTTCGTGTAGATATGTGTTTGCAATTAGTTCCACTGGAATTGTAGCCCCTAAATATGTACATTTAGACACCAAGATCACGATTCTAAGTGAACTAAAGCTGAGATGTTGACAAAGTTATATTTCGGTCGGCCATTTTGGAAAATGGCTGCCAATTTCCGGTAGATAAGTGTTTGCAATTTGTTCCATTGCAATCCTTGCCCCTAAGTATGTATGTTTAGACACCAAGATCACAACTCTAAGTGAGCTAGAAGCTGATATATTGTCAAAGTTTTATTTCAGTCGGCCGTTTTGGAAAATGGCTGCCAATTTCCGGTAAATAAGTGTTTGCAATTTGTTCCATTGCAATCCTTGCCCCTAAATATGTATATTTAGACACCAAGATCACAACTCTAAGTGCGCAAATTGCTGAATTGTTCTACAATAAAATACTATTTTATGCAGATGCGTTGTTTTAACATTTATTGGGTGATATCGAGGGTCTTCAAAGCTAAGTAAAAACACATTAACTGATATTTTCCATATTTATGAGAAAAATATTGAAAATTCTTTTTTCCTTAAAAATGGTAGCTGTTTGTTACATATATTGGCTAAAAGCAAAAAAGAATAGGAATACATGATCTACTTGGCAGCAAGCAATTTACGATATGAGATACGTCAACTTACGCGGAGTGTATGGGTTCGAGCCTGCACTGAGATGGAAACTGTTTAGGGACCTTGAGAAAGTCCATCATTCACAGTTGCTCAAGATTGATTCTTGGTCGTATGCAACGGGGGTGGCTATTAGACAGCGTCGTGCTTATTCAGCTGCAGCCTGCAGGCCCTTCCATCTTAGGCTACTCACGCTTCTACCAAAAGTCTCAATAATGTCGTTCATCTGCAATTGTACAACTTCATTTCTGGCTGCACGTACATTCAATGTTGATAATCGCATGATTAGTGCGTATATGTTGCGGTGGTTTGCGATCTAGTACCTACCATACTATTCCAAATCGGGCAAGTTGGGACTGGGAGATTGCGCGCTGTGCTACAGAATTTTGAACTTTGAATAGTTTGTTGAGCATTTTTCCGGGCGTCCACTTGCCTGAAAGAGGTACCCTGAAATTTTGGAGAGCGAGTGCCCTCTGACCCACCTCCTGCGCTTATGACTCTACTTAGTGTATTTGATCATTAGGCTACAGCCATCCGTAATTTTCGCTTGCGGGGAACATAAGCAAAAATAAGGCAGTGATTGCCTGCGCTTCGTGTCAATTTTACTTAGACTAGAATTACACAAACTTTCTGTTTGGAGCGCCAACTAGTGAGAGAAATGTCCCGTACAATTTGCTCATGCCTATGTCAATTTTCAGTTTCACGTTCTCAGATGCATTACTAATCTTCTATGTTATCATGTTCTATATTTAGAACTCAAAAGCCTGCCACAGAACCGTTGAATCGCGTGAACAGCAAATCAAGCAGGTGGAAACTATATTGCAACTTAATGACTGCATGCTCTTAATTCTTTGATGGTGTATCTGTCTGCTCTCATTTTATAATTAGCCCTACTGTCACAACATTCTTCTAAAAACCCTCTGAACTTGCATGTTCTCTACAAATGTACATAAGAGGACCATAAAATAATTAGACCTACACTGCGCACCTTTGAAGTTACAACCTGATGCAAAAGTTGATTCATTTTCTGCTGTCTTTCAGACATATTATCTGATTGCGTGACAATACGATAATACTTCGGAAGGAGTCACTACGTACTACTAGGTCTGAGACAGGCAGACCCTGCCGTCTAGGACACGCATTCACGCTCAATTGTTCAGCGCTATCGACTGATGCTTAGTCATTGTTATTGGTGTTTAATAAAAACAGAAACACTGAAAACCTTTAGATTTGGACTTCGAAAGGATTTTAGATGTTCCTACAAAGAATGTCAATACTTTGTCTTCCACTCCTGCACCAATATAAGAATTTTAAAAACTTACGACAAATTCTATTATTAGATGTTGACTATGATGATGAGGACGACGACGATGGTGTTGGTGCCAATGATGATGACGGTAATCATCTTATCTAATCATCGTCAATTTAATGAAAAACAAAATGGTTCTCCACCAATTGTAGCGACGTCAGATGGATGTTGAATGGCCGCTGGCAGAGAGAGAGGTATCAGAGAGAGAGAGATTCCGAGAGAGAGAGAGAGAGAGAGAGAGAGAGAGAGAGAGACAGAGAGAGACAGACACAGACAGACAGACAGACAGACAAAGAGACAACTCGTTTCCGCTGTCGATATTTATTAAGAAGATGACACACGTTAGGACCCACGAAACGAGAGAGGATTCAGGCGTAACCAACCCTCTGGATCCAATCTTTATCTCTGTCTATGCCACTCTGCTTCAAGGGCTATCATTTATATAGCCCTATCGTCAGTCATTTATATGCCCTATCGTCAGTCACGTGAGTTTTCACGTGCGTCTGCCAACTGTCAGACTGAAAGCCTATATTCTTAAGTAGAGAGGCTATATCCATTGACAAGGTGATTATAACGACCAGTCCAGATGGAATCGGAATGCAGCTTACAGGATTACCTCTACAACTATACTTGCAATTGCTAAACTAACAAAGAAGAAACCCAATGTTATAGGCATCATTGCAATCGCCACCAAAGTCTATATTTTGACTGTATCCATAACTTCCGATGATGACTCAAAAGTGTTACGACGCTGAATTGATTAATAACACGCAGTGACACGATTTTATGGGCTACACCGGTTGTCACGGTCAACTGATTTCCTTAGTGGAAGTATTTTTTTTTACATTTCGGTGAACGTGAACGGCGCAATTAATGGGAAACGAACCACTGTTCCGTCTTTCCTCCACAACCTGGATTTCAATTCACGACAAACCAAATGTGTATAAATGTATGTACATCAAAGTGCTGATATTCAATTGGTATAATAAAGAATACACTTACTTACTTACTTATATGTATGGTGACTTTTCACCTTCAATAACAGATTGTTTTGCAAAGAATGAAACTAGGCCTATTGGCCTACTTGCTGCCACGCTCATTAAAAATATTTCATAAAGTGGCCGTTATCGACCTGTCAAAGTTATGGAAATCCGGTCTAGTCCAGAAGGTTTTCTATCTAGTTGCCTATCAGAGAATCACGGGGTATAGGCAAGATCTGGACTGCAGCAGAGATAGAAGGAGAGGACATACACGTTAGAAGCTGTGATGCAGCAGAGTCCAATGTCACCCTCCTTTTGGCGTAGAACAAGAATACAGCAACGGCCTTCTGTTCATTGCGATCACACTTGCTCACTGTTTGGTTCTGCAGAGACTACAGGCCGAGTTTCTAATACCTCAATGGCAAAGAGATTGGGCTTTTCCACCCTTAAGTATTCACACAAGAACGGCGAAAAACCTTTCTAGACTAGATTAGCTCACCGTCGATAACCATCGAAAACCAGGTCATGAGACAATACGATAGAAATGAGTTTCAGTATTCAGCATCACATATCACGAGAAACAGCTTTTATTCTGAAACGCTTGAACTATTGTTTAATTATAATACGAAATTTCAGTAGCAGATATCTGCGAATGATGTGCTCAAACGGAAAATTCACTTCCTTAACAGCAAATTCAGTCATCGCTTTCGTATATGGAAGATTACAGTCGATGCAACATCTGAGTTTCAAATATCTTGCGAGAAAATGTCTACCAAGGAAATAGTGACATTTAATGGAGTAACGAAGTTGAAGAAAAAACAAGAGTTCCCATCTATAATAATACACAAGTCGGGCAAAGCAGTGCTCAAACGTTGATTCGTCATTTAACTCAACTTTTCCCAAATCGTCAATCCTAGGGGATAAATAATAAAAGAGTGTGTGAAATCCAAGCAACGACTGTACGTCTCTATCGAAATAAGAGTCAAGTGGTGGTAACAGCAAAACATTCGCAAATGAAAATTCCTTCAAATCGCTCTGAAGATCAGGCTCATGAAGAATTCGTTCACATTGCAACACTTCATCGTATTGGCGACACTTGTAAAGGTACAAAGCACGATAGCAGTCAATTGTGTTGCACTGGATGCCAAAGTCTTTTCGGATCACACTGTAGAATGATTTCATATTTTCTAAGGCATAATCCATTAGAACATCAATTACTGTTTCTTTAACTATCAAAGGATTCATATCTGTAGCTTTGGTCTTGTAAGAAAATCTGTTCTACGATAAACGATCTCTCTTGCGGCATTGAAATGAGAACTGCCAATGAAGCTACATCGGTAAATGTAGAAATGTTGAAATGGGTACCTGAGTTCGTCGAAATAATATATTTCGGCTTCGTTAGAGCCTTCAAGTATTCATCCATAGGATATTCTGAACGTGGCAAATCATGATTAAACTCCAAATATTTGGATATTCTTTCGGCAGATAATACAATTAGATATTGAGCAAACACCTCTGGTGAAAGGCGCAGATCCAGATAAAGCTTCCTGTTGATTAAGTGACGATTATTGTCAGTAATCTTCTTTTGAAGTACACACAATCCAACGATTCTTGCGACATCGTCAATAAACAACAAACAACCTGCATTCAGTGTTTCCTTATTACTTTGAGATGTCTGATCTGCGAGGACTGCTAAGCAGAAGCGTATTGCTTGTTGGTATTCTGATGTGGCAAAATGGAGAGCAGCCAAGTACGCAAAAGCTCCAGGAGCTATGCCGTTGGATTTAGAAACATCATAATCTTAAACGTTTTTCTTAGAAACTCTTTTGACATAAGAAACAAAAGTTGACATTCTGGACGGCTAGTTGATCCAATTAGATTTTTCATGAGATGCTGAGCACGCAGGAATTGAAATCGACTACTTTGCTCTGTGTACGCTTTCGGAAAGTTATGATACTGAGATCTTACATATTTTGGTGTTATCGAAATTGCAGCGAAAAATTCAACAAAGAGACTACTATCCCATGAAATCTCTCCGCAGTTTAAACCGTATGCAGTATGCAAAATATACAGTAAGATGTCATAGTACGTGAAACATGACACGTTCTGCATTGTTGGAAGATCTATCAGTTCACTGTGTGTTTTCGATTCAAGGCATCTTGAACTAGATCCAATTTGGAAGCTCAGGCGCAGTCCTGAACTGTACTTCCATTTTATTATAGGACGACTGTTCCTGTGAGAATATATGAAAGTTGAGACAAATAATAAATCCAGTGATTTTAATTCACTCACTCTCCAAAATTCAAAGAGAGGAAACATGTAATCCACAAAATGTAGGAACACTGTTCTTATATGCTTGGAATGTCTCCGAATAAATGACAGTATGTACTTTTCTACGAACCAATCACAAAGAATACCAGAATTTTTGAATTCATTTAGTCGTCTTTCGATCTGATGAAGCATTGTGGAGTTCGAGGGCTCATGAAATAGATTTGCTTCAGGAATAAAATAGTTTGGACAGTATCTCTTCTTCAACCATTTTGAAAGCTTTCTCAATAACTCACAGCAAATCGCAATAACAGAAGAAGAATTCCACCATTCGGGTGACATCTCTTCACAAGTCCATAACATCAGCGTCTTTAAATGATACGGACAGAGAACCTCATCTTCCTTTGGACAATCCTTTTGTATCAATTCTCTCTTTGCAAAGAATCTCAGCAAATGATAGACAATCTGTTGAATTTGAGTCCAACTCTGCAGTAAAACTATTTCTGCGACTGAAAATGACAATCTCCACTGTGCTTGATCCTTTCTACAAGCACGATGCTGAACATAGACAAGATGACAGCCATTTTTTACAACTTCGGTGATTGTATCAATCGTCGGCCATCCGTGATTCCTATGTCGTTTAAGCCAACATTGGGCTTCTTTAGGCCACTGAGGACACCATACGCTTTTGACGGCATCTCTTGCGAAAAAATGACCAGTATCTGTTTGGCATTTAATTGCTGGACCACTTATAATATTTGGCAAGGCTTCTCTTACAAGTGTACCAGGGTTATACGCATCTGCAATACGATCTATATTTAGGAGCAAGTAGTAGCTATTTTTAAGAGTTGCATGGTTAAATTCGTACTTCTTATGTTTCCAATTAAAGATCACTTTCCCCCAAAATCGTAATCGAGCAAAACCTGGATACATGTCGTATGATTCAATCTTGTAGCACTCGATCGTATCTGATAGGCCACTGAAATCATTTGGCAACACCAAATAATCACCAGTGAACGCCAGTTCATCAGTTTGGGCGATTAAGTAATCGATGTCACCAATGCATGTATTCACCGGTCGGATATAGAACTCCGCATGGCTGCCACAAAATATCAAATACAGTGTTGATGCAGGGTTCGGCGATCCGTTTAAGTCATGCATGTGATCAGAAAGAACAGGAGACGACTTTGGAAGCATCTGACATGTGCCAACGATGAATGCAGATGCCAGTTCTTCATTCGATTTATCCATATATTGCGCCATCCTAAATGAAAAACACCTACATCTTTAAAACTCACTGAGGAGCAGATAGACTGAAGGAAACGATCGCCAGCTAAAGCAAACTTCTGGACTGGGTCGTAGCGGTGCTCATACGGAGCCATTCGGAGGCCATGGGACAACCGGCCAAACGGAAACCCGAACATGCAGAGGAAGATCAGAGTGCAAAAGGTCGTTAAAATATGGCGGAGCAGAGCAGTCAAAGGAGTTGCGCCTGGAGGTAATTCTGGATGCGTTGATGAACAGACAGCCATTGAAGGGAGTCCCGAACGAAAAATATGGACAAACCACGGGATGCCACCCATAGGCTTATAGACGGGCGGCGGTGTTAAGGATAGACTGAAGCTTGAAGACATTAGTAGAGGAACGGTCAATGTTAGAGGCATTACCAAAGTCGACCGATTACAGATCAGAGCATGGACCAGGGTAGTGGTCGCATGAGGCGGAAGTGACTGGCGGATGAAGCGGAGTTGATGCAAGTGGCAACTGCCTAGATTAATTAAGTTTTATTTAAAGCTACTTTTTATGCAGTCTGTAGTTCATTGTGACCATTGCAATTAAATCATCAAATTGAGTCTGTGCTCTTACCACAGTTTCAAACCCACTGCCTTGGAAGAATCCAGGAAGATGCCTGATGCAATTCATGCTATACAGCATCGCGCCATTATTTTGGAACCTTTTAGGAATTAGTTTCACTCTCACGGGCTAATTTTAAAGGACATATTCTACCGTCTCGAACCTCAAACATCTTCAGGAAACTTTGAAGCTATTTTACCCTGCAGTTCATCTCTGTTTGATTGCTGCTTTTGTTGGTGGGTTTACATTCAACTGTGATTTCATATAAGAAATTATAAGTAGGTAGAGCTCTCTATACGTTGTCGTCCACGAAATTGTCAGATTACACCAGCCTCTAGAAATTTGCCTCATGGTTTAACCTTCGTGTCGCAACCTATATTCGGTCGACGTATTCCGCAACCTGGGTGGAATTTTAGTACTAAGTATCTTAGGAAGTAAAAGTGAAAGTGAAAGAGAAGTAATTTTGTGCCTATAATAAGTTAAAGGATCTATTATATTATGTAATATTGTTTACGGAGCTAGTTTATATCGAAACTGTTATGTTGTGAATGCGTGTGAATTCCCTCTAAAGAAGACACTCAGCCTCAGTCGATACTGCGTTTTTTAATCGTTAGTTTATGTTTAACCAAGAAAGTTTCCAAGTAGGAATTTTGTAATTAGCCATCAAAAGTGTTGACGCAAGCAGGATATGAGTATTCGTTAACTTCGCACTATGCCAACTCAATTTCACACACAGCGAAAATCTTGACAAAGTCGCACAGAAATGGAAATAGATAACAGTCTATCCACTCATGCGTAAGAGAATCTTTTAGAAAAATGACCCATCGTTACCTTGAAGTGTCTTCTGAACAACAGATTGAATTCAGTTCTCTGTGATGTTGATAAACTATGAAGGAAGTCAAGAACTAGGGAATTTTTGGACTATCTACATAGCAATTAGAGGTTATAATTAGAATACATTTCAGTGATGTGTTTTTTGCTTCGCATTATAAATATGCTATTCATGTCACTCTTTTATTACCATTGTAATTTTTTTATCATTATATTATATTTTTATTGTTGTTATTATTACCATTTATTATTATTATTATTGTTATTATTACCATTTATTATTATTGCATAACTGTACACTGTAATCATACTGCGTTTGTCCGTTTGAAATAATAAAGAAAATGATAATGATGATGATGATGATGATGATGACTGTTGTTGTTGTTGTTGTTGTTGTTATTATTATTATTATTATTATTATTATTTATTTATTTATTTACTATCATCATCATCGTGATCGTGATCGTGATCGTGATCGTGATCGTGATCGTGATCGTGATCGTGATCGTGATCGTGATCGTGATCGTGATCGTGATCGTCATCGTCATCGTCATCGTCATCGTCATCGTCATCGTCATCGTCATCGTCATCGTCATCGTCATCGTCATCGACATCGACATCGACATCGACATCGACATCGACATCGACATCGACATTATTATTATTATTGACATTATTATTATTATTGACATTATTATTATTATTGACATTATTATTATTATTGACATTATTATTATTATTGACATTATTATTATTATTATTGACATTGACATTGACATTGACATTGACATTATTTCTATTATTTCTATTATTATTTCTATTATTATTTCTATTATTATTTCTATTATTATTTCTATTATTATTATTTCTATGATTATTATTATTTCTATGATTATTATTATTTCTATGATTATTATTACTTCTATGATTATTATTATTTCTATTATTATTATTATTATTTCTATTTTTTTTGCCCGAGGTATCAATGATCCTCAGGCGATCCAAACAATATCTGGAGATGTTACTGATGGTGGTCTGGAACGGCAACTCACTCGGCAGTGTCTGGTTGGGCAAATGTACCTCGGAAGGCAACAGCATTAAAGCGTTGGATGGTGGTAGACATGCGTTGGAAAAGATAAGATGTTTCTCTAATATCTCCAGAACTTAGTGTCAAACGTTTCCCAGGTCCTTAATAAAGTCCAGTCCACTGTTGTTTATAGGGCCAAGGGTCTCAAAGGCCAAGGGGACAAAATGGTGGTTGGCCAGCAGGTGGTCGTATTTAGCATTCTTTCTCATGGCCGCCAGTTCTGCTGCTGCCCCCGCCGCCGCAGCCGTCGCATGCAGATATGATGGAGCGACCGTGTCTATTATGGTGGCATCCCATAAGAGGCTGCGCCCCCCCTCGCCACGGAATCAATGACATCCCGTCGGGTCTTTTGCCATCCGTTCGTGAAAGTCCTGGTGGTTCCTTGATGTTTGGCATTCCAGACTGTGCGAGACTTCGGCTTATGAGGTCATTTATGGTCGCGTGTCTTGCTATGGGACCAGGACCTAGGCCACGTGTCTTGCTATGCGACCAGGACCTAGGCCACATGATAGCCCATGTGAACCGTCTGCAGCAACCCTAGCCCCGCATGGGCACGTGTGGGGCTCGCATATCGTCGATCCAAGTCTGAGACCCACAGCCACTCTGATTGTCTCGTCATCCATTCGCAACCCGCATGATGACATCGGGAGTGCGAATAACCAGTCGCCAGCATGGGGCGCCGCTACCGCTTTAAGTCTTGCTTGATGGTATGTGTCGTTACATGATTCAGTCATTGAGTCCTTCACATTCTTCACTAGTGGTCTATCCCAATAGGCTTGTTTGTAAGCTGCTTGATTGTCTGATGGTGTTGTCTGAGTTTCTTCTGCTTGATTGTCTGATGGTGTTGTCTGAGTTTCTTCTGCTTGATTGTTTGATGGTGTTGTCTGAGTTTCTTCATTCCATCGTTGCAGCATCAGTTCCACCTGCTCGTCAGGGTTTATTCGATCGTGGACCAGCATGGAGGACTGGAGGACGCGGGTGCTCGCAGCGGAAGCCAGGAAGGCGGGAAGCGCAAGCGAAGCAGCCCGACGTATGCCCAGTCCTCCCAATTTGACTGGTAGAGACGCTTGGCACCATTGTGTGTTGTTCAGGTTGATGTTTAAGATTGAGGAAAGGCCTCTTCTTTGTATTTCGTCATATTTGTCTAGTAGAGGGTGTTCATGACAAGGGAAGCATCTCAGAGTGTGTAGTACTTTTTGAGAGCAGAGCGCGTTTCTTAATAGGACCAGCGCGTCATGTTTGGCAATGATTTCCAGTCTTGAGATTGCCAGTGTCAGTTCGGAGCATCTGAATTCTAGGCATGTCGTTAAAGCTTCTTCCGGCGACAGTGGTGCTCCCAGGAGACAAGCCTCTTCCGGGGCCACGGGTCTAAATTGCTGCAGAATCGGATGTTCCATCCATTCGTCCGATCGTGTGATGATCTCACACTTTTCACGGTTGAGTTGCAGTCCCATCAAGCCGTATTCGTGCTCTATCTGTTTAATGTCTTCTGCTACTGCGGCCAATGCTCCTCCCAACGATAGGTCGTCCAGGAAACCCAGCGTTAGCGTTGAAGACAAGCTCTGCAGGATCGGCTGCAATGGCAGGCAGAACAGCAGCGGTCCCAATGGGTCGCCCTGTTGGGGACCGACTTGCGAGAGCAGTGTGTATCTTCCAAATTGTAGTATTGTGGGTTCTGCGTATGCGAGTCGGCTGTACGGTGTAAGCTCTGGCGCGGTCTCGTCCAAGGCCAGCAGCATGCGATCTCTATGCAGGCTGTTATTTCTATTATTATTATTATTATTATTATTATTTCTATTATTATTATTAT
The DNA here is from genome assembly GCA_020284085.1 of Aporrectodea caliginosa. Lineage (NCBI taxonomy): Eukaryota > Metazoa > Annelida > Clitellata > Crassiclitellata > Lumbricidae > Aporrectodea > Aporrectodea caliginosa. The sequence continues at coordinate 448,728 of JACEVL010000021.1, read as the reverse complement.
TATTATTTCTATTATTATTATTATTATTATTTCTATTATTATTTCTATTAATATTTCTATTATTATTTCTATTATTATTATTTCTATGATTATTATTATTTCTATGATTATTATTATTTCTATGATTATTATTATTTCTATTTATTATTATTTCTATTATTTTTTTTTTTTTTATTATTATTATGCCAAATTTATTTCTTCATAAAGCCAACACAAACTTATGTACAGACTGATTAAAAGTAACTGTTTTCAATATTGTTATAAGCTGTCATTCTCCTTGGCTACAGTGTTGTTGCAATCTGTGGTGCCTAAAACAGATAGAGAGTTTCCAATTTGTAGGGCCACTGATAGGCGTTGTAGTAGATGACTGGTTTCACGCTGGTCGCCTGTCGCTGCTGAGATTATTATTATTATTATTATTTCTATTATTATTATTATTATTTCTATTATTATTATTATTATTAATATTATTATTATTATTATTTCTATTATTATTATTATTATTTTTTATTATTATTATTATTATTTGTATTATTATTTCTATTATTTCTATTATTATTTCTATTATTATTATTATTATTTCTATTATTGATATTATTATTTCTATTATTATTATTATTATTTTTATTATTATTTCTATTATTATTATTATTATTTCTATTATTATTATTATTTTTTTCATCTCTATTATTATTATTATTATTTCTATTATTATTATTATTATTTCTATTATTATTTCTATTATTTCTATTATTATTTCTATTATTATTATTATTATTATTATTATTATTATTTCTATTATTATTATTATTATTTCTATTATTATTTGTATTATTATTTCTATTATTATTTCTATGATTATTATTATTTCTATGATTATTATTATTTCTATGATTATTATTATTTCTATGATTATTATTATTTCTTTGATTATTATTATTTCTATGATTATTATTATTTCTATTATTATTATTATTATTTCTATTATTATTATTATTTCTATTATTATTATTATTATTTCTATTATTATTATTATTATTATTTCTATTATTATTATTATTTCTATTATTATTATTATTATTATTTCTATTATTATTATTATTATTTCTATTATTATTATTATTTTTGCTTTGCCCGAGGTAAAATGATCCCTCAGGCTCTAAGAAACTATTATAGAAATGTGTTAAAGGTTCTCGTCCCCAACGTGCTGCTCAAAAGAACCCCTGATAGCGACGGCGTTAAAGCGCTGTGTGCAAACCGACAAGCGTTGGAAGAGATAAGTTGTCTCACGGGGGTCGCCCGTTGCCTCCGTCATGCGGCGGCCCGGCTCCTGTAGCTGCGCCAGATTATTATTATTATTATTATTTCTATTATTATTATTATTATTTCTATTATTATTATTATTATTTCTATTATTATTATTATTATTTCTATTATTATTATTATTATTATTTCTATTATTATTATTATTATTATTTCTATTATTATTATTATTATTATTTCTATTATTATTATTATTATTATTTCTATTATTATTATTATTATTATTTTATATTATTATTATTATTATTATTTCTATTATTATTATTATTATTATTTCTATTATTATTATTATTATTATTTCTATTATTATTATTATTATTATTTCTATTATTATTATTATTATTATTTCTTATTATTATTATTTCTATTATTATAATTATTATCTATTATTATTATTATTTATTATTATTATTATTTCTATTATTATTATTTCTATTATTATTATTATTATTTCTATTATTATTATTATTATTTCTATTATTATTATTATTTCTATTATTATTATTATTTCTATTATTATTATTTCTATTATTATATTCTATTATTATATTTTATTATTATTATTAATATTATAATAATTATTATTATTATTATTATTATTATTATTATTATTATTATTATTATTATTATTATTATTATTATTATTATTATTATTATTATTATGTCATATATATAACATTGACGCAATTCGTAAACAACTAAAATAGGTGAGTTTCGCGAAGTAGGCCTAATCGACGGCACACTGTTACAGACCTATTGTAGGCTACTTATTTCCACATTTTTAAGGCAACGGCGGCAAAGAATACTTAGGATTTCAATTTTAGGGTTTACATCATAGACTTCTATTGACATACTAGATAAAATGTTAAAAGTTGTCAAGATGTAATAATTGCAATATGGTGATCTTATGAAAAAGATGTTGAATTGTTGATGTTTGAAATGTAAAGAAGATATTAAAATTCCAAAGAATTTTAGGCAGGTCATTGAGCAGGTCGGGAGCAAAATAGGCAGGTCAAATGACCTTCTGCGACCTAAGTCGGAGGAATGTCACTTGAGCTCTTACCACAGTCATCGCTCATTAGCAATTTTTAATAAGTCGTCTGTTATTGACCTGTCAAAGTCAAAAGGGTGTTTTATGAAGAGCCATTCAAGTCTGGATGGCTTTCTCTATAGTGCCGTACTGAAATACAGTCACTGGAGACCCGGAGTTTGCATAATCAGGGAAACAAAGGTTCAAAGAGAAGGCAGTAATTTTTAGGTTTTTACAGGTATTGGAAAATAATATATCTCCCATCTCGAGGGTCGTAGACACCGTATACGTTTTTGATGGCCTTTAATGGTGTTGCAGTAGCTCCGGGTCCTTCCTCTCTAATGCTTTCCTCGTTATGGCGCAGTGCAAATTTACAGCAACGGCCTTCTGTCCACCACTTACTGTTGTGGTCCAATCAGCCTAGTAACAGAGTGGACATTTTCCTCTCCAATTTCCCACTCCACTTTTTCACATTGTTGCGGAAGAAACCTTCTAGAATAGATAGCGATCGATAGCCTGGTCACGTGACTTAGTTAAGAAGCATAGTTCATTCTTCAGAATCACATATCACGGAAATCAAATTTCATTTGAAAACAGAATTTGGCCACTGATACGATAAAACTCTTGAACTATTGTTTAAGAAAACGGAGTTTTTGTATAAGAAATCTGCGAATGATGAGTTCCAACGGAAGAATAGTTTTAAGAGCAGCAAATTCAGTAACCGCCTCTTGATAAGGAATATTGCAGTCGATACAACATCTGACTTTCAGATATCTAGCAACAAAATGTTTACCAAGAAAATAGTTGCATTTAATGGAGTACTGGCATTGAAGAAAACGCGAAAGTTCATTTCTATGACCGACCATAGCATGGGCAAACCAGTGCTCAAACGTTGAATCGGTAGTTAACTCAACTTTCTCCATGTCGTCATTTACAGGTGACAAATAATAAAAGAGCGTGTGAAATCCAAGTAAAGATTGTATGTCTCTATCGAAAAAAGAGTCAAGCGGTGGCAACACCAAAACATTCGCAAACGAAAATTCCTTCAGATCGTCCTGTAGATCAGGATCATGAAGAATTCGCTCACATAAATGTAACAATTCATCGTATTTGCAACACTTGTAAAGGTACAAAGCACGATAACAATCAACTGTGCTGCACTGAATCCCGAAGTCTTTTCGGATCACATTGTAGAATGATTTCATATTTACTAAGGCATATTCCAATAGAGCACCAAGAACTGTTTCTTTAAGTATCATGGTATTCAAACTTGAAGCCACGGTTTCTGACAATGAATCTGTTCTGCGATAAACGATCTGTCTAAAGGCATTGCAATGAGCATCTGGCTTTATCGAAGCAACACATTTAGGCTTTGTTAAAGCCTTCAAATATTCATCCATAGAAAATGCTGAATGCGGAAAATCACGATAAAAATCGAAATGTTTGGATATTCTTACGGTTACTACAGTTAAATAATGTGCAAACACTTCTGGTGAAAGACGCAGATCAAGATAAAATCGCTTGTTGAAGTAATTAAGATTATTGTCAGTAATCTTCTTGTGAAGCGCACACAATCCAACTATTCTTGCGACATCGTCAATAAATAACAGACATGCTGCATTCAGTGATTCTTTTTCCTTGTCGAGAACTGCCTGGCATAAACATATTGCTTGTTGGTATTCTGATGCGGCAAAATGAAGAGCAGCCAGATAGACCAAAGCTGCAGGAGCAAGGCCGTTGAATTGTGAATCGTCACATTCTAAAGTTCTCCTAAGAAACTCTTTCGATATGAGAGACACTAGTCGAAATTCTGGACTGCTATTTGAACCTGTTAAATTTTTCATCAGCTCCTGAGCACGGAGGAATTGAAACCGACCACTTTTGGTTGAGTACGTCTTCGGAAAGTTATGATACTTGGACCTTATAATTTTAGGTTGCATCGCAATTGTGTTGACAAATTCAACAAAAAGACTACTGTCCCATGAAATCTCTCCACATCCTAAACAATATGCAGTATGCAAAATATGTAGTAGGATGTCATAGTACGTGAAACACGACATGTTCTGTATTGTTGGAAGATCTATAAGCGTCCTGTTTATTTTAGATTCAAGGCATCTTGCATGATTTCCATCTTTCCAGCTGAGGCGCAGTCCTGAACTGCATCCGTAGTTTATTACAGGAAGAATGTTCTGACGAGAATATGTGAATGTGAAAAAAAATAATACATCCAATGATTTCAATTCACTCACTCTCCAAAATGCAAAGAGAGCGAGCATGCAATCCACAAGATTTGGCATTTGGCCTACTGCCATTCTGCTATCAAGCGTGAAACGTCTCGTAATGAATGGCAGTATGTAATTGTCTACGAACCAACGAGAAAGAATGCCAGAGTTTCGGAATTCTTTAAGTCGTCTTTCAGTCTTATCATGGATTGTGGAGTTCAATGGCTCATGAAATAGATTTGCTTGGGGAATAAAATAGTTTGGACAGTATCTCCTCTTTAGCCATTCTGAAAGCTTTTGTAGCAACTCACAGCCGATGACGAAAAGAGAAGAGGAATTCCACCATTCTGATGACATCTCTTCACAAGTCCATAACATCAGCGTCTTTATATGATACGGACAGAGAACCTCATCTTCCTTTGGACAATCCTTTTGTATCAATTCTCTCTTGGCGAAGAATCTCAGCAAATGATAGACAATCTGTTGAGTTTGAGTCCAACTCTGAAGTAATATTACTTCTGCGACTGAAAATGAAAATCTCCACTGTAGTATATCGTCTCTGCATGAACGATGCTGAACGTAGACAACATGACAACCATTTTCTACAACTTCGGAGATTGTAGCAATCGTCGGCCTTCCGTATTTTCGTGGTCGTATAGGCCAACCTTGGGCTTCATTAGGCCATTGAGGGCACCACACGCCTTTAACAATATCACATCCGAGAATGAAACCAGGTGGCGTTTCTGCTCGATGTTTAATAGATGGACCACTGACAATGATTGGGAAAGCGTTTCTTACGATTCGAAAATTGTGTACCGGTAACGAATCATCAAAGCTATCCATATTTAGCCTCAGGTAGCTTTCTGTAAGCGTAGTAGGATAAAATTCGTAGTTTTTATATTTCCAATCATAGTTAATATTTCCCCAATCTCGTAATCGAACGAAGCCTGGATACCTGTCGTATGATTCAATCTTGTAGCACTTGATCGTATCGGAGAGACCACTCATATCTCTTGGCAATATTAAACACTCACCATTGAAGGCCACGTTTTCGGCCTCGACGACTAAGAAATCTGTGTCGCCAATGCATGTATGCAGCGGTCGGATATAGAACTCCACAGCGCTGCCACAAAAAATGTTGTAATAAGTTGGTGCAGGGCTCAATGACGCAATTAAGTTATGCATGTGATCAGAAAGAACAGGAGACTTTGGTAGCAATTGACATGTGCCAACGATGAAAGCAGATGCCAGTTCTTCGGTTGATTTATCCGCATATTTCGTCATCCTAAATGAAAAATATCTCCATCTTAAAAACCTTCTGTAATAACAACAACAACAACAACAACAACAACAATAACAATAATAATAATAATAATAATATTAATAATAGTAATAATAATAATATTAATAATAATAATAATAATAATAATAATAATAATCTTTTCTTTATTATTATTATTATTATTATTATTATTACTAATATTAATATTACTACTACTACTACTACTGCTACTGCTACTGCTACTGCTACTGCTTCTGCTACTGCTACTGCTGCTGCTGCTGCTGCTGCTGCTGCTGCTACTACTACTACTACTATTAGTCCCCGTGATCTATTCTGAAAACGCAGAGTTGTCTACTTAAAATTTCTTAGCATCTAACACTGAGGGCTTGGGGCCAGTCTTTTCCATCGCCACCTAAAGTTTACGGTCAATATATTCACGCATAGCTCCGTTGGCAAGAAGCGCAAGAGGGGCGGAAATCTCAAAACAAATTTCTGCTCTGGAGGGCATTTGAACTCTCGACCCATTGAGTGACAGTCAATCACCCTAACCACCGGCACAACCCACTAACCACAAGAATAAAGCGCACCCCAGGGACCTAGATTAGCCACCTAAGTTATAGTTGAATTAATTTATAAAGTCTATTTACCATTACAATTAATCATCCAACCTGCACACGTGAGCATTACTGGATCTCCCTCTCCAGAGTTGATTCCACAAAATTTACGGGAGTCTATGTAGGATAGCATCTAACATGGAAAGACCACATAAAATATATCTCCTCAAAATTTGCTGAAAAAAAACTGGGATCATAGTACGTACTGCATTCCTCTTACCGCCCTCTATTCGCATAAAGTTATATTATTATTCACTTGTGTATTCATACTTAGCAGTACTGTAATCTTATATGGGAATCTACCTACACCACTACATTGCATAGACTGATACTTAGGGTGGTTCATGATCACATGGTAAACAATGAAGTTCAAGCTAGAGTTCAAAAGGTATTTACACCTGCTAATCGTATCATTCTGGCAAAATGTCAACTTCCTACTCCAACTGGAAGACGGTGCTCACAGACCCTTCTAACTAACAGTGCGATAGGTTAGAAAATACGCATAATGTTTTGAAATCAGAAATTATGATAAGATTATAAATTTGCCAATGTACACAGGCACAGTAGTTATATCTATCATGTTAGCAATATTATTTGCTGCAAGGAAACATGAACAAACATCGAAGAACTTTAAGTTGTTTTGTTTATCTCAATGAGAGCTACATCCAGGTAAAATATACATACTAAATTCAAGGTCATTCAAGTTATTTAAAGGACAAAAGGTCAATTTCAGACAATGATTTTAACTCTAAAATTGACCTTTTTGTAATTAAAATAACTTTTGATCGTCTTGTATTTGGTACCCTTGTTTCTTATCACAGGCAGCCCTTATCCAGACGAGAAATACAAGAAAGAATTAACCAATTTCAACAATTATTGGCTGAGATCTGATCATTTTCTTCAATTTTTGTTCGATTTCGTTTCTTATGACCTTGAAATGACCTTGAATAACCACGGATTTAGTACCTATATTTTATCAGAATATAGCTCTCATCGAGACAAACAAGCAATAAAAAGTTCATCCAAATCGGACTATTCGTTAATTTTTTGTGATACAAAGAGTAAATCGACAATGGACCCAAGTTCCAAGATCCGAGCTTGGGCGTCTTCAGTTCTGGGAGTTTAAGTAGGGTATGTTCGGGAGCTTTGAGGGACCTCAGGATAACATTTTAAAATTCTGTAAAAATATTTATAGACAATAGATGAATAGAATAAATGGAAAAACTTGAGTATGAGTGTTTTCTGCGATGTGTCATTTTTCTGGACACCCTACCCCCATGCAATAGCCAGTGTGGAAATGTTACCATTATATCGGTTTTTAAAGCATAACTTTCAAACGGGAAGAGATATTCAAAATTTCTTTGGCGAACTTCATGAAAGTGTTTGCTTGCAACAGGGCTGTGGCTTCATAAGGTTACTCTCGCATGACGGCATGTGACATGACGTCAAACTTTGACGTCACAGTTGACATTGCATTGGATCAATGTTTTCTCTTAAAATATTGTTTTTAAGAGGATTATATAGGTATCAAGTTATGTTTTTGGGAAGAGGGATTCACGTAAAATATTGTTGAAACCCCTTGGCAGTTACTTCTTTCCAGATCACGTGGCAAGACGTCATTCACCGTGACTTGAAGTAACCGCTCCTATCTCCACAGCCGGAAGTCTAGGAAAGGAAATCTCGCTGTCTGCAGACTAGAGTCATCGACTACAAGGAATTTGAAAAGTCCATATTGACACTGTGTGGTAATTATATTTCACTGATCATTTGACGTTACTCACCGTGGCATTCCTCCCAGTGACCTTTTGTAGCCTATATCCATGGCCACCCACGAGTTTTCGAAATGTGATCTATCATCTAGTATAAGATTTTTGGCTAAAAGAAGTCCTAAAGGCGCATGCTTCCCACTCTGTTGTAATTACATTCCATGATCTATTATATCAAGTAACACGTTGATTGGTTTGTAACAGTTCACTTGACCTTGGAAAGCTGTAGAAAGTTTCCAATAACTAAGCTTATCTTACTGTGAATAAAGAGAAATCTCGTGTTTAGGAAATTGCTTTAATGCCTTCACAAAAGAAAAAACACAATCACAATTCTATTGGTTGCAGTTCCCGAGAAACGAAGGGCAACCACGCGTGCCGCCAGTGACCTTGAACCTTTAATGTAATGTAATGTAATGTAATTTGTAACTTATATAACGCCGATAGCAGCAGTGACTATTCAGTAGTGCTTCCAGTGCGATTACCCCGAGAGAAGAAATAGGTTTGGAAGAAAGAGATGTAGGAACATATCTAGAAAGAAGGAACACATAAAGAGGAGGAGAAGGAATTCCAATGGTGACAAATGATCTAGTTTGCGCCAAAGTGGTCCTAGTTCGCGGGACAAAGAGATCATGCCGGTCCAAAGAGCAAAGAGGTTGGAGAGAAGCTGCAGAATGAGGAAAGCGAATGATGGAACAATGTTTAGAGTTCAATGGTTGGTAGGATGCTCCAGAAAATAAAAAGTTGAAAATTCATTGCTCCCGGGCATTTTCCCATGCGTCTCATAGAGATGAGTCCAAAAATTCAAATTTTAGGCTTTTACATTAAGGCTAAGCCTTGCCCCCAGCACGATGAAGTTTTAACAATATTCGTAATTTTTCGGTTGAAAACACAAATTACCGGTATTTAAGTATTATATGAAAAACTAATATGTTTCATATTTATTGGCCAGAACATGAAAAAAACTTCATCGTCCGTTATGGCCGTAATTGCCCTTGTAACAACAGGCAACTTCCTCCGTATATCCTTCTCTCTCCGAATCCGCCCGCCGAATTTTTTCTTTTCCGCTTTTTCCTGTCTTCCCTATCGCCACCGCCTGTCAATCAACGCTTTCGCCCCCCAACCGCGCCCTGCAGTTCGTTCCCTCTTGCCTTGCTCTGCTATCTGCCTTCTCTCTCCTTCACCCTTTGACAGGCGTGGCCTTCGCCTCCGCTCCCCTACGTATGTCGTCAGCTGTCGGCTGTCAATCATTTTCTTATACTTGCTGCAATCTTAAACATTCATAATGGCAACTTTATGTAACATCTAAACTAACATATAATTATATACTAATATTAATATAGTCTTGGCCGATCTCACTACAGTGCTATTCAATATTTTTATTATTCTACTTGTTTAACCTAAATAAAGTTTATAGTGATTGCACTTGTAGATGAAAGTACATTATTTCATTAGGAACAAAGGGCACTCCTAGAAGGGATAGACTCCCGCTGGTTAGGGGCCCAGTTAATTAAGCTTGTGGCAGATGGCTTGATGGTAGATTATAAAGATGAAAAGCAATAAATGCCATGTGTGAAGGTGTGATAAAGGCTAAGTAATAATAAAAACCTTCGTATCTTAGTATTGCACAAGAAAGAACTGGAGAATAATAGATAATTGTTATATAGTGCGTGATTTTTAATTAAACATCTAAATTGTGAGAGATCTTGTGGATTTCTTAATGAAACTGAAAATGGTTTCCTATTGAAACTGACAGAGTCTCTCATCGTGGATCTTATGAACATTGCTTAAAAACGATCGCTTGCTCATTATGAGATGTTGAGGAATTTTAGAACAATAGAGCAATTATTTTGCAGATTAACTTTTTTTATTGGACTATGCAATTTTCTTTCATGTCTTAGAACATTGACCGTAGTTTCTTCACCGCAAACGACTTTACCTTTTTTGTTAATTTAAATTGACGAACATCGGTTTGTTCGCAAACTATAGCCAACGTATAACATCTTACACAGAGTCATAGACATCACTGATGTGAGAAATACATACAATTATAAATACAATAATCGTATTTCACGGTTTTAAGTAGACATCTTGCGGCTGCCAGAGCCGTTCACACCGATCTTACTCACTTACGGTCTCGGAGGGGATGTGAGTTAACCGATTGAACGAAAATTCGATATAGATATCGTCGGTAAAATATTTTGAAAGGTGTGCAACATAATTCCAATATTACTGTCGTTTTAATCTTGTAATCATCAGTTTGTTTGCAGACTAATTCTTCTTCCCTTACCGGAAGACGCGACGCAACTTATTCGAAGAAGACCTTCTTTTTTGGTTTCATGCTTTGTTCTTATATGCAGAGTTAAGTAGCTCAAGCTCCTCTATAATTATGTGATAACGTTTAGCTATATAAATTTGGTTAAGTTTTAGTTAAAATTATTTTGCTCCTCTGTTACGTAGTATTCACCAGTTTGAGCAGTTGCAATAATATAGAAATTGTAACGGAACATTTATAAATTGTAACGCAACATTTATAAAGCATCACTTAGCTATTCAGAGGCGTACCCGACCCAAGTCTTGGTGCTGAAGTCATTAACTGCTATTTCCACAGGTGGATTATCAGATAGAGGTAAAATCGGAATCGGTGTTGGCATTGGCGTCGTTGGAACATTGGTTTTAGTCGGGATCCTATTTGCTGTCCTATGCAGGAGATATGAATGGACCAAAAGAACTAAGACAGGTATTTAGCCTAAAGAATAGTGCTGTACTTGCTTATATCGGGGATGTTTTTTGTACTCCAATATAAATGAATTATTTAGCAATAATTCCTATTATATGCCTATCTGTGCGTCGACGCATTATCTAAAATGAATGCACCTCTGCATTTCATTCATTACTTCTTCATTCGCTCATTTGTAGGTTTTAAATTCATTAGTCAGAGTGTTATTTGACACTTTGAGCAACAGTTTATGAATCTCAATCTACTAAATCTCCTTAAATAATTATTATTTACATTTAGAGGATAAATTCAGTGTTGAACGAATCTTGATGTAAAAAGCAAAGGTGTAATAATTATATGCAAATGACAACTTATATTTTTATGTTTACATAAGATTGTTTTGCATAGCCTACTTTAACTTAACTGCATCTACTGTGGTAGACGATAAAAGGACAAACGAAATGGAAGAAAATCCAGAAAGAAGCCGAGGTCATAGAGAAAATTCAAGTGCACCATATTACGCAACTCTCAATGTTCTATCAGCGCAAAATTCGAATGTAGGACCAACCTATGCACAGCTGACTGCGGCCATTAATGTTGATGTTATTGAACAAAGTCCATCAGACAGAGCAACTTACGAGAGCCTTCGGTGCAAGTTGAACGCAAACGAATCTCATTCAACCGAATACGAAGGTCTTCAGAAGAGAGAACTGCGGGCATCAGATGCATATGAGAGCATCAAACCAAAGCAATAGGACATTGATTTAAAAACAAATTCTTAAGACATTTCTTAGATGCTTTCTTAATAGCCATTCGTGTCGTATTTTATTTTTGTGTTCAAATTAATCTAGTTTTAATATGCAAAATAATATAACAGTAGATCTAAATAAAGCAACTTTTGCAATGTCTTTTATGAGAGGTTACTCTAGGTTCTCGTAAATGGAAAACTCCTGCAGGCCTATGTCTGGCAGTTAGGCCTACTACGAATTTCTTAATGCATGATATTTTAATCGACTGAGTCTCTCGTCACGTATCTTAACAGATTTCTTATTGTTATATTTTAACGCATAAATTATTCGTAGATTAGTTTTTTAATTAGGCTATTGTAACGGTTCCCCTACCTCTGTGGGGGAGCTTAGAGTTGGATCTTACTCACGTTACTTTATTATCTCTCTATGGCGAAGGTAGCAATGCATGTAAGGCCTATTATTATAGTAGAATTCAATGAAGACAGTCTTGAGTTTTGAATATTAATTAGTTCAACAAATGTCTGATTTAAATGCAATTATATTATAATCAGAGATCCTGAGTGGCCGAGTGGGTTGGTAGCCCGCTCTCCACGCTGGCGGCCCGGGTTCGATTCCGGGTCGGTCTATCAGAGATTAAATTCTCGGATCTTTACTGCGGGTGGCTCGGTCGCATTATAAACGTGGAGTACAATACAATACAATACAACACAACACAATACAACTGGGGCGCGGTGGTATAGGGGTATGTTCGGTGCCTTGCAACTGGAGGGTTGCGGGTTCGAATCCACCTCAAAGCCGCCGCGTAGGGACCCTGGGCAAGACCTTCACTCGCAATTGCTCATGCGCTTCGGCGTGAAACTCCGATTCAGCGTCCGCGCAGTAGTCGGGAGCGCCTCTGAATGGGCAATCTGGTAGGGGCGCTATAACAAGTGTTCAAATACAATACAATACAATAATGTTAATGCTATATTTGCCTATTCTAGAAAGACTAGTTATTCAGTAGTTCAGAGGCTACAATCCTTACTTAGAACCAGCATAATTGACTACTTAAAATTATGTTTTATAAGGCCCTAAGCTAACCTCCCCAAACAACTCTTTGTGATGAAATGTTATAGTCACTTGAACTGGCGCTCGTCGTATAGTTACGGTAGAGCGTCATCGACCTCCCTCTCGGCTGACTCGGCTTTCCTCAGGCTGATGAAGTTCTTTTCGATGTTTCTTCTTGTTGTGGCCATACTGTTCGAAGTGATTCTTCTTGTTGAAATCAGCGCATCTTCTAGCTAGATCTTGATGATGATTGCGTGGCGAATCAAACACCAATGTCAGAGTTCGTATAACTCGCAAACGAAACGTTCTACGTTGGAATTTATAATCGCACTGTTGATACGATACTGACGTTAACTATCAATCCCAGTCGATCGCAAATTGAAACGACGTGACTTCCGATAGTCCTCTGAAGTTTACAACGTTCGCTAGGCTACACTATAACTCAACGAAGTGTGTCAGCGGACACCTCCTAACATTACTCCCTCTACTGATCGTCTTCCGATCAACATATTACCTAAACTTGTTGTCCGATCGGGAGTTTGTTTGTTAAACTGCCTCGTACGACTACCGAAGCCTTCGCAGTCAGCAACAACAACACTGACTTGATTCTACATCCCTGGCGTGAAGGCGCCAAACCGCAGTTCATTTGGTGATTTGGCAGACGACAATTCTCAACCGTCGGTATTTTAATTCAACCAATCACGTCTCGAGTCTCGACAGCATCGTCACGGATCAACCAAACACCACCGGTTATCCCCGAATCCTAGCTAAATATTATTATCTATATCACTGGTTCTGAAGCTGGTTCAATTAATTAATTGAATAATAAATCTTACATTACAGCAGCCTAACAGCAACGGCAGCCTTACACCTTAACTGTACATACATATATATAGGAGCGTGTATCTATAACGTTTAGTCATATGATTTGTGTGAGGTCTACAGCTATGCAATTTCCTTCATGTCTAAGAACATTGGCCTTGGATTCTTCCCGCAGAGTTTATCTTAGTGTTTACTTAAATTTGGGTAATTCCACGGTATTTCAAATGTTACGGACTCTACATTCAGAAGACGTTGAACCGTTCATACAGACAGATGACTACTGTTTAAAATATTTTGACATTTTTCCCTGATGCCGCTTCAATCACAGATTAGCTCAATATTAGTTAGACTGAGTTGGCCGTTATGGAACATGTCTGGTGAAACAAAACGTTTGCGTTACGGACTCTACAAACAAAAGCCATCAACTTTTTTTATTGAATGATCTATCTTGATTTTCTGTTAAACTATTATATGAAATAAATTTTGAAAAACCAATCTAGATTTGCCAGGTATTACTGTTGATTTAGTCATAATTTTAGTTTGTTATCATGATAAGTATTGATGTTGTGCATTCACTAATGTACATACTGTGCGTTACGTACTCTACGTTACGGATTCTGCCGTATGGACCTTAAACAAAAACTGGTTATTATTCATGAAAACAGTTAATTTTTTCATGCTACGTGCATCATGTGTTCAGAGCTCAAAAAAAAATATAGTGAAGTTTCATTGTCACGAACAATTTATAGAACCTCTTGTAACGTTCCAAAATCAACATTGCTCTTAATGTTCGTTATTGAGCTTGGATCAGACTGTAGCACTAAACCAAAGTTTCTAGTTTGAGGCAAAGTCAACACAATACCCTAAGCGCAAAACTAAAACTATCTATCTATAGCAGAAAATTATTAATAATTTAAAATTCTAATATTTTGCTTTGACCTTTCATGGACTGCAATACCGTGGAATGCCCCATTGACAAGCATCTGATTCTTCGCAAATTAATTTTTCATGAACTACCCAGAATTCACGACCTATTCGCTGTTATTAAATAGCCATTAGTAAGTAAGTAAGTAGTTTATTCACCACAAAATAAAGCAAAATGACAATACACAAATTTTACAAACCGAGTGGTGGGCTACCGGTGAAGTCACATAGGACTCATAACCAATGTTTGAGGTCTTATTACTCAATAATAATAATAATAATAATAACATTGACAATTTAATAATATGGCGCCGTAACACAGCCATGCCGTTACAAGGGCGCCTCACAGTCAACTAACAACAGGGTAGGCCTTAGAGAACAAATAAATACTCAGTAATAATAACAGACATCAATGAACAAATAAATACTCAGCAATAATAACAGACATCAATGGTATATATCTGTGGTGTGAGAAATACATACAATACAAGATAGAGTATTTGTACTTTACACTTTTTAAGCAATAAAATGACTTGGGAAAGAAAGATCAGTCGGGCGGTTGAGGCACATATCAACCTGGGTGGTTGAGGCAGACTACCTCTAGCTGAATCTCCGCCATGCTCTTCTTAACCTTGTCGCAATTCCAGTGGGCCCTAAACCTCCTTAGCGTTAACCCCGAACGTCACTCGGGCCGGGAATTCTATGCAAAAGCGGTTAACCCCGAGTCACGTTCGGGTTTATACATACATACATATATACATAAATACATATACATATATAAATACATATATACATACATAATTATATATAATTATACCTACACATGTATATATTTACACACATATAGATGTATATGTACATATATATACATTTATATACACATACATACATACATACATACATACATACATACATACATACATACATACATACATATACATATATAAATACATATATACCTACATAATTATATATATTTATACCTACACATGTATATATTTATACACATAGATGTATATATACATATATATATACATATATATACACACATACATACATACATACATATATACATATACATATATAAATACATATTTACATACATAATTATATATATATTATACCTACACATGTATATATTTACACACAAAGATGTATATGTACATATATATACATATATATATACACATACATACATACATACATACATACATACATACATACATACATACATACATACATACATACATATACATATATAAATACATATGTACCTACATAATTATATATGTTTATACCTACACATGTATATATTTACACACATAGATGTATATGTACATATATATATACATATACGGGTTACGTTGTTATGCTATACATACATACGCCATACATACATACATACGTACATACATACATATACATATATAAATACATATATACCTACATAATTATATATGTTTATACCTACACATGTATATATTTATACACATAGATGTATGTATACATATATATATACATATATATATACATACATACATACATACATACATACATATACATATATAAATACATATATACCTACATAATTATATATATTTATGCCTACACATGTATATATTTATACACATAGATGTATATATACATATATATACACACATACATACATACATACATACATACATATACATATATAAATACATATATACATACATAATTATATATAATTATACCTACACATGTATATATTTACACACATAGATATATATGTACATATATATATACATATATATACACACATACATACATACATACATACATACATACATACATACATACATGCATACGTAAAACAATGCAACGTTTTTGGCACGTTTTTCTGGGAGAAAATGAAACGCTAAGGAGGTTAATAACTTATAGGCTATGGAAGAAGGTGTAGCGTTCTTGGAAAAGATGAATCTTTGAACGTGACAAAAGAAGAAAGGAAAAGATTCAAACTCTTTGGTCGACAGTTGAAATAACAAGATGAATGGATTTGCGTTTGTTGGACGATCCTGGTCCATTAGCTGGATTCGGAGAGGTCCACTGATGCCATCCCGAATGAAGTCTCCACCATTTTCTATTTATGGGATATGCCATGCCGCCTTCTTTTCTGCTCGGGTGCCGCATGGCATGGACTACCAAAGGCAGGTGCGACATAATAATAATAAATTATTGTCCTAACTGCGTGGTTACAGAACAATACGCTAAAGTACGGCAAATAGCAAGTTAACAACTGCAAGGCGAGACAAAAGTGGAAAATGTTAAGACGAGCAGGAACAGTCTGCGTTTGACAAGCCCTTGAAGGAGTTGTTGATGCAATTTATAAGGAAACTAGAGGAGCTGGGGCAAAGTCTGCGTAAACAAACGTTTCAATTACGAAGAGAGGAAGACCTATTGCAACTGGGTCATCCCGAGAGCTGTGTTTGTAATCCAAGCCGTCAGCCAGAGCTATCTTGCTAGTTGCATGACATAGGCTGCATAAACCTTTGTCCCTTTCCACAGCCGGATGAAAAGGTCGATGGCTGACAAAACAGAAAGTGCCAGAGCCACATTATTAACTGGTCGTCAGCTGACGAAAAATCATAGCTTTATTTATAGCTCGGGCCATGGGAGTGCCACGCAGCCTATGCACCGAGCTGTTTAAAGTCGGGTATTTATCAACGAATAACTGCGCGTTTCACTTGGTCTTGGATGAGATTCTCGGTGTTAGGCTACAAACTATATTGAAAAGACGAAGCCGACGAAAAAAGAAAAGAAAACACAAAAAGAGTGAGAAAAAATGCTAGTTACTATTGCAGATTTTATCAAGATTTCTTTTATATTAAATTTGTGCAACCGTATTTTCCCTGAAATGCGAAAATAGAGGAACGGAGAACGGATGGTTGGGGGTGTGCGGGGGCGGGGCTAAGTATGCGTAAACAAACGTTTTAATTACGGCACATAGTTAATTACTGAGAGGTGAGACCTATTGCAGCAGGGCATGGTTCATCGTGCTTGACTGCTTGTAAAACCAAGCGGTGAGATAGATTCATAGTGCTAGTTCCATGGCATAAGCTGCATAAGTGTTTGGCCTTTTCAGCAGCCTGAGGAAATGGGCGATAGTTAACAAAAAAACAACAGCGACTCTTTGCGTGTGAGAGCCTCAGCTTAATAATATGGCTGACTTCTGCTCTTGTTACAGCTCGGGTCTATGGCTGCCAACTTTTGATTTTGCCAAGCCGGGACGACCGCATAGGGTACCCCGTCAGAACGGCCCAGGACAAATCGGCCCCAACAAAACAACCCCGACAAAGCGGCCCCGACGGAACAGCTCCCGTCAAAATGGCCTCGACAAAACAGCCCCGTCAAATCGGCTCCCTTCAATAACGGCCCCCGTCATATCAGCCCCGTCAAATCAGCCCCACGTAAAATCGGCCCCAGATGCATCGGCCCTCACAAAATATCCCATGTCCCAAGTAGCCTACTTTTAAGTTGGATTGATGTGTAAGGGTTCTGGTAGGTAGCGTGGCTGTACTGTCTTCCAGCGCACTGCACCGCCCTCTTCCCATCGGGTGCTAAACCGATGTTGGATGGAAGAGGGTTAACCCACTCGCCTCTTGGGTCCTACTCATTAGGAACTTCCGTGTGCGTGGGTTCGGAACACTGGGTCCTAGCGTGTGTCATCTTCTGAATAAATATCGACAGCGGAAACGTGTTGTCTCTTTGTCTGTCTGTCTGTTTGTCTCTCTATCTTTCTCTGTCTGTCTCTGTCTGTCTGTCTCTGTCTGTCTGTCTGTCTCTGTCTCTGTCTGTGTGTCTGTATCTGTATCTCTGTCTGTCTGCTGTCTGTCTGTCTGTCTCTCTCTCTGTCTGTCTCTCGATCTACATGCCAGCGGCCTTTCAACATGCATCTGACGTCGCTGCAATTGGTGGAGAACCCCTTTGTTTTTCATTACCTTGACGATGATTAGATAAGATCATTACCGTCATCATCATTGTAACCAACACCATCGTCGTCGTCCTCATCATCATAATCATCATCTAATAATAGCAGTTATCGTGAGTTTTTTAAACTCTGATATGGATACAGCAGTGGAAGACAACGCATTGACATTTATTATAGAAACAGCTAAAATCCTTTCAGAGTCCAACTCATGTTTTTCAGTGTTTCTGTTTTTATTAAAACCATGCAATAACAACGACTAAGCATCAGTCGATAGCGCTGAACAATTGAGCTTGAAGGTCCGTCTTTCACAGTAGGGTTTGCCTGTCTCATACCAAGTAGTGCAAAGTGACTCCTTCAGAAGTATTAATATCGTATTGTCACGCAATCAGAGATGTCTGAAAGACAGCAGAAAATGAATCAACTTTGCAACAGGTTGTAAATTCGACGATGCGCAGAGTAGGCCTAATGACCTTTATTGGCTGGGTTTTGATGGTCTTCTGTGCATTCGTAGAGAAAGATAGGCTGGTAGGAAATAAACTTCAGGCTCAGAGAGTTTATAGCAGAATGCTGTTACAGTAGTGCTAATTATAAAATGAGAGCAGACAGATACACCAATCTAACGTTTTTCAGTGTTTCTGCATTTATTAAATACCAATAACAAATAATTAAGATCATGCGGTAATTAAGTTGCAATCTAGTTTCCATGGGACTTGCTAGATTTGTTGTTCACACGATTCAACCGTTCTTTGGCAGGCTTTTAAGTTCTAAATATAGAAAATGATAACATAGAAGATTAGTAATGCATCTGAGAACGTGAAACTGAAAATTGACATAGGCATGAGCAAATCGTAGGAGACATTGCTCTCTCTAATTAGCGTACAAAACAGAAAGTTTGTGTAATGTTAGTATAAGTAAATTTGACACGCAGCGCAGGCAATCACTGCCTTATTTTTGCTTATGTTCCCCGCAAGCGAAAATTACGGATGGCTGTAATGATTAACTAGAGAAATCACAGTCATAGGCGTAGGCGGTAGGTCAGAGGGTATTCGCTCCCGAAATTTCGGGGATCCTTTTTTCGGGGGCAAGTGGACGCATGGAAAAATGCTGAACAAACTATTAGAAGTTCAACACTCTGTAGCACACCGTGCACTCTCTCAGCTCCAACTTACCCGATAATTTATATAGCGCCCCTTCAAGGAACCTACTCAGAGGCGCTCCCAGTCCAGCCACGGCCAAACAGAGAAGACTTGAGAAGGCGGCAGAAAGAAGGCATATTGCTGCGAGGCATCAAGCGCAGCTCAAGTGGAAGCCAATTCCAGGTTGATGGCCCAACAACCGAGAAGACTCGGCGCTGCTTTAGACATAAACGGGCCCGGGGACAAGAAGCTCTCCCTTGGCCGAGGAGCGAAGAGCCCGACGGGGGGCTATGTCAGAGACAGGACGACAGAGGTCAGAAAGGTATGATGGAGCACCGCCAGCAAGGCACCGCCAAACTAAGGCTGCTATCCTGTAAGAGATGTGCTGCGAGGCAGGAAGCCAGTGCA
Organism: Aporrectodea caliginosa; assembly: GCA_020284085.1. NCBI lineage: Eukaryota > Metazoa > Annelida > Clitellata > Crassiclitellata > Lumbricidae > Aporrectodea > Aporrectodea caliginosa. Next base: position 428,722 of record JACEVL010000021.1, on the reverse strand, counting down.
AAACATCGCGCATGTAAGCAGAGACTGAGTCGTATTTTGGAATACGACCAATATGTCGGGCAGCTGAGCGGAGGACCCGGTCAAGACGGTTTATTAGGCCAGAAGGGAGACCAGCGAGAATCGAACTACAGTTATCAACTCTGCTAGTAACAATTGCATGAACAAGAACAACGGCAGCATCATGAGAGAGAGAGAGAGAGAGAGAGAGAGAGAGAGAGAGAGACAGAGAGACAGAGGACAGAAACAGAATAGAGACAGACAGACAGACAGACAGACAGACAGAGACAGACAGAGACAGACAGAGACAGACAGAGACAGACAGAGACAGACAGAGACAGACAGAGACAGACAGAGACAGACAGAGACAGACAGAGACAGACAGAGACAGACAGAGACAGACAGACAGAGACAGACAGAGACAGACAGACAGAGACAGACAGACAGAGAGAGAGAGACAGAGAGAGAGACAGAGAGAGACAGAGACAGAGAGAGAGAGACATACAGAAAGACAGAGCGGAGCACAACACGCAATTTGTTCTGCAAATGGTCGAGTGCCCAAGTTCTCAAAAAGCACTGAAGAGAATAAATAAATGACAAATAACTAATGGTTCTTCTTTCACCCTTGCCTAATATTTTATGTTTAAGTGATCTTGAAATATGTTTGGATCTGTCAAAGTTGCAATTCAGGCTATTACATTGTTTCCTAAGTGATAATTATTCTTCCGGGGCTTTGCGCCAGTTCTAAATCTATTCCGATTTTCATCTAATTTGGCAAATGACAATGTTTCTCAAGGTGAAACACGAAAACAACAAGGCCGGTATTAATTTTAAAATTTCATATTTTAAGACGCACCCTAATACATATTTAAGGAAAAACGTTCTGAATTTGAACATTTACATGTATGTGCTTAGTCCACTGGATGAGAATGTTTTACATCCTCTCAAAACTCCTTTCACAACAGAGATGGGTAACTAATCGATTAGATGTAGTAATCGATTGTTTAATCGATTAGCTAATCGATTAGACAAACAGCTAATTCTAATTCTAGTCGATTAGCTGTCATCTGATGCTAATTCTAATTCCAATTGTGGGGCGCGGTGGTGTAGAGGTATGTTCGTTGCCTTGCAACCGGAGGGTTGCGGGTTCGAATCCGTCTCAAGGGGGTATATTCGGTGCCTATCAGGCGGAGGGTTGCGGGTTCGAATCTACCTCAAGCCGCCGCGTAGTGACCCTGGGCAAGTCCTTCACTCGCAATTGCTCATGCGCTTCGGCGTGAAACTCCGATTCAGTGTCCGCGCTGTAGTCGGGAGCGCCTCTGAGTAGAAATCTTGAAGGGGCGCTATATAAATATCTGAAATGAATGAATGAATGAATGAATAATTGATTAGCAATTGTCAGCTAATTCTAATCGAAAATCGATTAGCTGATCGATTAGATGTTTGAAAATTAAGCTGAGAACGCGTTCATTAAGAATGAGTTTATTAATATTGAATTTGAAGAATATACTTACTTAATTATTTATCTGATGGCTGTTTCAAACTTTCAATATCTGTTGATGGTTATATTATTATGTCCATTCTGCTCATGTTACAGTGAAAGATTTGCTCATCTTCATGTTTTTCATCTCAAGCATCACTGTGTTCCTGCAACCTCAGCTGCCATGGAACCCATATTTAGTTCTGCTGGCTACATCGTAAACGCTAGTCGCAGTAGGTTAAGCTATGCAATGATTCAAGACACGCTAATTGTAAAATGCAATTAGTGAGCTTATGCAGTAGCAGTGTCGATAACTGCAGCTTCTGCAGTAGCCATGTCAACAATAGCTACTGCTTATGCAGTAGCAATGTCAATAACTCAGCATGGATTGACTGATGTGGTGTTGCAGTATATAGCAGTTGTGCGGCTTTAGACAATTGTAATAGGCTACAGCTTTATGCATTGCATACTAGGCTACAGCAACTTGATGTAGTAACTTGCTGAGCTTTGATTAAAATTTGACAAATTCATGAAGCAAATATATGTATCGAAATATTGATCATCGAAATCTAATTCTAATTGCTAATCGATTAGCTGCTGCTAATTCTAATTCTAATCGATTACCTAGAAGATTTTGCTAATTCTAATTCTAATCGATTAGCAAATTTCAGTAGCTAATTCTAATTCTAATCGATTAGCAATTGTAGCTTATCGTACCCATCTCTGTTTCACAACTGCCTAAAATTGAGTCATAAATTAGGCCATAGTAATATTGTTTTAATTAACCTACTTAGCAACAAAACTTTGCAACATCTGTTCACAGATGTTAGGTGGGATGATGGCCCTTGATGGGTTCGCTGTTACTTGCATCATAATAAAATTATGTCGCCTGAGTTTGTATTGATTTGTTGCACATGTGCAGTCAATCTTCATTAAATGAACAGAAGATTAGAGCTCAACGCTTGTGTAATTAGGAGGCCATGGTCCTAATTCGTTGTGTACGTAATGTAGGGTGTAGGCTACTGTCAGAGAAAACCAACTTTTTTATATGAATTCGGTTATCACACTTCTTCATTAAACTCAACTCAGATAAAATCATAATCTTTTCATAACACAGAGCATAATAACACCAGAACCTTTAACATTTTAGAAGCTCATTTCAACTTTTTTGTCTCTACAAATTTGCCTAAATGGCCTTGATTTGGATTGTAAAGGGTCACTTCATTGACGCTTTCCCTTTCTCGCCGCGCAATGAAAAAGTTCCCTTGTTCGGTGAAAGCGTGCCGGTTATACGATATGTGCCTGCCTAAGCTTCAAGTAATTGAGCCACTTAGAGCAACAATTTTGGTCAGGCGCTTAGCGGCATCGACTGATGACTGTCTGCGCTAATTATCTGAAAAAACTATGAACGCTGTAATAGGCCAATAGGAAAACGCTATAAGCTGTGTCCGGCAACGACTACCCTTATCCTAAACGACGCTACTAGCGTTGTCAATTTCCTGTTCAGTGCTGCGCTCGTCTCTCTGGCCTCCTCTCTGATCCGGAACACGGGAACAGTGAAGAACACTTACGGAACACGACCGGAACCAAGTCAGTACAGAAAGAGGACTTTCGAAGAACTATTGCTGAGACAAGAAGCGTCAGGTGACATCATGGTGACGGTGGATGAGAAGGAGTTTCGGCGCTTATTCAAACTGTTTATGGAAAAGGACCCAAGTGTCACTGGTGTTTACTCAGCGACGTCTTGGTACGCCATCAATTTTATGCTTTTGCACTTTCTGCCAGGAAGTCAGGAACGTGTTTGTGTGTGTTTTTATAAGTGTGTGTGTGTGTGTGCATATCTGAATGCGTATGTATATTTGTTTTACTTGGCTGTCTGTAAGTATGTCTCTGTATGTCTGTGTGGATGTCCTTGTCATGCTGCCTGCCTGTCTGTCTGTCTGTCTGTATATTTGCATGTAGGCCTGGTACGTATGAATGGAAGCCCTATGTCTGTATTTAGACACAAGAGTCCACCTTAAATTCATACAGACTATTAGATCTATTCTTGCCTTGCGCGTTTGTTAATAACGTTGCACGAATACGAAATTATATACATTCCAAGTCATCAGATTAGATTCGATTCGTCGACAAAAGAAAATAAAATCCTATCAGCCTCAATGCCAATTAAAACAATGATAAAGCTACAGAAGCAACATTAGGTTATAATGTCCACTGTCCAGATGTAAACCGTCTTCTAAAGAGC